>CP053136.2:16000000-16600000 GCA_022674325.2 Grapholita molesta
AAAGTCACAACCCATGGTAAGGGTAAAAGACTGGGAGAATAAGACTGGCGGAGGGTGACAGTTTCTTAGCCAGTCAAAACGTGTTTTCTCTTCTCCATGAGTCGACGGAGTGAAATTAGTCAAGCTAGCGGGCTTCGAGTTTGCTGGACACTTATAGCTCAGATAGACTATTATTTCCTATCAAGCTACAATATATCCGAACAGCTTACTGCGCTTTCGTTATTTAGTACTTGGGTAAAACTACTGAAATATCGCCCAGATCGGGACTTTTCAGCTTTTCACTGGAAAATGCCAAAAAATGAGCAGGTTTATCTGGGTTCAGGGCCTAAGTTATGGCCCACTGTGAGCCTGAAGCATGGCGGCATTCCGGTTCTGGAAATACGTGACTGATTTTTTATTGTTTTACTTGTACAGTCAACCAATTTGATTTATAGGCCACTTCGTTCCTTATCACAGTGAAAATCTATATGAAAGACGCAAAAGATCTCTTATTAACGTCACTGTGACAAGGTTCGAAGTGGCCTAGAAATCAAATTGGTTGACTGTCCACACAGCAACACTCTTAACTATACATCGATGGACCTTATTATATAAGTCATAAGGTCCACCGATGTACAGCTACAGAGTGTTGCTGGGTGTATAGAAAATTCTGGCCTGCTGACTAGAATAGCACCACACGATCTCCTCCCGCGGGTATCGTAAGGCGACAAAGGGAAACTGACGGATGGGAAAGAGGAAATTCCACCAGTATTTGACGACAGATCTGCCCTAGTGGGTAGTGACACTGCCTATGAAGACTTATTTGTGTAATGAGCACAAAGTTCCTTAGTCTTGGGTGTTTTCTATGTATTTAAGTATTTGTATATTATGTATATCCTTGGCTGAGTACCCACAATACAAGCCTTCTTGGGCTCATAGTGAGGCTTAGTTAATTTTTGTAAGGATGTCCTGTAATATAAAAATCATTATTTACATTTACAATAATTACAATATTATGAAAACTACAAGTTAAGTACTTACTTAACTAGTTATTGCATCAAATCTAAAAAAGGCCATTGAGGCATTGTAACAAGGATGTTGGCGGCATTTCCTCGTTGTTTCGCAATGCTGATACGTTGGGCGAAAAAGCCGCCAGCTCTTCGGTCACCAGTTACATCAACCAGACGCTTCGCGATTTCTGCAAAGGTTTGTGCACGCTGGAACCCCATGGACCTAGCGTCTCTACGCCAAAGGGTACAAAATGGTACTGTCTTTTGTTATTTAGTATTTTTGGTCTTATGTACATGTAGTTGACTAAAACCTGTTGGATTTGTGCTTTTAATTTGACATAGCATATTGCACATGTTTTTGTATTGGGAATAACGACGAATCTTGCGTTGTGTATGAGGTTTATAGTTTAATTAATTATCAAAATAAAGAATGTTCGCTATAATAAGTAATCCAACAACCATGTAATCAAATCAGTATTGGAATTTTGAAGTTGGAATATCGCGTCGGGGTTTAAATACTGGCGGCCATTTCACTTCATTTGAGTTTTACTGACGAAGTTTAAAATTAAAAATAACATTGCCCGGCCGGACGGACTATAGCATGTTTTGGAAGCAATTTTGCACAGGCATGTTGAAACATGTAGCTACAGAAATTGTCTATACATGTCTTTATGTAATCCGTTTTCAGTGTTTTATTGCCTGAACTGTGAATAGAAACATTCAATTTAATTCGTGAAAAACAACTATATTCAGGGTCAATATAAAACGAAGGTAATGTAAACAAATATGGCTGACTGACAACAAAATTTCTAAGCAAGAAAGGTCTCAGCGCCGAATATTGCTTTGTCCCTTTTGGCGTTGAGATCCTAGGTCCTTGGGGCCCTAGCGCTCTGAGTCTTTTCAAAGCTATTTCGAAGAGACTCAGAGACGCTACAGGGGACCGGAGAGCTGGCAGTTACCTCGCTCAACGCATCTGTCTCGCAGTTCAGCGGGGTAGCTGCCAGCGTCTACGGCACCATGCCGAAGGGACCTTTTCTAGATTTAGTATAGTTAGTTTTTAGTCCTATTTTTGTATTATTTTATTATTTGAGTTAATGTTTGTATGCTGTATTTTTTATACTTATCGCAAATAAAATAGATTAACTGTACTTGGAAAAAAAAAGCAAATCATTTGACACATGACAAAATATTGAAGTTCGTTTTCGTCTGCATTGCTTATTTGACCTAAATAAGAACGTAACTAACTTTATGTGCATATACAATGAAAGCGTAGTTGTTTATTTATATTGTGTAATTGCGAAGCTATGAAGGAAGGGTTTGTTTTCATTATTCTTTATCATATCCATCTATCAATTCTACTTGGAAGTCCTTCCTTCAGGGGAAAAGAAAAATTAAGGGTTGCATTATGCCTACTTTAAAAAATCTCGAATCTGACACAGGTCTACTCTAAGCTGAAGCGCAGTAACTCTGTACTAGTCCCGTGCATAGTTACGTCATTCTTCTTTTGTATGCCAAAATGAGTTATAAAGTTTTTTAAAGAAGTGATGATTAGCCAGACCGAATTTTACGCGGCAAATCTGGTCATTTACATACGTAAGTAACACAAGAACAAAATATTCGTGACAACTGACTACATAAATGCCTTTAAAAAAATTGTTTTCAAACCCGGAACTTTCTGATTTGTAGGCAGGCTCATTAGCGACTAGTCTACGAAACCGTCTAAATAGACTCTAAAACATATAAAACACTCCTTTACATGCCAAGGACCCCTAAAGGAGTCGTGCCATGTAACACGCCACCCCTAAAGTAGCTACGGCGGACACTATCAAAGCTATAAAAGCTCACTAGTAAAGGTGTTGGCGTATACTTCACATTTTGAAGCGAGAAAAAACAAACAAAAATAGTGTTACACATAATTGGCAAAGACATTTCGACAATTTTCAACCAATTCCACCGTTTACCTAACACCCATAGAGTTTAAAACTTATTTTTTACTAACCACCAAATTAAATAGACCCCATCTAATGTTCCTGATACACCCGTACTTGTCCGGCTCTCAAGGCATTCTCAGGGGGGAGCAGGTCAACCTAAGCTGGTGGGTGTTTTATGGAAGCATGTCACGTTCAGTTCCCTTGATCTCACGTGCTGGCTAAATTGGTGAACCGAACGGAAGTGTAGTCGGAAAAGAACCCAACGCGTGTCGACGATAAAACACCTGCAGAATTTTCCACATTTCTAAATCGGAGTTTTGTTTTTATGGGGGCCTTATTGTTTGTTCTAGATGCGAAGTTGGGGAGACATATTCTAGCGACGGGTCGTAGAGGTTTATCAGCATCGCTTCAGTTGTTTATAGTTTCTTTTTTTGTATTAGAAATAATAAGCTTATAAAGTCACCGACATACCCCACCGGGCAGTTCTCAGAGGTGGCGTTTTTACGTGTCCGAGGCTATATTTGCGTGAATTTTTGGCCCAATATTTTTAATAAAATTCATACACATATTTCAGCGTCTGTTATATCTCGACAATTATTAAAATATTCCATAACACTATATTCAATATTATAAAAAAAATAAAAAGTGCAGAAATTGACGTACGGTGGGCGTGTCCCGCACCCAAATTTGTTGAAACAAAAAATTATAATTCAAGTTGGGGATGTTGTATTAATTTTTAATACTGGTTCACATATTCTTAATTAGTTTAGTTCTACTATAATTTCACTGAACATAATATATGAATTACCCTTATTGAATAAAAACATATTTTCGCCATGTCCCGCGCCAACGCTTGATTTCGCTGGAGTTTACAAAACTTGGCGGTATCGCACAAAGCAATATACCAGGAACTCAGTGCCGCGTCCACAGGTAGCTTCAGTTGCGCCGCGTTCACCGACGAGAGCGGACGTAGGCTCACAGTGTAATAGTAGAATTCGCAAAGGTAACTTCATCATTCGGTGGGTTTGATTTCGTGTTTTCTTGAATTCGGTGAACAAAATTTTTCGTTCAGTGTTTGTGCTTTTCTTAGTGCAACAGTGCTTAAGTCATGCCAAGAAGTATGTGATTTGGTTACCAGTGAGTCTTTTCAATATAATGGTTACTTTTTGTGTAATTGTTCAATAACGATAAAATTTGAATTCAGTGGGTGTGATTTCCGTGGATTCGGTGGGGTTTTAGGCCACCGAAATAAAAAAAGGTGCCACCGTGATCAATCTTGACTATAAAAACAGGTTAATTGTTTGTTTTTAAATTATTTGTATGTTATAATTGTATTCAAAGCAGTTGAATATGTTGTTAATGTTAACACCAACGTTGTTAGTATACTCGTATATTTAATCGCAAATTTAAAAAATTTTTGGTTATACTATCTGCGGATATTTTCTCGTTGTTATGATTACCGTTGACCTATATCTATCAAGTTCAGTGCCTTCTGATAAAGTTTCTCCTTCTGGGCCTATAATAGACGCTTAAGGTCGTCAAGAATCTTGGAGCCGACTCTCTATTCTTTCAAGTCTTTATAGTTCCGTCTAATGAAATTTTGGGTCCTAAATTGCTGTTTGAATTATGAAGTTTAAAGTTCACACTAGATAAAAGCATACTAGTTTAAAAACACATCATAATGAAACCCTCTTTCTTTTTAGTTGATCTTCAAAATACCTCGACAATCCCAGAAAAATTTGGCCATCAACTTTCAAGCCATTTTGTATTCAACGATGTTTAGGCTCTGGTTCAAAATTATAAGCCCGGGTTTCATATTCTTCAAAATTGATGTGCTGTGTTCACCACACCGCTATGAAAAGCTCCTCGATGCGTCGGTGTGCGCATTCTCGGCACCCATCTTGCACCTAAAAGCTCCAGAAGGCTTGTGTTGCGGATGCGGGTGTTCGGCCAGCGATATATTAAGTACAAATAAGCTGTTTCTTTAAGGATAAAGATGTCATTGCGGTCTGGCATCACTACTATAAACAACTTCTAAACCCTAAGCTTGCTGCTACACAGCTTCCGGAAATGGCAGCAAATGTAGGTCTCATACCTCCGATACAGCCACATGCGGTTAAGAAAGCGCTGCAAAAATAGGCCCCGTAGGAAATGCCTGCTAACCAAACCGAAACTGGTGTGTTGCTACTTTCTAATCTCTTCAGTCAGGTGTTGCTCTCTTCCAAAATGCCAGAGGCATGGAGATTGCGCACTATCGCTCCGATTTACAAGGGAAAGGGAAGCAAGTACGAGTGAAACAACTACCGAGGCATCAAGCTGTTAAGCCATACTATGAAGCTTTACGAAAGAGTAATCGACAACCGAATAAGGTCAGAGTGCTCACTATCTAGAGATTATTATGGCTTCGTACCTGGTTTATCAACTACCGATCCTAATATGTCTCTAACTCTAACTCTGTCCACAATTGCCGAAGAATATCGCTCGAAGAAAAAACCGCTGTTCGTTGCGTTCCTGGACATGGAAAAGGCATTTGACCGTGCTCCAAGGGATATTATTTGGTGGAGCCTTCGAAAGAAAAATGTCCCAGAGCAATATGTCAAGACCATTGTTGACATATATAGGGATGCACGATCAGTGGTCCGGACATTGGTGGGCAAGACCAAAGCAATAGCGGTCAAAAAAGGTGTTCGTCAGGGCTCAGTACTGAACCCCTTCCTGTTTTGCTTAGTTTTTGGACTCGCTTACTAAAGAAGCACAAGATTTGGCAAAGTGGACATTTATATACGCTGACGATGTAGCCATATGCACTGAAAGCCGTACCGAGCTGCAGAAAGCGCTCGCTTCATGAAAGCACCAGTTGCAATCCGGGGGCCTGGTGTTGAGTGTTACCATAACACAATTCATGTCCCTGAACGAACCAGATCCACGTGACGACAGTCCGATACCCATCGAAGGGCAATTAGTCCGAATACCTGGGTGGTACAATGCACATGTCCGGAGACATCGAATGCAATGCAACATTCGTCACCGAATAGCCGCTACATGGCAAAAATGGCGAGAAGTGACTGGTGTGAGCTGTGACAAAAAAATGCCGGTCAAACTAAAGGGGCTGATCTATAAGACCATGATTAGACCAGTTTTAACCTATGGCAGCGAAACGTGGGCGGTGACGCAGAAGCACCTGCGTACCATCTAAGTTGCTAAAATGAAGATGCTGAGGTGGATGTGCGGCGTTGCCAGGCTCGATGTGCGAGGAAGCATGGGCGTGCGTGACATCGCCGACAAAATGCAAGAGAGTTAGGCTGCGATTCTTCCGAATAGTTTGCTTGCTAAAATCAGCTCGTTGGGCTGAAAATATGAAACTAAGTATATACTTTATAGTTAATGAGTTTCCAATGCAAGATTTTTCTGAATTTAATAAGAAAACTTTATATGGACAAGTATTTTTTGATAAAAACTTAAAGACAAACACTTTTAAAGTGATTTTAACACCAATTTTGAACTTTTTTATGAATCTTGATTTCGGTGGGTGGACTTGATTTCGGTGATTTAAAAAACTAAAATATCTTAAAAACCGTTAAGTCTACAAGGGGGCCTTTCCCGGCAATATTTTTTAAATTTAAGCCTGAATCTAGGATTTAATGTTTCACATTAAAAAAGTAAAAAATAAATTGTTCCACCGAAGTCACGCAAAACAGCTCGGCTCGGAGAATCGCCCCACCGGGTTAGCAAGCTGAAGTGGCAATGGGCAGGCCACATTGCACGCAGATATGGCCGATGAGGTCGAAAAGTGCTCGAGTGGAGACCACGGACTAGCAAGCGCAGCGCATATGGCGTCCACCCACAAGATGGACAGACGACCTCATTAAGGTTGCCGGAAGACGCTGGATGCAGGTCGCTTCCAACTGGTACATGTGGAGGTTCAAGGGGGAGGACTATGTTCAGCAGTGGACGTCTTATGGCTGAGATGATGATTAGAAATAAAAAGTTTACTATCAGAAAGATTTAGAGCAATGTCCCATCATTTTAGCCGAAGGATGTCCACTGCTGGGCCTTCTTCAACTTTCTTTTCAGCAACGAATGCTTTGCATGGGGGTAAATGCCATAATCGCCACGCGGCTAGGCTTGACGATCGCAGTGTTCGGGGAGCCAGGGGTCTTGCTTGGCAACTAATCCCAGGATTTGGCATAGGCAATATTCCGGACCCGGGTATGTCCTTTAACTATGTCCAACAATGAGAGGTAGGGCACAGGGAAGTACCATTACGCTTGAGTCTGGAGCAGCCCAACTGCGGAAGTACCTCCTCCTTACAGAAGACTACAGCCATAATAGCACTGCTACCTTACAGGTATGTAGTGTTGTGTTCCTGATGGTAAGTAAGATAATAAAGTTTTACGAAAGCGACTGCCATCAGACCTTTCAACCCATAAAGTAGGCCTTATTGGATTTATCCAGTTTCCTCACAATGTTCTCCTTCACCGAAAAGCGAATGTTACCTAAACATCAAATGATATTTCGTACATAAGTTCCGAAAAACTCATTGGAACATACTACCCGGGGTTTGAACCTGTGACCTTCGGATTGCAAGTCGCACGCTTAGCGCGGCTGTGAAAGAAGAGTATAAACTCCTACCTAAATAACAACTGATTACGAATCTCGGTTGCGATAACGAGAAAAAAACTAGACAGTAGCATATCATTTATCTTATCCATGTAGGTCTCGTAACAAAAAAGTCCGTTTAATAACAAGTACCATAAAACTCCCCAACATTATAGTCCAAACGCTCCCAACAATGGTCCAAAACTAAGTTCGATAAGGTGTGAGTTTTATTTAAATTCCGTAGTTAAAAGCCAACGACTGATGACAAATGAATGAATCAATGAAGAAAAAACCAAAAAGAATATTAGTATTGATACTTTATTACGAATTAAATGTTTGGACCATAGTTGCACTATTGGACTATAGTTAGGTAGTTTTACGGTAACATAACCAATTATGCAATCCCTCATTCCCTTTTTTCCTCATTCTTTCATCCTCCCCTTTCACTCAAAAAATCTTACATCTATAATACGGTAGCCATCAGATATTTTGGAGCTGTCGAGGTGGACAAATATCTGAAGAATGGCCTCTATTATCAAGGCGATAAAGTGCATGTTCAGATATTTGTGACCACCTCCACAGCTCCGATATATCTGATGGCGATTCTATTGCCAGATTACTTAAATGACACAGTTCAGGTAAGGAAGCATATCAAATATGTATTTCGTCGAGATACGTCAGATTTGCATATATATTGTTATTTTGTCCTTTTCTGATGCCTTTTATTAAATTGTTTTTGATGTGTTTACTTGACGACAGGCCTAGTGGGTAGTGGGTGAGTCCTGGGTTCAAGTTAAAGTAAAGGCATTTTTTTGTGTGATGAGCACTATGTATTTAAGTATTTGTATGTCTCTTCCGTACACGGAACAATGGTGTTCCGGACATTATGGGAGGCGTACGCGGAGCCAGATCGAGCCAACGCGTAGAAGCCCTTTCGACAATTTAATGAAATGTAAGGGGTACACCAAGCAGATGTTGCCCCTGTCCGTATCATGGGACGCGCACAGAGACAGCACCCGCCATGGTGTAAGTACTATTGAGTTATAATGGAATCTAGAATGTACTAGGCTATTGGGTGGAAAGGATGGACTAGCTACTGGGCTATTGGATAAAAAACCGGACGTCTGCCTAATAAAATGGTATTCAATTTTATTTCCGGCAGTAGGTATTTGTATATTATTAGCTTGTATTTATATATTGATATTATGATAGGCAGTGCACAGCGAAGTACTATCACGTTTGAGTATGGAAGCCCAACTGGGGAAGTACCTCCTCCTTACAGAAGACCACAGCCATAATAGCACTGCTACATTTCAGGTATGTAATGGTGAGTAAGGTTCACAGAGCTTCAACCCCCCTTAACGCGCTTGTGACTCCCTTGGTGGTGCCCATGGGTGACGGTAATTGCTTACCATCAGGTAATCCGTCTGCACCTTTGCCACCTTTGTCAAAAAAAAAAAAAACAAAAAAAAAATACGTAGAAACAGCGATGTACTCAGAACATGTATCAAGACAGACAGAGCCGCGGGCGCGCATTGTACGAGTAGCGCGAGTTGTTATCGTTCATTAGTCGTACATTATTGGGACACAGTCTGTAATTGGTACACAGGAATACAACCAAGAAATTCTCTTTACACTTTACGATCCGGTATTTTTTTTTGGTAGTTAATTATTAAGGGTAGGCAACACGCATGCGAATAATGTAGGCAACGCGCATATGAATAGGGTAGGCAACGCGCATGTGAATCCTCTGGAGTGGCAGGCGTCTATAGGCTACGGTAACTGCTTACCATCAGGAGATAGATAGAAAATCTTTAACATTATTGTTATACACGTCCCTGCAAAACCGTTTGAACAGTTTATCTGCAGGTTTGGGAATATATAGCTACTTAATGACTAATGGGCCGTATGCTTGTATATGTTTACCACCGTCATTCTATTAAAAATATTTTTGTAATTGTTTGGTACTTTTTTTTTTTTTTTTATGAAATAGGCGGCAAACGAGCAGACGGATTGCCTGATGGTAAGCAATTACCGTCGCCCATGGGCACCCGCAACACCAGAGGAGTCACAAGCGCGTTGCCGGCCTTTAAGGGGGGTTGGAGCTCTGGGAACCTTACTCACCATCAGGAACACAACACTACATACCTGAAAGGTAGCAGTGCTATTATGGCTGTGGTATTCTGTAAGAAGAAGGTACTTCCCCAGTTGGGCTGCCCCAGACTCAAGCGTGATGGTCATCATTTTCTTATAGAATAACGAATTTTTATGTATGTTTAAGATTTTTCGTAAAAAACGTTTACGAGCGCGTAAGTGACAATGTTATTTATATGGCAAACGCGTTCGTGACGTAAAGTTATGTTAAAAACTTACACTCCTGGCTCTGTAACATTCGCACTGAACGAAAGTGGAATTTTAAACACAAAACTATCGTGAGATAGAAACATATTAATTGTATAAAAGCGGGTAACTCACGTTTTATAAGTCGAATATTGCTCGACTTTTATCGCTCTGTTTCACTCCGTAACGTGAAGCATAATCATGAGCCACGGAGTGAAACATGTCGAGCAATATTCGACTTATAAAACGTGAGAGACATGTCTCTGCCGTGTCGTCCTCGCGTCGTCCCCGTATTGTGACGATTTCGTGCCCTCTAAAGGCCCACTACTACGTGAACCCTCCACCGGGCTCGTTAACTCGCATTCACGTCGCAGAACGGATATTTTCGTCTGATACCGCTATCATTCACTATGTGTATGCCAAATTGCTGTTATTTCTGTGATTGGCGACTCGTGATTCCTTGGTTTTGATAAATAAGTTTCTTTCCAGGAATCAATTATCTGTTTACTTTCTGTACGATTTTCAAAAACGAATATTTTATCTACACACATAGCTTAACCTCTTTATGATACGTTCAAAAACAGCAAAACGTCCCAAATAATAGTACACTATTTTGTTACAACATTATTTCTTATCTAAGTAAATGTTATAAATACTTCATTACTATATCAAAATCGTTATAATAATGACATTTAAACTTCGATCGTCTCTAAAAAATGAGAGGTAGGGCACAGCGATGACCATCACGCTTGAATCTGGGGCAGCCCAACTGGGGAAGTACCTCCTCCTTACAGAAGACCACAGCCATAATAGCACTGCTGCCATTCAGGTATGTAGTGTTGTCTTCCTGATGGTGAGTAAGGTTCCCAGAGCTCCAACCCCCCTTAAAGGTCGGCAACGCGCTTGTGACTCCCCTGGTGTTACGGGTG
The DNA here is from genome assembly GCA_022674325.2 of Grapholita molesta. Lineage (NCBI taxonomy): Eukaryota > Metazoa > Arthropoda > Insecta > Lepidoptera > Tortricidae > Grapholita > Grapholita molesta. The sequence continues at coordinate 16,010,789 of CP053136.2, forward strand.
CCAATGGGCGACGGTAATTGCTTACCATCAGTCAATTCGTCTGCTCGTTTGCCACCTTTGTCATAAAAAAAAAAGCAATTACTAGGAGGAATAATGACTGGAGAACGCATTCGCGAGCGCCAGTAAGGGACAATAATATTTTGGCTTTTGCAGCCCAAAATGTAACAGTTCACTATAGTTTTGCTTTACAGGTCACTCTTTTTAGCTAAAATATTAGCTTACACATACATACATTACTATAAAGAACATCTTTAACTATAAAGAATACAAAACCGTGGATATACTGGCTTTATATACATACATACATTTCAGCCGTATGCAATCCATAGGACATAGGCCTCCCACAAATATGACTTGTATCATCTTGGGGGTTGTTGCCAGAGTCACCACGCTTGGCAGGCGGGTTGGCGACCGCAGTAGCTGTAAATTGGGTTTCGACGGACGCTGCTGCTCATCCGTAGGATTTATCCCTTTGTCGCCTCTTACGACACCCGCGGGAGCAGATCGGGTGGTGCTATTCTAGTCAGCCGGCATCGGCATCACACGGCAGAAATATTAGCTTATTCTGTATTAATTACCGCAACTTCGGTTGAAAACACAAGAAAACTCCAATTGTATTTATGAAATATTATCCAATTGTATTTGTTTATATCCCTCCAACTTTGACAGTTCTGAAGGATTCAGTTTGGAGTGTAACAAAAATATCTTGCCATACCTATGGGAGTTACCTACTTAAGGCCAGCCCTTTCGATCGTGGGTCGCGCGCTAAGCGGTTTAAGAGGAATTTCCTCCCGCGAACGCTCCGGCTGTGGAATGAACTCCCTGCCGAGGTTTTCCCTAGGGAACTACAGAGGTTCTTTAAAGAGGGAGTGTATAGGTTCTGAAACGGTAGGCAACGCGCATGTGAATCCTCTGGAATTACAGGCGTCCATGGGCTACTGTAACTGCTTACCATCAGTCTGGCTGTATGCTTGTTTGCCACCGTCGTTATATGGCAGTCGCTTTCGTAAAACAAGTGCCTACGCTAAATCCAGGGATTAGTTGCCAAGCGGATCCCAGGCTCCCATGAGCGGTGGCAAAATGCTGAGAAAACGCGTGGAAGATTAAAATCTACTCTTAGATTACATGGCGACCCCGCTATCACTCCATAGAAACTTTTTATACAGGAAAATGTTTACGATCTTGATGTTAAAAGAGCAACCGATTTCATGATTTAATCGCGCATAGTAACAAGATTGATAAAGTACATTCCCACTCCGTTCACAGTCAGGATTCGAACCCGCGACCCTACGGCTAAAAAGTTCCCTAACGACCTTTTCTTCGTTGGACGTGGATGGAATAACATACGCGCACATTATACGTAAGATCAGTAGGTGATGTTTTACTGAGATGAATGAATGATGAGTGAATGGAAGATTGACGAAGAATGAATCTTCATATTTGGAATGTTACATATAGGTAGTTCCACGAGAGTTGAGGCGAATGGATTACGCACACAACTATATGTAGTACTGATTGAATGAATGGAATGAATGAGTAATTTCAAAATCTTCCTATCATTACATGAGATGTTGTGCGTGACTTCAATTCTCGTGAAACTACCTATACTTACTACTAATGTGCTAATATTATAAATGCGAAAGTAACTCTGTCTGTCTGTGTGTTACCTCTTCAAGCTTAAACCAATTTTTTTTTTATGACATAGGCGGCAAACGAGCAGACGAATTGCCTGGTGGTAAGCAGGTGGCAAGCGCGTTGCCGGCCTTTAAGGGGGGTTGGAGCTCTGGGAACCTTACTCACCATCAGCTTAAACCAATGAAGCAATAGCGATGAAATTTGGTATGGGAAAAGCTAGTGTTATTCACATCATCATATTCCTCGCGTTGTCTCGGCATTTTGCCACGGCTCATGGCATGGGTCCGCGTAGTAACGAATCGCAGGAGTTGGCGTAGGCGCTAGTTTTTAGCGAAAAGCGACTGCCATGGGGCCTTCTAACCTAGATGGTGAACTAGGCTTTATTGGGTATATGTATAGCCTGGTTTTGTCACGTTGTTTTTTTTTAATATGAAATTATATTTGACATATATTTAAGTTCCGAAAAACTCAGTCGGAGTTTAAACCTGCGACCTCCGGATTGCAAGTCGCACGCTCTTACCGCTAGGCCACCAGCGCATCAATTCGAATGTTATAAATTCACAAAAACAATGACATACCTAGTATAATAAAAAGCTTATAATGATCCTGAAAAATCCAGTTTCAGAAAAAAACATGCGAAATGATGAATTATGGAAAAAGATATTTTGTGCTAATAAATTTTCTGCAAGATAGCCTAGTGAACCCATGCCACTATCATGTAAAAAAGCCAAAATGGAAACATCATCATCATTATCTCAGCCATAAGACATCCACAGCTGAACATAGGCATCCCTCTCGGAACTTCAAACGTACCGGTTGGAAGCGACCTGAATCCAGCGTCTTCCGACGACCTTAACGAGGTCGTCTGTCCATCTTGTCTGTGGACGTCCTACGCTACGCTTGCTAGTCCGTGGAATGCTGTTATTTATTTATTGGAAAGTGGAAGTGGAGAAGCCCAACCGGGGTAGTACCTCCTCCTTACAGAAGACCACAGCCTTAATAGCAGTGCTACCTTTCAGTTATGTAGTGTTGTGTTCCTGATGAGTAAGGTTCCCAGAGCTCCAACCCCCCTTAAAGGCCGGCAGCGTGCTTGGGACTAACCTGGTGTTACAGGTGCCCATGGGCGACGGTAATTGCTTACCATCAGGCAATTAAGCAGGAGCAAGGCAGCCATAGAAAAAAAAAGTATCCCTACTGCCCGCGTGTGTACTAGTCTGCCAATCTCCACGGTATGTCAGCCTGACGTAGGTAAATCGTGTCCTATACTGTATCGCCAATAGCCAACACGCTGGGCTTTCAGGATCCGAGCCTTTAGAATGCTTTCATGCTGATGTTTGCGTTTGTTTGGCCACGGTACAGTCGGATCCAATACCGTATATCAAACAACGCAATCTCGGACAGATAGCGCATTTTTACGTAATAAACTGGGGTTACTTTGAATCACGTGGTAACATTGGTCATAATTCTTTTAATTATAAATAATGTTCTTTTAGTTTGTATTTGTATTAAGTATCCAACCCACATTACAAAGCCTGGAATTTTCACGACAAATCAAAAGACTGTCGCAAACTGACTAGTGTTAGATGCATTTTTTATCGACATCGACAGTTGTGTAAGGGAAGAATAAAACTATCCAATAAAGAAACAAAATATTAATAAAAAAAATACGTAAGGCATAAGATTACGTAGAACCAGATGAAAGTACAGAAAATTGCTGTCAAGAAACGCCTAAATAGAACCCTATAAATAGACTTACCATCTGGCAATTCGTCTGCTCGTTTGCCGCCTATGTCATAAAAAAAAAAAACTTTAAAATCCATAACTTTGACAATGTCTACAGTACGAACAGACCTATATTCAGATTCAATTGAAAAAATAAATATGGTACACAAATATGACTGACTGACAACATGTCTAAGCAAAAAAGCATTTGACACATGACAAAAAAATATTATTACCTTTTTTTTTATGACATATGCGGCAAACGAGCAGACGGGTTGCCTGGTGTTAAGCAATTACCGTCGCCCATGGGCACCCGCAACACTAGGGGAGTCACAAGCGCGTTGCCGGCCTTAAAGGGGGGTTGGAGCTCTGGAAACCTTACTCACCATCAGGAACACAACACTACATACCTGAAAGGTGGCAGTGCTATTATGGCTGTGGTCTTCTGTAAGGAGGAGGTACTTGCCCATTTGGGCTGCCCCAGATTCAAGCGTGATGGTCAACGCTGTGCCCTACCTCTCATTGTTGGACGTAGTTTAAAGACATACCCGGGTCCAAAACCTAATTCGTTTATACTGAACATAGGTAACTATCGCATATTGAACTAAACAAGAATGTTAAGTAAGGAATTTATCTGTCTACAATATGAAATTGCATAATTTCGATGTAAATGGATTTGTTTTCATTATTTTCTTCCTGGGTTCAAATCCCAGAATGGGCATTTATTTGTGTGATTAACACATGTGTTTGTTCCTGAATCATGGTTTTTTTTTCTATTTATTTAAGTATTATGTATATTGTTGGCTGAGTACCCACGACACAAGCCTTCTTAAGCTTACCGTGGGACTCAGACAATTTATATTAGACTGTCCTATTTATTTATATTATTTATTTTTCGTTTTCTACTCCCGAGTATATATATCTATCTGACCCTTAGTTCTATGTAGACACCTTACTTTTGAGCACAAGATGATAGAAGCAACATTGTGCTCTCGCAATATTTTTCGCCCAGGAAACGCTAACTTAGGAATTCCGCTGTATGATTTGTAGCCCGCTTTCTCCTCCATCTCGCCACGAAATGCCGGAGCTGCGATCCTTTCTGTATAGACATAATATCTTTCGAAGCGAGACCTTTCTGGAAGGTTTCCCGGCTTTGCGTTTTGGCTTATGATGGACACGAATAGCTGAGGGTTTATTTTTCTTTTTTGGTGTTGTTGTTTTGGCGTTAGTATACAGACGTTCTTAAAGGTAGTGTTAAGCTGTCAAGTGGCTTTTCTAAAATTTATACACATTGAAAACTAAGGCTTATTTTTATCAGAGCGGCAAAATCCATCTAGTCCTGGAAACTTACAGCCAAAAATATAGAAATAGAAAACATTTATTCAAGGAAATTTATAAAAGTAATTAAAAACTTAAACTTATTTGACAATACTGCGAAATATCGTAACATGTCCTTACTGTTATATAAATAAGTATCTGTATCGATATATTTGACAACTTTGCTATTAGGTTAGAGGAAAATGTAACATATTGAGTCTTCCCGTGAGAATGAGATGTTTTCCCGCTGGAAAAAGTAGCCTATGTCACTCTCCATCACTTCAACTACCTCCGTTTAAAAATCACGTCAATACGTCGCTCCGTTTTGCCGTAAAAGAAGGACAAACAAACAGACACACCTTTGCATTTTTTTTTATGACATAGGCGACAAACGAGCAGACGGATTGCCTGGTGGTAAGCAATTACCGTCGCCCATGGGCACCCGCAACACCAGGGGAGTCACAAGCGCGTTGCCGGCCTTTAAGGGGGGTTGGAGCTCTGGGAACCTTACTCACCATCAGAAACACAATACTACAGACCTGAAAGGTAACAGTGCTATTATGGCTGTGGTCTTCTGTAAGGAGGAGGTACTTCCCCAGTTGGGCTGCCCCAGATTCAAGCGTGATGGTCATCGCTGTGCCCTACCTCTCATTGTTGGACGTTGTTTAAGGACATACCCGGGTCCAAAATAAGTTATTAATATTTATAAGTTTAGTATGGAAGTATGGATAAAGAAATTGAAAAAAAAGTCTGAACATGTTTTTTAAAAGTTGCATAACAAAATATATTCCATAAGTCAAACGCACCCTTTATATGGACATCTTTTTTATCGACATCAAATCCCGAGATATCACAGGTTTGATGATACCTTCAGCTCCGCAAGTCAGACAACGCATGAACGTCTGTCAGTTTCGTGTCAGCTGACATACAATCAAATAGATCTCCCTTTTGGCAACAAGGTTCAGGGCTCACGCGGATTCAATTACTGATGATACCGGGATAACTACTGACGGACAATTTAAGCGGTACACTTATTTTATGACAAAGGTGTCAAACGAGCAGACGGATTATCTGATGGTTAGCAAGTACCGTCGCCCATGTGCACCACCAGGGGAGTCACAAGCGCGTTGCCGGCCTTTAAGGTGTGTCTTGGTGGTCTTCTGTAAGGAGGAGGTACTTCCCCAGTTGGGCTTCTCCAGACTCTACAGACTTTCTAAAGACAAGTGTACACTGACATCGGAGATTGCTTGGAAAGAAGTGGTCTCTAGCGAGTTGCGCGATCAAATTGTTATCGAGAACCACGCAACTCCATCTGCTGGTCACGTCAGGCATCCATTAAATTTATAACCGATTGGACAACTCACTGCCACAAGAAATAAATAATACAACAAGCTATGTAGCCTTTGTAAAAAAACTTAAAGATAAACTAGTAGCTGAAGCTCACTACTCCCTGGATGCCTATTTCAAGCACCAGAAAACGCAACAATAACCGTACGAGTATACACCAATAAATAAAAAACTGCTTCCCGTTTTGGCAGACGGCTGGTGGACCTAACAAGTAACCATGTTTATACGCAAACGCTTTAAACAAATTACATACCTAATATGATATGTCATTTGACTTATATGTACGTAGATGTAAGAATTTAGAATAAGTAAACAATGACATGTAAAATACTTTTTTATCAATAAATGATTGTATTGTATTGTACTTGCGATATTTTTGGCCGGTTATGCATTCTGACGTGGTTATGATTGTGTCTGGTTGCTCTGTTCGTGTTTTACCTGTAAACGTTAATAGTAGGATGTACCCACGCCACTGTCCGCCAGTACAGCATCCCAAGTAACAGACAGGCTATCATCTAATAATAAATTATTGAGAATTTCAATTACCTATTTTTCTCGTAAAAGTCTCTTGTAAAAAACTGGAGAATTATTTACTCCCTTTCTTCTTTATAAAGTTAATGTTCGAGATATTGGAAAATATTCACTTTCAGAATATCATTGAAATATGTGAAGACTGAGCGAAGGTTGTCTGGAATATCATCATCATTTCAGCCGTAAAGGCATTCATTGCACGGGCCCCAGGGGACTTTGACACGAGCGACCGCTTAACGCTTCATCTTCCTGTATAATACATACTGAAATAAACATATAGTATAGTAAAAATCTATTATAGAGTTGCCATGTGGTGCCAGCTGACTAGAGTAGCACCACACTATCTCCTGCCGCAGGTGTCTTAAGAGGCGACAAAGGGAAAGAACCGACGTATGGGCAGCGTCCGAACAGAATCTACAGCTACTGCGGTCGCCAACTCGCCTGCCAAGCGTGGCGGTTACAACTACCCCCCAAGATGGTACAAGTCATATTTGGAGGGTCTATGTCCATCAGTGGACGACATCGGCTGAAATATGGATGATGGTAATGTTGATGGTAGTATATCTTCTTGTAGTACAGGTCAGCGTCAAAGAGTTAGTTGCAGTCGGTATGTCCAAATATATCGATACAGATCTTTATTTATATATGCATTATTTTATTTTTAAATGCATTTTTTTTTTATATTGCAGTAAGGATGTGTATCGAAATATTTGGCCATTCTGACCGTAACTAACTATATGACGCTGACTGCACCCACAACATACAATACAATGCAATACAATAATATCTTAAAAACATACAATTCATATACATTGTAAATTGTGACTGAACAAATAAACAAAACAAAAACAAAATAAACAAATCACAAGCCTTCTTGGGCCTACCGTAAGGCTCAGTCAATCTTCGTAAAGATGTCCTGTATTTTTTTTTAACAGACCAGGTTTAAGGGAGCGCAGGTTCAAACCCCGGCTCGTACCAAGGAGTTTTACCAGTCTCTTTTCGGTGAAAGAAAATATTGTTAGGAACCCCGAATAATTCCAATAAGGCCCAGTTTAATCTCTGGGTTGGAAGGTCAGATGGGAGTCGCTTTTCGCTACTTGGCAACTAATCCTGAGATTACTGGACAAAGCGAGGAAAATGATGATGAACAGGGCTTAATACGTAAAAAGAAAAATGTCCATTCCCTGATCTCTGATGCATTATTTAGCAATGCATCGAGTGCAATAAGAGCACTTATTTATTTACGAGGGATTAGAATAATCCTTGCAGAGGATTACTGCACGGGGAGGAATCTTTGTGTTTTGTGTCTTGTGCGGAAATGGAAGATTGTAAGTACTCACAAACGGATAAACTCACGTGTACCTATATCGCACTAGGCGACGTTTTTCATGGGTGAGGGTGTATCACTGGAGTGAAAATGGGTCCCAGAGCTTACCTTAAACTATACTGATATGATGAATTAATTTAATAATGGAAAAATATTATTATTATTATATTAATATAACACCTTTAAGTTGTCGCCGCGAACGAACTGATGTAGTAACTCTATACAACATTGTCAATAATCATATTGATGCTCCTACGCTGTTACAATCTCTTTCCTTTAGAGTGCCCCGTCGTCGTGAGAGAACCTGTAGAAAGAAAAGTGTTTTCCATGTTCCTCGTAGTCGAACAGCATATGCAAACAACAGTTTTTAAAGAGAGCTTGCAGGCTGTACAATGATAAATTTTTAAATATAGATATATTCATTGATAATTTGAGTAGTTTCAAAAGGCTATCCTTGCAATGTATTTTGGAACCTCAGTAGGCTATGATGTGGATTTACTTAATGTATTCCGTATTCCTTATCACTAGATGTTTGTTTCTTGTCTCATTTTCACTGTATGGCAAAAAGTTTAAAATTTCTTTTTTTTTTTTTTTTTTAATTTGTTTTTACCTTTGCTAGTACCTACTTTAACAGTACTATATCACTAAATGTTGTTAGGCTTGATATTTAAATAAAGGAAACTGTAAGTCTAGATTTAATGATATTATATTGTTTGTACTTCGATTTAACTATATGTGACTGTTTGTTTCTAATAAAAAAAAAAAAAAAATGTCCAAATCAACTGCCCCGGCTGAGACTCGAAGTTGCGACTCTGGTCTACATGCCCATCATTATGACATGCTCAAAGATCGGTCCCTGTGGCGGTCTATGGAGGAGGCCATGTGCAACTGTGAACGTCAGTGGCTGATAGGAAAACAAGACATACCTTATTCAGCTTACTGTAGGACTAATTCGACTTGAGTAACACATACCATACATTTCAGCCGTACGCAGTCCGCTGCTGGAGGATAGGCCTACCACAAATATGACTTGTATCATCTTGGGGGGTAGTTACCATAGTCGCCACGCTTAGCAGGCGGGTTGGCGACCGCAGTAGCTCTAGATTGAGTTTCGACAGACGCTGCTGCCCGTCCGTAGGATTTTTCTCCTGTCGCCTCTTACGACACCCGTGGGAGGAGATGGGGTGGTGCTATTCTAGTCAGCCGGCATCACACGGCAGACTTGAGTAAGATTGTTCCATAATATGAACAAATAGGAAAGACAATATAGTACTACATTTTACGAGGCAAAATATTAGGTATAGAGGAAAGGTATGGCCTAGCCTAGTGGGTAGTGACCCTGACTATGAAGCCGCCAGTCCTGGCTTCAAATCCCAGTACGAGCATTTATTTGTGTCATGAGCACAGATATTTGTTGCTGAGTCGTGACAGTTTTCTATGTATTTAAGTATTTGTATATTATGTGCTGAGTACCCACAAAACAAGCCTTCTTAAGCTTACCGTGGGACTGAATCACCTTATTTATTTGCGCAAAAAACCCCTCTCGGGTGGTATCCGGAAATATCTTTATATTCAGTTATTCTGTAAGCCTATACAATGAATCTGACAGAAAACTTTAAGAATATATCATAATTTTAATTCAGATACTACAAAAGGGTAGATAACTAGCGCTGCCCCAATGATTGTAACATACTATTCTTGATAAAATTGATTTACTGGTGAGACACAGACATATTTACATAGACAACGTTTATAACGTTCTGCACCGCATCGGGGATGTTAGGCACTGGTCCCACAGCGAGCTATCAAGCTGTGAGCTATCAGCTATTTCAAGAGACAAAAGATAATCGCTTCCGTGTAAATAAAAGGGACATATATGTCAAAGCTGGGCAATAGTAGTTCATCGCCGGGCGATGAGCTATAAATATATATATCTCTCTTTTATTTACACGGAAGCGATTATCTTTTGTCTCTTGAAATAGCTAATAGGTCATAGCTTATTAGCTCGCGGTGGGACCAGTGCCTTAGACGGGTATTAATAGTTTCGGCGCGATATTACGCAACAGAACTGCCTCCCTGATGCGTCGTGTGCGAGACAGTTCTAACAGCCTCGTGCACCTAGTGTCGGAGTCACCTGCTTGCACTTTCTGTACGACTGAAATGTAATATGTATGTAAGCGTTTTATCTGTGCGTTGCGCGGTCAAGACGCCCAATGCACTGCGGTTAGTTGGGATGCAATGAACAGTCTTCTCCAGACTCAAGTGTGATGCTACTTCGCTGTGCCCTACCTCTCATTGTTGGACGTAGTTTAAGTACATACGGGTCAGGTGGTTTTTGTTCACAGTTCAACCGCGACACCTATGATCTAGGCTACGTGGTCTATTGTAATATATATCTGTGACCCCGCTACCCTCGGTGGAGGAGCTCTATCGAAACAATTCGAGCCGGATGTGACGTCACAGCCATGCTAATGGCTAATGCGCGTCACCGGAAGTCGGAAGCGGAAACGGCGCGGCCATCTCGCGAATTATCATTTAGCATTTTACTGCTTTTGTTTGTGACCGTTTGTTTACTGTTTCTAAGTATTCTTTTGACTTAGTTTTTGTAAGTGATAGTATTTACTTATTTAGGTTAGCGGAGCGTGGATGTTAGGCGATTAAGTGTTGTAGAAAAACCACAATTAGTTACTTTTTGTATTGGGAAATTCTTATGAAAATACTGTATTTATGAAGTGTCACTTACTGTATAAGCCTCATAAGAAGACTCAAACTCATATTAATTGTATAGAAGCTGGTACCTCACGTTTTATAAGTCGAATATTGGTCGACATGTTTCACTCCGTAACGACGGGTCCTCGTTACTACGTTATGTCCTTAAACTACGTCCAATAATGAGAGGTAGGGCGCAGCGAAGTACCATCACGCTTGAGTCTAGAGCAGCCCAACTGGGGAGGTACCTCGTCCTTACAGAAGACCACAGCCATAGTAGCACTGATACCTTTCAAGTCTGTAGTGTTGTGTTCCTGATGGTGATTAAGGTTCCCAGACCTCCAATCACCCTTAAAGGCCGGCAATGCGTTTGTGACTCCCCTTGGTATTGCGGGTGTCTATGGGCGACGGTAATTGCTTACCATCAGGCAATTCGTCTGCTCGTTTGCCACCTTTGTCATAAAAAAGACGAGTAGTAACCGATAAAGCCCCCCGGATCGCTAAACTTAAGTGGCAGTGGCACATTGCGCACAGAACCGATGGCCATTGGTGCGTAAAGGTTCTCGAATGGCGACCACATACTAGAAGGCGAAGCGTGGGCAGACCTCCCACAAGGTGGACTGACGATCTGCTAAAGATTGGGAATCCACTGGATGCGGGTGGCCAAAACTGGTTACTTTGCGGTCGAGAAGCCTATGTTCAGCAGTGGACGTCCTTCCTTGGTCGGTTTATTAAGTTGATATGTGCATTAAGATGCGAACAAAATAAAACAAAATACTAAATTTCGACATTAGTAATTTAAAAAAAAAATTCGTCGAAGGTGAAAGTTGGAACCAGAGAGAAACGAGGGTGACAATCACCCGAGTCTGAAATAAGTTTTTACTCGTGTACCGAACCCAATTTTTCATAACAAAAATGCCTTAAAAAAGTGAAATTTAAGTACCGCACTAGTTAGGAAATAGTACATTTCGATACTAGTAAACCAAAATTATTTTTCGACGTGGGTGAAAGTTGGAGCCCTAGTGAAACGAAGGTGAATATCGGAACAACGCCTCTATTGTCAAGGCGATTAAGTGCGTGTTCCGATATTTGTGACCACCTCTAATGTTCCGATATATCTGATGGCGACTGTACCCATTCTCGAGATCACTCGATTAATTTTCGATTTGTGTAGTTGTATTAAAAATATTAATATTTTTGTCTTCCAAATTGCCGCTGCAGTAATCCGTTGTCCTTGCAAGCCCGGGCAATCCCCGATTCGTAAGATGTCGGGACAGGAATCGATTACAGAGAAGCCGTAACTAAAAGACTACTGTTAATACCAGTTAGAGACCCACAGTAACTCAGTTAGATCAGTAGGCAGCAGTGGTTGCTCGAGCGGCGCGACAAGCGTAGCGATTTATGACTCAAGCAAATCCAAAAGTTTTAAGGGGGAATAGTCACACACAAAAGTATATCATTATTTTATGTATTTTACGTATATATTATACTACCTTTTCCTCGCAACTTCGTGGGCCAGCCATATCCGTCTTTAAAGTATGGTTGCGGGATAAAAAATATCCTATGTCCTTTCTCGTAACTCAAACTCTCTTCATACACAATTTCATCCCAATTGGTTCAGCAATTTAAGCGTAAAGATGTAATAGAGTTACTTTCACATTTATAATATTAGTATAGATATATTGTTGGCTGAATACCCACAACACGAGCCATCATAAGCTTACCGCGGGGCTCATTCACTTTGTGTAAAGATGCTCTGTAATATTAAATTCATATTTTATTACAGAATGTATAGTTTCAACATCCATCATTTTGAATATTGAACATATTTTTTTCTTCTGGCTCGCAATGAAGAGATCCAAAGATACATTCAATTGAAATGTAACATGACGTCACGGTACAATTTTTACTCAGAAATAACGCCACAGACACGGGTATGTACGCCGAGACAACAGTGCCGAAACTTTTAATTTTTATTATTTTTTAAGAGTCAAAGTGCAATATCCAGTCTTACTGTTTTTCTCAGAGAACTGTGTCGACACCGGATCTGAACCCATGACAGTGCGGCCGGGCGTGTAAGCCGGGCCAGGTTACCAGACGGCGAGGCGACCATACACCTATACATCATACATACATACATCAGACATAACCATACATCACGGTTGGATGACAAGGGTGTCGTTTTCGATATTTAAATTGAAAGGAAAATCGAAAAATTTGACTCGAAGCGGACTCGAACCCACATCCACTGGACCACTAGCAGTGCACTACTAATTGGGCTATTGGAGCCAGTGATCCAGTACTGGGCTAGTGATCCAGTGGTTGTAAGTTCGAGTCCGCTTCGAGTCAAATTTTTATATTTTTCTTTCGATTTAATATCGAAGATATTCGCTAGCAGACGTTTCTACATAATAAAAATCAAGATGTCATCTTCCGAACTTCGTTTTTTATTTGACTTCCTTCGGATTTGATCTCGATAATAATAAATTAATTCCGGCTATGGCATTACGCGCAGAGAAGATGGCCGATGGGGTCGAAAAGTGCTCGAGTGGAGACCACGGACTAGCAAGCGTAGTTGGACGTCCACCCACAAGATGGACAGACGACCTCATTCATCACGGGAGACGCTGGATGCAGGTCACTTCCCGGTACATGTCGAGACTCACGGGGGAGGCCTATGTACAGCAGTGGACGTCTTATTACTGAGATAATGGCATAGCTATTTGAATCATCATCATCATATCAGCCGTAGGACGTCCACTGCTGGACATAGGCTGCCCCCATAGTGACCTAATTTGCGCTACCCGCATCCAGTGGATTCCTGCGATCTTTGCTATGTCATTGGTCCACCTTGTGGGGGTCTACCGACGCTGCGCCATCCAGTTCGTGGTTGCCAATCGAGAAGCTTCACGGATCCGGGCTATATCGTTAATTAAATTATATGAAATCAAGTACCAACACTATATCGTTAATTAAATTATATAAAATCAAGTACAAACATTACTTTCATTAGCTAATCAGTTACATAAAAAGTGAAGTGTAAACCCTATTAACAGGACTCTATGATAGTTGGGTTTATATCGTCAGCCACTATAACTATCACGTTTTAACACGTAAGTGCGAAACGAACACAAGACGCGTTGGGCGATAAAACAGTAACCATCATATCACTGGTTACCGCCAGACAGCGGGGCGACTATCCACGCTTGGAACAAAATGCCGCGAACATCGAAGTTCGTATATTCCGAGCATCTTTCTCTTTTAGTCCATTTAAAGCGTCATGGGAGTGACAGAGACAATCGTTCGTAATTTACGAATATCGTTTTGGCAGTAGCACCGCAGAATGCATACCGCAAACATCGAAGTTCGTAAATTTCATTAGTCCGTAATTATTAATCGGTATGATAAAGCTAGAAGGTATTATTTTCTCCCGTAGCGGATTCAATTCCCGGTTGAATTTAATTATTTCAAAATCTATGAATCCAGTTAAATTTTTACGTTACTACCCACTAGGCCAGACCGGTCGTCGTTCTTTCAGTAAACTGTTTCATCTACATTTCTACAATATTTAAAGTACTTTCCCTCCACGAGGCATACCCGTGATATGCTCTGTATATTTCCTAATCTACACTAATGTCATAAAGGTGAAAGTTTGTGAGTGTGTATGTTTGTTACTTCTTCACGTCTAAACGACAGGAGCGAATTTCATTGAAAAAAAATGGTATGTACGATATTTAAATCCAAAGAAAAATAGAAAAAACTTGACTCAGAGCGGAACTCGAACCCACGATCACTAGCGCTTAGACTTGTCAAATTTTTAGAAAAAAAATGTCAAGTCTATGCGGTACTCGTATAGCACAATTGGTAGTGCACTGGGCTAGTGATCCAGTGGTTATGGGTTCGAGTCCCGCTGCTAGTCAATTTTTTTCTTTTTTTTTTCGATTTAAATATTGAAAAAGACGTTTCTGCATAATAAAAAATCATTTGGTATGTAGTTAGCTGATACCCTAGATTAACACATAGGCTGTTTCTTCCCGAGTAAAACCGCGGGGCATAGCTAGTCCTGTACCGTCAGCCATTTGACATTGTCACGTGTCGATTAAAAGCCAAGCCCCCGCTAATTAAGACTTACTTGTAATTAAAACCTCAACGCGAATGACTAACGAGATATTTATTCCCTCCCCAAAAGCCTTCTCTTGTAGCGGTACTTCGTTGTTCCTATCACTAAACAAGAATTCGTCTGTGAAAAATAGAAACAGTTGCTCAACACAGTTAGGGCTCATTCAAAAATCATGTGATCGTTTTTGGCCTTATTTTGACACCCCTCCTCCCCTTGGTGAATTCCCCAGTCAAGATCACGTGTCATTTTCGAGTGATTTTTTGACTTGAAATTTTTCACTACAAAGTCAACGAAATTATGTTACATCAAACCGAAAACAGTACTACTAAACTACACGAAAGTACACGTGATGTGGTCTTGGACTCCCCCCTCCCCCATCGTGATATTTCTTTGACCCCCTCCCCCCCCAAAATCAATCACATGATTTTTGAATGAGCCCTTAGGGTTTGATGACAGATGTGGCCTAGTGGGCTACCACCGGTTCTAACCCTAAACGTCTGACATGAGAAGATTAATTTTTTTATACATTTCAGCCGTATGCAGTCCACTGCTGGACAAAGGCCTCCCACAAATATGACTTGTATCATCTTGGGGTAGTTGCCATAGTCGCCAGGCTTGTCAGGTGGGTTGGCGACCGTAGTAGCTGTAGATTGGGTTTCGAATGACGCTGCTGCCCGTCCGTAGGATTTTTACCTTTGTCACCTCTTACGACACCCGCGGGAGGAGATGGGGTGGTGCTATTCTAGTCGGCCGGCATCACACGGCAAAGAAGAAAATTACCAGCAAAAAACATGGCGGGACTCACATTTACAAAACAGTAATATGCGTAGTCCCACAAGGAAACATTTCAAACAGTTTCATAAAATACAAGATATAACATTAGTTTATGCAACCGGTGCATAATGAAGGGCCTTAAAACCTGAGTGTGTTTTTTTCAAACGAGCGCCAGCGAGTTCGAAAATAGCATCACGCGAGTGTTTTAAAGTCTAATTATGTACAGTTGCATACACTACTTTATCTACGCACATCATAAAATCTTTTAATACGCCATCTCGTATTTATCCTTCGATTTTTCTGGCAACAAGTTGTATGTTACCATCATGGCCGCATTCCCGATATCCGGCGGAGTATTCATATCGAACTCGGACTGATCGGAGTCACTAAATAGTATTCATTTTGTAAGTAACATAACCATCTTTTCACGATTTTACGTTTAGTAAAAGCAAAAACGTAACAAGTAACAAATGACATCAGTCAAGACGAATGTTTTTTTTTGTTCTTTTGTTTTAATCATTGACAAACCCTATGTAAACTATTGTCATGTCAGTCGAGATGAGATTTCGTGCAGTTAAAGAAAAACATACAATACATAATTTTAATGTATAGATGTTGAAAAAATATGTATGTTTTGTTTGTAAATATGGATACTAGATGAGACTTATATTTTGAGTTTTGACAGCTATTTCAAATTTAAACTCATTATCATGTACTGACTTAAAGTAAAATCCGCAGATATTAGCTCAACAAATTGCATAGTAAAACTGGTTATAGTAATCCTGGTCATTGCCTACGGTTTCTGAACATATTATAGAGCACTTACAGTATGGGTGAAGATAAAAAATATTACAATATGAAAAGACTATACACGAAATAGACATGCTTTGACATGCTTTCTTACCTGAACTGTGTCATTATAATCTGGCAGTACATACAATTGATGAATTAAATGCCAGGTTCTCCATATAACTGGTTTGCTTGAACCCAATGTTTTAAGCAATTCTAATTACATTCCGAGGAAAATGCTGCTTGAATTAAAAAAGGCTTAAGCGCATATCAAATGAATTATTTTACATTGTTTTAGAAATTAAAGTGAATGCTCCTTAATGACCTTACTTGGTTGGTCATGAACAGGGAAGCTTAAAATGAAATACTTGACCTTTAAAACGTGTAATATGTTACTTTTTTTTAAACTAGACTGACTAGCGTTTGACCTCAGTCGCAGCTGATGGTAAGTGTCGACGAGGTCGAAGGTGTAGCACGCTGGTTCAGTAACAGCCTATTCACTCTTGCCTTGAAGAGACCTAAATTATATATTTCCGGGAATACAAACGAAGGGAGCGAATTCCAATCCTTAGCAGTCCGCATTAGGAAGGTAGAAGCGAACCGCTTCGTGCGAATGAATGGAATATTCACAACGTAAGGATGAAACCGCTCCCCTCGCCTGGAGCTCCGTTGGAGGAACGGAGATGGCGGAATAAAATCGTGAAATTCCTGTACACTTAATATACTAAGGCTTTTTCTATAACTTTAGGGGTTGATTCGTTTAGAGTTCATTTTTCTAACAAAAGTTAGTACTCGAACTTTTTATTTTATTTGACGACAAGTTTGGCCTAGTGGGTAGTGACCCTCCCTATGAAGCCGATGGTCCCAATAAGGGCATTTATTTGTTGATGATCTTTGGTCTCGAGTATGGATGTTTATATATGTATTTAAGTATTTGTATATTATATATATCGTTGGCTGAGTACTCACAATACAAACCTTCTTGAGCTTACTGTGGGAAGTGTGGGACTCAGTCAATTTGTATAAAAATATATTGTAATATTTATTTGTGACGTAACTGGTGACCGTAAAGCCGGCGGCTTCCTCGCACAACGTATCAGCATGCGGTACAACGAGCATCCGACAGCGTCCTTGGTTCAAGGGCCTTTTTTACATTTAAAGTAGTAAATAGTTAAGTACTCGTTATAATGTAATTATCTACACTAATATTATAAAGGCGAAAGTTTGTGAGTGTGTATGTTTATTACTTCTTCACGTCTGAACTGAACAGCAGGAGCGATTTTAATAAAAATTCGTACGGAGTTAGCTGACACCCTACATTAACACATAGGTTACGTTTTTTCCCTGATGAACCGCGAGAAACACCGCGGGGCACAGCTATTAGCTAGAGTCGTAAAAAAAGATAATTCAAAATTTTAAAATTCGAATTTCATCCATAACCGCCATTACAGACGCCATTTTGCTAACGGCCTATTTAAATCTGTTTTGGCAACTTCGCATTTCGGCATTATCTCTCCACTCTGGCGGTTTGATTCCGAATTATCGTTTAGGACCTGCGAGACTTCTGCATGACTTACTTTCAACTGCTTCTTACGATTTACATTACCAACTTGAATATGCATTACGCGAAACAATCCCATTTCGAATAACAACCTTCTGTGTACCACATAAGAGTTGTAGGTTAGTTTTTGGAGTGAACATATAGTTTAACTACCCTTAAAGGTATTTTTATTTGCTGCGTACTTAATGTTTAAAATTTTCCATGATTATGCTTGGGTTTAGATTTAAAGAGCTTTTCAACAGGCGTAGAATTAAATGTATTTGTATAATATATAAAAAGAATTCATTTTTATTTGTATTTTTTTCATAAACTAAATACAAAACAAGAAACACAAAACTAACTCCAGTCTAAAATAGTTCCACATGCGAACAGTCGCTATGGATGGGGTCAGAAATATCTGAACATGTACTTTATCGCCTTAATAATAGGGGCTTTGTTTAGATATTTGTGACCACCTGCACAGCTCCGATATATGATGGCGATATATCATAAACTAGAATTTGATGTTATTATAAATAAATAAATATTATAGGACAGTTATTAATTTATTTGTAAATGTCGTAAGACCGCGATAAGCTCAAGAAGGCTTGTGGGGTACTCAGTCAACGAAATACATACATACATTTCAGCCGTATGCAGTCCACTGCTGGACATAGGCCTCCCACAAACATGACTTGTATCATCTTGGGGATAGCCGCCATAGTCGCCACGCTTGGCAGGCGGGTTGGCGACCGCAGTAGCTGTAGATTGGGTTTCGACGGACGCTGCTGCCCGTCCGTAGGATTTTTCCCTTTGTCGCCTCTTACGACACCCACGGAAGGAGATGGGGTGGTGCTATTCTAGTCAGCCGGCATCACACGGCAAAACGATATACATAATTTATATACAAATACTTAAATACATAGATAATACACACGACTCAGGAACAAATGCCTGTGCACATCACACAAACAAATGCCATTACTAGGATTTGAACCCAGGACCGTCGGCTTCATAGGCAGGGTCACTACGTCGGGGATAGTGCAATACCGCGTAACCAACATATGCAATGAGATACAGTTTTGTTATGTCGACGTCAAAGATATGTATACACTTTTGCACCTTATTACAAAGGATTAAGGTAAAAAAGTGTAAACATATATTTGATGTCGGCTGTACATTATTTGAATTTCGAACTCTATCGATATTTGTAGTTACGCGGTATTGCACTATCCCCGACGACTACCCACTAGGACAGACCTAGATATACAACAATAGAAAATCTGGATTATATTTATTACGTCACTTAACTTGTTCTAACTTGTTCCAAACTCGGAACCCATGTCAAAAAACTTCCAAGCAAACCCCGGTCACCAACCACGACAAAAACGTGCACAAACAACAAATCTAAGTCGGATTACGGCAAATTACGAAGCAGGTGGTCCGGAATCGAACCCGGGCCCTAGGGACCGCCGGCGATTGAGGTATGGCTGCGGCTTCTCGAGTTATTTGTCTGTAAGAAGCTTGATGAAATAATATTATTAGTTATTATTTTATATGTATTGTTTTGTGATATAAATGTACAATAATTACATTCTTTAAAATACAGGAACTTAACTAGTTATTGCATTAAATCTAAAAAAGGTCCTAGTGAGATTGTACCAAGGATGCTGGCGCAATTTCCTCGTTGTATCGCAATGCTGATACGTTGTGCGAGGAAGCCGCCAGCTCTTCCGTCACCAGTCGGTTTACGATTTCTGCAAAAAGTTTGTGCGCGCTTGGACACCATGACCTAGCGTAGGTATCTACGCCAAACGGTACAAAATGGTACTTTCTGCACAAGCTCTATAATATCTAAATATAAATTACATAGATACCTATAAACCGTAAAAAAAGCGCTGGTGGCCTAGCGGTAAGACCGTGCGACTTTCAATCCATATTTATTGTTATATTATATATCTTTGTCTGAGTACTCGCAATACACGCCTGTGAACTTACCGTGGGGCTCAATCAATTTGTGTCAGTATATCCTGTAATATTTATTTATCTTTGTGACGAGCATTCATTTTTGTTCCTGAGTCACGATTATTTTCTATATATTTTATTATCTGTATATTAGATAAATTAAACATTAACACGGCTCTACTCACGTTTATTTAGCCGTGTTAATGTTTAATTTATCTGGTATGTCTCACGAAAGTTTAAATTCAAATATCTGTATATTATATACTAGCTTATGCCCGCGGCTTCGCTCGCGTAGTACCTATACGTATTTTTGAACAGACTTTAAAAAAACAGGTTAGACCAGTATGTTTTGTATATGCACACCGTACGTGGTTGATGTGGTAAATATATCCGTCAGTCAGTTTCTTCTTTTATATATTTAGATATCGTTCGCTGAGTATCCACAGCATTAGCCTTGCTGACCGTGGGGCTCAGTCAATTTGTGTAAGGCTCTACTGTAATATTAATTTATTTATAGACCGCTATTGAGGGAGGCTTGTCCGGAATTGGACATCCGGCTGATAAAATGACTTTTTTATGACAAAGGTGGCAAACGAGCAGACGGATTGCCTGATGGTAAGCAATTACCGTCGCCCATCGGCACCCGCAACATCAAGGGAATCAAGCGCGTTGCCGGCCTTTAAGGGGGGTTGGAGCTCTGGAAACCTTACTGACCATAAGGAACACAACACTACATACCTGAAAGGTAACGGTGTTATTATGGCTGTGGTCTTCTGTAAGGAGGAGGTACTTCCCCAGTTGGGCTGCTCCAGATTCAAGCGTAATGGTACTTCGCTGTGCCCTACCTCTCATTGTTGGACGTAGTTTAAGGACATACCCGGGTCCAAGTGACCCGTGCAATGAGCCTGTTTGTAGAGTAATACCAATTTGTATAGACATTGTAAATCCTCTTGTTTAACCGTTCATGACCTGCTTTAATAGCCAAGTGCGAGGGGCACGCCGAAAGCTGCGAGAACTGCGTAATTTAGATTGAGAATAAAACCTAAGTAAAAAAAAAGCATTTTTATTGGTTTATAAACATGGATCTATTTCTACATAAAAATAAATATTTTAGTTATTGTTATACTTATTAACAGTTTTAAAATTTTAATGACGATAAAGAATCTGAAGCTGACTCATAAAATACCTGTTCCATAATTTATCTTTCGCTGAAGATGAAGTGAAGTTTCGGTGAAGCTTATGATAAATCTCAATAAGCTTGTTCTTTAATCAAACTACAGTATAGGTATAGAGCGGATATACAAAGTTTAGTAAATTATACCTTTGCTATGTAAAGGGTCGCTTTGACTTTATCACGACACAATGATATATATCATTATCCATCTTCCACAGTCATTCATCATTCTAGCCGTAAAGACAGCCACTACTGAACACAGGCATCCCCCGATTATTACTTGTATAATTTATTTTGGTTTATCTATTAGGCTGTTGCTTGGTAGGCGGGTTGGTAATCGCAGTAGCTGCTAATGACGCCCGCGGGAGGAGATGGGGTGGTGCTATTCTCAGCCGGCACCACACGGCTAATGTAAGCCTTATTACTCTTATCACAGTTTTTTTTACAGTCTCTAAACATTTTGTATAACCCGGATACGAACCCTGGACCTGTAGCTTCATAGACAGATACTATGGTCTAACAGCAAAACTGCAAGCAACATATTTCAAACATAATCCCATATCTATACATGTTAAAATTATTTCTCAAATGCTCAAAGGTAACCCTACCTATATTATAATTCCACCTTATGTACTGTGATATGCAATAAACGAATAAACGAAATACTTTATGGTAAAAGGTTAAGTGGAAGAGATCCCTTAAAGGGATAAGTTCGCCTTTGTATATTTTTTTACTTACATTACTTACTTTACTTTACATTACTATTACATTACTTGTACATTAAAGTGTTTTACTACTTATCTATTTTGAAAGGCACATCATAATTCATATTTTAACTTTTTTTTTTAAATTCCCAATGCTTCCAGTGTGCCCCTCGTATATTTCAGATGTCGCGTCGGGATTTATGCAGTGACACGCGCATGGAGCGCGTTGGAGGCTTACGGAGATATGCAAATGTGTGCTTATTGGGCTTATTTGTGGCGGTATTTTGATATCTGTATTATGATGAGTGTGGAAATGGGGTTGTACTGGTAGAATGAGAAGGTAAACTTCCTGGTGCCCGACAGCGTCCTAATGGATGCCACTGTCAATGTTAAGAGCAATCGAGGTGACAGAAAAGTGTCATATTGTGGACCCGGATATGTCCTTAAACTACGTCCAACAATGAGAGGTAGGGCACATCACGCTTGAATCTGGGGCAGCCCAACTGGGGAAGTACCTCCTCCTTACAGAAGACCACAGCCATAATAGCACTGCCACTTTCAGGTATGTAGTGTTGTGTTCCTGACGGTGAGTAAGGTTCCCAGAGCTCCAACCCCCCCTTAAAGGCCGGCAACGCGCTTGTGACTCCCCTGGTCCATGGGCGACGGTAATTGCTTAACACCAGGCAATCCGTCTGCTCGTTGGCCGCCTATGACATAAAAAAATATATATATATATATTGGGCCATTTTTTATATTAGGTAGCTTAGCAAATTCCATTATAGAAACACAATAATAATAGAATGAAGGCAACGCCATTACATTTCACAAATAAGTTGATTAAACCTTAATAGTCAGAAGTTTCTTAATTTAATGTCACAATAAACAAAACTATTTGCTGTAAACGGGACTCGAACCCAATGTACTGAAATAACACGCAATACCAACTTTAACACAACTACCCGGTCGCAGACCACCCAAGATAATAGACAGATATCGCGAAGCGTCTGGTTGACGTAACTGGTGACCGATGAGTTGTCTAGTTCCTCGCACAACGCGACGCGATACAACAAAGAAATGACGGCAGTATCCTTCGTACAATGCCTCGAGGGCCTTTTTTTAGATTGTCGAGTACGAGTATCGAGTTTATTATCTCACACACGGAGTGTTGCAGCTCAACGCACAGAGGCGCTACCGCCAAAAACGATATTCGTAAATTTTGGACGATTGATTCTGTCACTCCAATTAAGGCGTCATAAAAGTGACACAGACAATCGTCCGAAATTTACGAATATCGTGTTTCGCGGTAGCGCCGCAGATAGTAAACTCGATACTCGTTATCGAAAACTTCAAAGTCACAACTCATGGTACGACGTACGCGTATCTTCTAAATAAAAAAAAATGATGTTTTTAATTTCTATTGTGGTTCCATAACACCAAGGTTTTGCTAGTCTACTATGGACTGGATTTTATTTTATTTCAATATCTGTCACATTTTAACATGAAGTATGTGAGGGCGAAAGTGACGGATAGCACGATAGACGATAGGCAACCATGCTATGCATTCTGTAAATCGAAGAATAGAAATAATTTTAGGATAAAGGGAGGCAGGCGTAGAAATAAAATAGAAAAAAAAATAGTCGCCAGTCATCAAGTTGCCGAATACAATAGAGACAATAAGAAAATACAATAATTAAAATACGGGTATAGAATCAAAGCTTATTTCTCTATCTCCTTACAGTGACTTTCCGCTCTCTAATCACGTTTATGGTCTGTGCAAATGAACTTTGCAATTTATGTACTAGAGTTAGTTGTCAACAAAAATTAACGAAGTCACACAAATATAACCTTTATATCCACGACATTAAGGGTTTATGTAACATGTATGTAAGACATAAAGCCGGCAATAAAGTGGAAACCCCGTTTAGTACCGAACATAAACTAATGCTTCGGTAAAAGAAAACATCGTAAACAAGAAAGGTGAAGTAAGTTCAGAGTATATCGATGTATAGGTGAAAAACTGAAGAACCATGTCTATATAGTTGTGCAGAATATTGACAATAATTTTTTCGTTATTTAAATCGAAAGAAAAATAGAAAAATTTGCTCGCGGTGGGACTCGAACCCACAACCTCTGGATTACACAAGGCACAAGTCTAAGCGGTACTCGTGTATCATAATTGGTAGTGCACTGGGCTAGTGATCCAGTGGTTGTGGGTTCGAGTCCCGCCGCGAGTCCGTCCGTCCGTCCGTCTACTCGTTTGCCACTTTTGTCATAAAGATAAGTGGACGACCTTTGGCTAATAATAATAAGTATACCTCGATACCATTTTCCAATAGCCCAGTAGCTAATCCACCCTTTCCACCCAAAAGCCTAATACATTCTTGATTTCATTATAACTGTTAGTCTTACACCATGGCGGGTGCTGTACAGTCCGCATCCCATGATACGGACAGGGGCAACATCCGCTTAGTGTACCTCTTAGATTTCATTAAATTGTCGAAAGGGCCTCGGGCTCGATCTGGCTCCGCGTACGCCTCCCACATGTCCGGAACACCATTGTTCCGTGTACGGAAAGTATACATTTAATACTGATTTAAACTTTCACGAATAAACGGGACGACTTAGATGATCTTTAAAGTTATATACGCAGTTTCTCACGCTTGAATCTGGGGCAGCCCAACTGGGGAAGTACCTCCTCCTTACAGAAGACCACGGCCATAATAGCACTGCTACCTTTCAGGTATGTAGTGTTGTGTTCCTGATGGTGAGTAAGGTTCCCAGAGCTCCAACCCCCCTTAAAGGGTGCCCATGGGCGACGGTAATTGCTTACCATCAGGCAATCCGTCTGCTCGTTTGTCGCCTATGTCATAAAAAAAAAAGTTAACGCCCGTTTATGTGAAATAATAATAAAGTACGTATATACATTGAATTCTAATGACTCCTTGTTTCACGCCGTAACTTCTACACCAATATCTTTATTTGTAACTACGATACAAACAAGTTGCTAAACTCGCAAATAATATTAAGAAGTTACTCGTATCATGCCGTGCCAATAACGCGCACAAATACTCATAATGAGCTTACATGTAGAAATTACATAAATATGCATATTGGAGTATTCATTGAGCGCAACTAAAATTGATTGAAAAATACGATATAAACAACAGTAGAACCGAGAGAAATGTCGAAGAGGCTTGGTCGGAGTGTGATTCGAAGACCAACATGAGAGCTACATGCAAGCGCACAAAGAGTCAGAAGAAGTTCGGACGTGTATGTCCTTAAACTACGTCCAACAGTGAGAGGTAGGGCACAGCGATCACGCTTGAGTCTGGAGCAGCCCAACTGGGGATGTACGTCCTTACAGAAGACCACAGCCATAATGGCACTGCTACCGTTCAGGTATATAGTGTTGTGTTCCTGATGGTGAGTAAGGTTCCCAGAGCTCCAACCCCGCTTTAAGGCCGGCAACACAAAAAAAAGATACACAAAAAATATTTCTATATCTCATCATTTTTTAACAAAAGCTCATAAAACGTTTTTAAAAATATTAAATTCGTCATAAAATAATACATAACCGCAGTTCTAAACAATTGGTTACTGAATTATGACACTGAAAAAAAGCCATCTACGAAAAAAAAAATATTTAGACCGTTTTTGGTCCGAAATTTTTGATCCAAGTAAAACTAATAATTAAATTTTCTAAACAATTTACTTTAAGTACATAGCGGGGTCTATAAGTCTCCTAGTTCTCTCAAATTACAAAAATAAAATACAAGGTAAAATTTAATTTAATTTAGGGTAGGTAAAAGAGACGGTAACTGTCTACCACCAGGCGGGCCGTATGCTTGTTTACCACCGTTGATGTATTAAAAATATTTTAGTTTTATTTAGTTTTAATATTTTTTTTTAGCTCTTAATTTAGTTTTTATCTAGTTTTTAGTTTATAATCATATATTATTATGGTGAACATGAGTTATGTTTCTCTGACTCCATAAACCAGTAGCAATTGCATGTCTTGGCTATCACTAAAAACAAACAAGATTTGTGTGTGACTTGTTCAATTTTACTTTAAAAAAAATCCCATCTGACCAAAATATACCTAAATAGTAAACATTTTTTATACAGCCCCCCTTTGAAGTAAACATCAAAATAGCACCGCCCGTGTCCAATCAGTGTGACTTATTGAATTTTGTTGTGCTCGCCAAAAGTTCCGATAATTCCTTAGATTCGCAACTTTGACAATTTCCGTAACTGGTACATATCTCGATGGAAAATTGGGGAGTCGACAAAGGCGCGACTGACGAAATAAGTTTTCGCAGGTAGCACCCAAGTTTCCCAGTTCGACCAACGGAGTTTTTTAAATGGCTTGTTTACGGAAAGATCGAGTTTATTCGGTTTTTAGGTTAGTTTTTTTTTTATAAATGTGATAAATTTTATTTTTACTTTTTTACGTTGGCAGACGGATTACCTGATGGTAAGCAATTACCGTCACCCATGGGCACCCGCAACACCAGGGGAGTCACAAGCGCGTGCCGGCCTTTAAGGGAGATTAGAGCTCTGGGAACCTCACCATCTGGAACACAACATTACATACCTGAAAGGTAGCAGTGCTATCATGGCTGTGGTCTTCTGTAAGGAGGAGGTACTTCCCCAGTTGGGCTTCTCCAGACTCAATCGTGATGGTACTTCGCTGTGCCCTGCCTCTCATAACATACTGGTCACCTTTCAGTAACTGGCGAAATAAAATACGATAGATTATAAATAAATATTATAGGACATCATCATTATCTCAGCCATAAGACGTCCACTACTGAACATAGGCCTCCTTGGACCTCGCCCGGACGGCTCGCCTGATGGTAAGCAAGCCACATTGCACGCAGAGAGGATAGCCAATGGAGTCGAATAGTGCTCGAGTGGAGACATTAACTAGCAAGCGCAGCGTAAGACGTGGACGCAAGATGGACAGACGACCTCATTATGGTCGCCAGAGGACGCTGGATGAGATCGCCTCCAACGGGTACACGTGGAGGTCCAAGGACCTATGTTCAGCAGTGGACGTCTAAAACGTTGCCGTGTGATGCCGGCTGACTAGAACAAAGGCGACAAAGGGAAACATCCTACGAACGGGCAACAGCGTCCGTCGAAACCCAATATACAGCTCCTCCGGTCGCCAAACCGCCTGCCAAGCGTGGCGATTATGGCAACTACCCCCAAGATGTTACAAGTTCTATTTGTTCGAGGCCTATGTCCAGCAGTGGACTGCATACGGCTGAAAAGTATGTATGTAAAGGACGTCTAAAGGGCTGAGATGATGATGATGATAATGAAAGAAAATAGCCTTTCACGTGGTATTTCTAAGTCCAATTAGCAAACAGTTGTGCCAAAAATGTAATAAAGAAGGAGTGTACGGAGCAGCTGAAAGAAGTCGTTAGCAAATCGCCGCGTCGGCGCCCGCGCCGCTTTACAACGCACGATCGTACGTCGTTACGTTGTCGTCGTCGTCGTCCTGAATCACGTTCACAGTGCATTCAGGAGACGTAAGCAGGATTAAAATACATCACATACATTTCAGCCGTATGCAGTCCACTGCTGGACATAGTCCTCCCACAAATATGATTTGTGTCATCTTGGGGGTAGTTGCAATAGTCGGCACGCTTGGCTGGCAGGTTGGCGACCGCTGTAGCTGTAGATTGGATTTCGACGAACGCTGCTACCCGTCCGTAGAATTTATCCCTTTGTCGCCTCTTACGTCACCCGCGGGAGGAGATGGGGTGGTGCTATTCTAGTCAGCCGGCATCACACGGATAATAAATCAGTTAATAATAAGCTACTGTTTCCATGGCGGATGCTGTCACTGTGCGCGTTCCATGACACGGGCAGGGGCAACATCCGCTTAATTTTCCCCTTACATATCTTTAAATTGTATCCTCCGTCCGTTAGTCCGCATACGCCTCCCAAATGTCCCGAACACCATCAACAATTGAAATGTAAGGGTACACTAAACAGATGTTACTCCTGTCCGTATGATGGGACGCGCACAGAGACAGAACCCGCCATGATGTAAGGAATATTATAATGATTTATAGTTAAAATTATAACCTAAGTGATAAAATGAATAAATAAATCATTGCATTATTTTTAAATAAAAAATGGATGACATATACTTAATAATTAACGATTAATACGGTACTTCTCACGTTTATTTAGTCACTCGCGCGACATGTTTCGGAGAACGTAGGCCTCCAAGTGCGCGACGGGCCGGTGACGCGAGCGGCGAACCGATCGGACACTCAGCACTCTTAGTGCTTGAAAATGGAGGCCTATGTTCTCCGAAACATGTCGCGCGAGTGACTAAATAAACGTGAGTAGTACCATATTAATCGTTAATTATTAAATATGTCTCATGTAAGTTTAAATACAGACATATACTTATTTAAGAAAAAATTACGACCTTCGGCGTTTGAGTCGGTATTTAAACCAGACAGAATAATTCACTTAATTGCAAACTTAAAATATTTATAACAAAAATAAAAATCGTAAGGTATAAAGGTTCTTTCACACGGTCCGGAAAAATCGCTGCGTCAACTGGAACCGTCAGTCGCCGCCAACACTTATTGCTATTAAATTGAACGTTTCTTTCGCGACTTTACAGCGTTTCGAGAATAGTTTGCGGCAAAGAGCTTTTTGAGGGTTTATAAATCGCCTGGTTTGTGCAATAATGATGGAGAGCCCTTCGCAAATGTATCGAATTTATATACTTTAAAGGGTTATAATAGTTATTTGTTTTACAAGGGAGCAAAGGTAGTGTTTACCGGCTTGTGCTAATATTGAAACCCGAGTTAGTGAAAGATTATAAAACTGAACCACGAGTGGTTCATCGATGTGTATTTTAGAATTTTGAGTGTTGGGAGAGTATCAAGGCACAAGAGGGGAACACATATTCCTACCTAGTGAAATACCCTATTTTTCACCTCACTGCCGTGAGGTAAAATTTTTTTTGGAGCATTATTAATTTATTAATGTCGCATGCATCCGGATAGGTGGGCATACGTAGCTACCAAATGGATGCCACAAGAGAGGCGCGGACGAGGCCTAAACAGAGATGGCGGAACGATCTGGATGCTTTCCTCAGCACTTGGCCGGAAACAGCAAAAGACCGAGAAATGTGGGGGTCCACGGGAGAGGCCTTTGCCCAGCAGTGGGACACTATAGGCTAAAGAAAAAAAAAATTTAACCTATATTATTGATATCCATCATTACCTAGCAATAAGCATTCAAAAACAATAAATAAAATCCAACCAGCTAATGTTAAACAACTCGATAAGTAAATAATAAATAATTGTATGAAATTATTTTGCACTCTTGTGAGTAAAATGCAACGTTACTATCTGTTTTTCAATAATAAAGCAGCTGTTTTCAAGCAAGTGAGGTAAGAAATAAATATAAAACCTCTTGGCTTTATACCTATAGATACCCCATAGATATTTAGGTACATAGGTTTTGGGCGTCTACCTGGAAGCGTGCAGCAAAAATATTTTTGAGATAACTTTCTATAATCTTCAATTACCTAAGCAACGATCTTAGTTAGGCAGCTTTATTCAAATAATTATGACATGTAAATGCTAATTGTTCATCATCATCATATCGACCGAAGGACGTCCACTAAAATTATTATATTCACAGATTAATTTGATATACATTTTTCAAAGCTCACATACAAAACGGTGGAATGAACACCTAAATATAAATATCCTGAACAAATGTCTCCCCCAATGATTTGCACAACGACCAATCCTGTTCAACCCGGGTCAGAGGATTTCTCGCGATCCTGGCCAGATCGTTGGTACACCTAGACCTAGTTTGACCTAGTAGACCTAGTTGGGTGTTTCAACGCTACGTGTTTAGAAATAAGTAAATCTAAATAAAGTAAGCAAATAAGGTAAGTGTGCCGTGTGATGCCGGCTGACTAGTATAGCACCACCCCATCTCCTCCCGCGGGTGTCGTAAGAGGCGACAAAGGGAAACATTCTACGGACGGGCAGCAGCGTCCGTGGAAACCCAATAGCTATTATATACAGCTACTGCGGTCGCCAACCCGCCTGCCAAGCGTGGTGACTATGGCAACTACCCCCCAAGATGATAAAAGTCATATTTGAGGGAGGCCTATGTCCAGCAGTGGACAGCATACGGCTGAAATGTATGTATGTAAATAAAGTAATCGGCTCACAAAGTCAGCCGAAAGACTGCTAGAACCTTTGCGCCCCACCGGCCATCGGTTCTGTGCGCAATATCACTGCCACTTCACAACGCCTAAATAAAAATAAAAACAAACTTAAATAATAGATATATGCGAGGATAAGAGGCAACAACTTGACACGCCATTATTTATTTACTAGTGCAATAAAAATTAAAGCTTTCTTAGCACAATAGTGTTAGCACGGAAATTGCTCGGCGGAAGGTATAAATCAGGGGCATAAAGGCAGCGATTGAGCCGTGAAACCCGGCCGCGGTTAGGGGACCGTGTGAATGCGCCTTTATGCACGATACGCACTTCCGAAGAAATGTTGTGAATTGTTTAATCATCATCATTAGCCAAGGATATCCTGCTGGACATTGACTTCAGTTACGACCGGTCTGGCCTAGTGGGTAGTGACCCTGCCTATGAAGCCGAAGGTCCTGGGTTCGATTCCCAGTCAGGGCATTTATTTGTGTGATGAGCACAGATATTTGTTCCTGAGTCATGGGTGTTTTCTATGTATTTAAGTATTTATATGTATCTATTTATTATATATATCGTCGTCTAGGTAGTACCTGCAACACAAGCCTTATTGAGCTTACCGTGGGAATAGGTCGACTTGTGTAAGTATGTCCGAAATATTTATTTATTATTTATTTATTTATCAGTTATCAGTTATCAGTTATTTATTGCATTCATAGGTACACAAGATATTATATCACAAAGAAGTTCAGCTATGAACCCTGCAAGGGCAATACAATTTTTAAATCTAAGTTACCAACTAAACAAAAAATAGATACATCTCACGAATTAATTAGACTAGACTTCCCCCAAAGCAGCCTGTAAGTGACCGGTTTTGCGCATCTCTCGATCTTTACCACGTCTTCGGTCTATCTTGTAGGGGGTCTGTCCACGCCTTCCGGTACGTGGTCGCCATTCGAGAACCTTTACACCCAAACACTCCCAACAGCCATCGGTTCACGTGTAATTTTCCCCGCCCACTGCCACTTAACTTCAGCGATCTGGAGGTCTATATCGGTTACTTTGGTTCTGCGGCGCTACCGCGAACAACGATATTCGTATATTTCGAGGAACCGTCTCTACGGCGTCATGAGAGTGACAGAAACATTCGTTCGCAATTCACGACTATCGTTTTTCCCGATAGCGCCGCTGCTGCGAACGACATCAATTCTGATGCCATAGCCCTCTCCATTACCCTTCGGGTGGCCCTTCTTATGAGGCCTATAGTAAGCGACCACGTTTCAGTACCATATGTCATCACTGGCAACACACACTAGTAATGTGTAACATTGATAGCTTATTATGTAGATAGTGCAACTAATGAAGATACGTTTCATAGCTCGTCAACACCGAGCAGTCCCGGGGTCACGGTCGAACCGGTGATTTTTGTAAAATTTTGCTACCACTTTAAAAAACGCACGCTTTGCCGTGTGATGCCGGCTGATTAGAATAGCACAACCCCATCTCCTCCCGCGGGTTATAAGAGGCGACGAAGGGAAAAATCCTACGGACGGGTGGCAGCGTCCGTCGAAACCCAATCTACAGCTGCTGTGGTCGTCAACCAGCCTGCCAAGCGTGGCGACTATGGCAGCAAACCCCAAAATTACACAAGTCATATTTATGGGAGGCCTATGTCCAGCAGTGGACTGCATATGACTGAATTGTGTGTATTTATGTTACAAAACACAAGGAAAGGAATTGGTAATCACGACCAAATATGTAACGTGCGGGTTGGAGACTCAAGTTCCGTTCTCAGGGCGTATCAAATGGCTTGTGGCTGCGCACGCGTGTTAAGGATGTCGTGTGTAAATATAAATGTAGACATATATTAAAAATACAGTAAGATTAGTATGGTTTGTGTTGTAGGTACGACGTTAAATGGGAGAATTACAAAATATTTGTTTGTTAAACATTTAATCACATGAAAGAAACACAATTACAATAATATTATAAAAAAAGGATAAACTAAAATTACAAATAAAAAATATCCCCCAAATCGCTGCCAATGGGCAAAGTAGCCAGAAGGCTGGCCGCATTGCCTCGTTGGATGGCAATACTTATTCGTTGAGCAAAATATAGGCCAGCCTTCTTCTGGTCACCTGTAGTTTCAATCAACAGGGACGCCAAAGCCTTGTACATCCTACGCGCACTCGGTCCCCACGGTCCCAGCGTTTCGACCCCAAACGCCTCTAATATGTAACCAGTCCCGAGGGTAGCATATTTGCGACGTTTAAGGTCTTCGGCTGTGGATGCAGCATGACCAGCACCGCTGCCAGTCCCTGGAAGATATGACGGCGCCAGGGTATCAACGCATGTAGCATCCCAAACTAGGGGCCGTCCCATCCTCCAAGGCACTAACGTCATACCGTCGGGCCTCTTTCCATCGTCTCTCACCAGGCCAATTGGTTCTGAGATGGCAGGCACTTTAACACTGACAACCGACGGATGACATCATTGATGCTGGCATGTCGTGGAATGCGCCCAGCGCTTCTGCTACATGACAACCCGTGATGTTGTGTAGCAAATTGTTTTTGTGTAACCAATTAGTCAAGTTAATAAATTTATTTATCTACGTATACATATCATAAGTGCGTCCAGAAACCGTAGGCAATGACCAGAATTACCAACCATCAGAAATGAATGGAGATGTAAAGTTACATCACCTCCTGAAAACCTGCGGCTCGTTTCATAAACCCACACCCTTGTTGTAATGCCCTTCATTATGCACAGATACATAAACTACTACTGTGTTGCGATAGTTGACGAATTATATTTACTTTACTTAATCCCTACACATATACACTATGTAACATGAGGCTAAAAAAATAACCGCAGAAGTAAAAAATATCATATTACTATTGGTCAACTCCTGCAAAAAGTTTTTTTTGTTTTTGTTTTCTGAAAATATGTTGACATACAATATAAAAGTTTAACACAAAACTATCACTGGAAACAAATAAAACATTTTTTTTTTTTTACATAAATCTAAATTAATGCATTTTAGTTCCAACAGCGGTCAAATCACCGTTAATGTTAAAAAGTTCGGTGCTGAGAATTATAATCATGTTACAACTCTTAAAATTATTCGGTTTCCTCATGTTACGCAGTGTATATTTCCAGCATACATCAACCTGGTATCATATATGTAACTTAAAAGGCTTCTGCCTAATTATCGTAACACAAATGAAGTGATTATGTTAATAGTAATTATAGGACCTTAACTCACTTTTAACGACAGGTTTGGCCTAGTGGGTAGTAACCCTGCCTATGAAGCAGATGGTCCTGGCTTCAAATCCCAGGAAGGGCATTTATTTGTGTGATGAGATATGTTACTGAGTCATTGGTATTCCGTATATGTATTTACGTTTTTTTTAATAAAAGACTGACCAGCGTTTGGCCTCAGTCGCACCCGATGGTTAGCGTCGACGAGGTCGAGGGTGTAGCACACTAGTTCAGTAACAGCCTATTCACTCTTGCCTTGAAAAGACCCAAATTATATCTTACCGGGAATACAGACGAAGGGAGCGAATTCCATTTCCATTTTTCGTATTTGTATATTATATATATCGTTGGCTGAGTACCCACAACACAAGCCCTCTTGAGCTTATCGTGCTGGGGCTCAGTTAATTTGTGTAATAATGTCCTACAACAGTTTTAATTTATTTACCTTAAATATGAACATTTTTTTGCAATTCAGTCATATCCTTGATTCCTATGAAATTAAGTTCCATCAGGGTTTCAAAACTATTTCCATTTCGGCAAATTGAAATTTCAATCCGAGGGTGGAGCAGAAGGCTAAATGATGAAGTGCCTCGCCTCCCGAATTCATAACTAAATTGTCCGGCTGTCAAAATGTCCAATTATATAACAACTCTATTCTACTACTTGGAAATATATATCTGAGGCCTGAGATAACATGGATTTTAGATATTATCAAACCGCGTTTAGAAATGGATTGAGCTCATACGCCATTATTGAATTAATGCATGTTATAACATTGTTAGTGGTAGTGTGTAGATAAATTAAATTGTTGTTTTAATACCATGAAGTTCTAAAGTATCTAATGATATTTCGTACACAAGTTAAAAACTCAATTAGGTATAAACCTGGGTTCAAACCTGCAACCTCTGAATTGCTAGTCGCACGCTCATCCCGCTAGGCAACTAGCGCTCTACTAGCCGGCGAAGTAGCTGTTGATTCTGAAGGAAGGCAAACATCAAAGATCGAAAATTTCGGGTATCTTTCTCTTTTACTCCAATTAAGGCGGCATTAGAGAGACAGACACAAGGAACATTCAATACATGGGATGAAAATGTCTGTACAAAGATGCGTTCCTCCGACATGCTGGTAATTTCTCTTTTATGCACTTTGTGGCGCAGTTGAGTTATTTTAACAACGAGACATCTTCTTAGAACTATTATAGCACTGAGACGTACTGCTGTTAAACATGATAGATGACGCTAATGCGTTTGACAGGATCCTGGGAACGTAGTTTTGTATAATCACTGTAATTCCTTGAACATCATCAGCCTATCGCAGTCCACTGCTGGACATAGGCCTCCTCATCTTACGCCATCGTGTTCGATTTTCGGCTGTTCGCATCCACCTCCTGGCAGCCATCTTGCGCAAGTTATCACTCCATGATTCAGCAACAAAGGAGAGAGACAATCCATCGAAATTTATATATATTATATACTAGCTTCTGCCCGCGACTTCGTCCGCGTAGAATAGTTACTTTTGGTCTTCGCTTATGATATACAGTGTGTGTCTACGACCCGGGCTTTTATAAAGACTGATGATAATATGCTTCGTTAACATTCGTTTGCACGTATTAGTGAATCATAATTATGTTAATTAACGCCACAATTAATTTTTCTAAATCCGCAACTTAAATGTAGTAGATGTACTGTGTAATTGTCGTAATTCATGTCGTTTATTTACTTGGTACAAGGCATGTCGTGGTACGGGGGTGAAAAACTGTGATAGCTAGCGTAGAACGTATTGTCGTCCTTTTCAATGCGTTTATGTATGGAGGTTTTAAATTAGTTGATCAGTTTTTTTTATTAATTATTGACACAACAATTTCAAAACTCTTTACATCGGATTGTCAAACTACAGTCAATCAATCTTTGTGTTATGGCTACAAAAGTAAATTATGTCAAATTTGATATTCGTTTTTCTGCAAAATGGTTTACAATTCACGGGAATTGGCCAACATGCTTCTAATTTACGGCAAAACACGCGGAAATGCAGCTCACGCCTTAAGACTTTATCGCGAACGCTTCCCAAACAGACAACATCCACACAATGCTCAAGTGATAACAGCGGCTCTACAGCGAGTGCGTGTTAATAAGCCGATAGTCCCTGGTCAGCCTGAAGGGGCTATGAACACAATTGTGCCAGTGCAACTTGAAGAAAGGATCCTCAGGCACTTTAGGCAAGTCCCAACGTCAAGTACTCGTGTCGCGGGCCGAATGTTCCGTAAGGGCAACAAAACTGTGCACAGGGTTTTAAAAAGGAACCGCAAACATCCTTTCAAGTTTTTAAGGGTACAAAAATTACTCCCTAGGGATTTGCCAATAAGGCAACATTACTGCAGACTGCTTACTGTAGACATTATGAAAGACAAAATAACAGCAGCTTTTCAGAAACTGCAAGAAAGTCATACACTGCAACAATTCATAATTCAATTACAAGACGTTATGAATTATGTCGTAAACAGGGTGGCCGACACATTGAACACAGAATAATCAGAGTTTAGCTGAATTAAATTTAAATGATATGTTCGTATTTAAGTTTGATTGAATTTGTAGATAATAAAGTTTTTATCAAACGTGTACAAGTGCTATTTCTTTGCCGTAGTTATCTTAAGTGCAGTTATACTTGTATCGCTAACTCTTGAAATAGGTACTCTTCATAATAATCAAAGTATCTGTTGACTGATATTTACACCTAGTTACCACTTTGACGAGTACGTCAAATTATAACTGTGCTTTACATTGCTGGCAATTAAAATTTTGTTAGAAAATTAACAAAGTCTGAAATTTAGTTTATAAATTAAATTAATATCATGGTTACATCATAAATATACATTATATTAACCTCCTTTAAAAAAAGCCAGGGTTGTAGACACATACTGTATAGCCTTTATCTATAAATGGGCTACACACACACTACTGAAAGGATTTTTCAAATATATTTGTTTGTTTTTACAATTGTAATTTTACAGAAGCTAGGCTTATATACCCGACGACGGCGGAGCGCGGGGGGCGGCGAACTTAAGTAATCCGTATTTGAATATATGGAATTTGGAATCGAAGGATTAAGTATAATTGAATTGCAAACAACACTGTTAATTAGACACGTATGAACTTTATGTCGTAGCAATAAGGTTCATACGTCTCTAGCTAACAGCTTAGCTTAGTAGCTTAGAACACCGCCTGTTGTATGTATGTACCTATGTGTGTTAACACTTAAACTTTTAAACCACTTTCCCGTAAAACTTCGCTTTCTTAGGATTCCGTACCCAAATTGTAAGAACGGAACCTTATTGCTTAGACTTAAAACGTCGGTCTGTCTGTCTGTCTGACGGCTATATCTTATGAAAAGTGTTACCATAAAAAACTGTTTTATTTACCAAGGATACGGAACTCTTCGCGCGCGAGTCTGACTCGCACTTAGCCAATTTTTTTATGCCTATTAAGTATATGAAACGTCTACAAACGACTGCACATTTGTGCAGTGTAGCACATCTTTATTTAAAGGCAATACGGACTTTTGACACCTTCATTTGCGTATGACTGTACCTACATTCCAACCCCATAAGCGATTAAAAAACGCTCATCTCATTTCATATCAAATGACGCTGAAATTACTCATCTTGTTCCTTATTAAGTACTACTGTGAAGAGTGTGAAATGTAATTCTTTTTTTATATACTTACCCTCTTTTTGAAAAATACTTTTTTAGTGCACATATTTTAAAACCGTTGTTGTTTTTGTCAACAGCGACCCGATTAACCATAGGAAACATACACATGTCGTTTTTCAGACTTTTTAAACCCCATTTTCTCCTATTAGGGGTTGAATTCTCAAAAATGCTGAAACACGTGTTTACTCATTTGTCGTTAGAAATACTATTGTGAAGTTTCAAATTAATTGGTGTAACTAATCATAAATCCCCATACAAACTTTGGACCCCCATTTCACCCCCTTAGAGGGTGAATTTTTAAAAATCCTTTCTTAGTGCACCCCTAGACCTTATAAGGAACCTGTGTGCCGAGTTTGGAAACTTTAGACCCAGCGGTTTGGGCTGTGCGTTGATTTAAGTGAGTCAGTCAGTCAGTCAGTCAGTCAGTCAGTCAGTCAGGACTTTGAGATTTATATATATAGATTAAGCGATAATTTATCGCTTCGCCATTGTTTCGAAAGACGTTGCCCATCCGTGGGTTTATCTTCCGACACCCACAGGAGATGGGACGGTGCTACACACATGGCAGATTATCTAGTTATCAACAACAAATCGCATACTATCTCCGAGTAATTTATTGTCGCACGTAGCAAGGACTGTACAAACACCGTTATTTGTTCACTGCCGACTGTCGAGTATAGCTTTGTCTGCTTCTGACGTGTGCGCTAAATGTATCTAGTAACAATGCACCGTGTATGGATTTGTCTGTGATGATGGCAATATTGCGATAAGAGGCATTAAGGCTATACTTAGACTGAAGTATAGGTTAATTCTGATACATGATGTCTATTAGGGTGGTTCATAATATTTTTTGTTGAATTGTCTTCTTCCACCAGGCTGCCTCTATTTAAATAGATCTAAAAGGACCCCCTGTAAATTTTCAATTTATTTAAGAAATATTTAGGGGTTGCTATGATTTGACGATTTTTGAGACTATGAAGTCTTTTCGAAAATTTTGGTATTTTAGTTTGTAATAAATTGAAATTTCTAATATCATCTTTATATTTTAAGTTCGCGATAAAATACTATTGTAGTTTATGTTGGTCCTAAGATTTATGTTCTATACCGGTTATCTCAGCTGAAAAATCAACATTAAGTAAATTTCGCCGCATTTACGTGCAGTTTCATTCAATTTACTTACTGATTCTTCTAACTACATCCAAACACGAATAGGGACATACGTACGATCTTATATATGGGTCTTGTATACTCTCGACTTTTCATATCTATTGGTGAACCAATTTGAAATTTCCCGATATCTAGGATATAAACTAGGAAGCTCGTTTTTGCTCTACACCATTTTCAACCAATATCAAACAAGATAAGACTGGTGGAGCAACGAACGAACGAATTAATATGTCTGTCCATCTGTATGTCTGTTTATGTCTGTTTATTCATCCGTTAGTTTTTTACTTCCATAGTAATATAGATGCGAAAATAATTCTCTCTGTCCGTCTGTTACCTCTTCACGCCTAAACCGCTGAACCAATTTGGAGTGGAGAGAGTTTAAGCTACGAGAAAGGATATAAGATATTTTTTATCCCGCAACCATACATTAAAGACGGGCATGGCTGAAGGAAAAGTGAGTCTTTAATAAATTCGAATGGATATGTTTGTCTGTTCTGTCTGCCTGTTAGTTTGTTACTTGAGTTTGAGTTAGTGTGTAGCGGTTTGAGTGTAAAGACACTCAAACCGCTGAACCGACTAAGATCGTTAGTATGGAAAAAGATTAGTTCTCGAAAAGGACATAGGGTAACTACACTATAAATCATTTACTAATTTTACGCCAACTGCGAAAAAATATATTTTTATATTAAGCAGAAACCTTTGCTAGCCTATCAAAAAAAATATAATAGCATATCATGCCGTAAAAAGGGTTCAATACTCTTCGGTAGATGTCGCTACACGTCACCCGTAATGACGTATACCAAGAAGGATAAGACAGAAAAATTTGACACGTCTAAGCGGCGCTCGTATAGCACAACGGGTAGTGCACTGGGCTAGTGATCCAGTGGTTGTGGGTTCGAGTCCCGCTGCGAGTCAAATTTTTCGATTTAAATATCTGCGAAAAAAATACTGCTACTAATAATAAGACATCCACTGCCGAACGTAGGCCTTCCCTTTGAACCTACACACATGTACCGGTTGGAAGCGACCTGCATCGAGCGTCTTCCAACAACCTTATTGAAGTCGTCTGTCCATCTTGTGGGTCTACGTCCTACGCTGTTTTTAGTTTTTGATCATTTTCGGTTCGTATTTTTTTCTGCTATTTCTTCTAAAAGCAACGGAAGACCATCGACCCGTGACCAACGTCTATTGGGACCATTAATCCCATAGAATAAGATAATTCATAGTTTCCAAGCCTTCGCATCAATTAGAAATCTGCGCTCAGGTCATTAGTCCGAGAAAACAATCATTAGTGGTTGATTAATTGCCGGCCGTAAATAAAAATACGTAGGATTATTGCGCGCTTGAGTGCAAAGCTGAGGAATGGGTCAATAATGATGG
Source organism: Grapholita molesta (assembly GCA_022674325.2). Classification (NCBI taxonomy): domain Eukaryota; kingdom Metazoa; phylum Arthropoda; class Insecta; order Lepidoptera; family Tortricidae; genus Grapholita; species Grapholita molesta. The sequence goes on from CP053136.2 coordinate 16,050,176, forward strand.
AGTACGGATTTTCCTGCTGGATGAAAATATTGTCATCATTTTTTTTATACAGTGGCCATCAGATATATCGGAACTGTGGAGGTGGTCATTAATATCGGAACATGCACTTTATCGCCTTGACAATAGAGGCGTTGTTCAGATATTTGGGACCACCTCCACAGCTCCGATGGCGACTGTACAAGACTCACCAATTTGCTCTTAGTTATACCTGATGGTAAGTGTTGACGAGGTCGAGGGTGTAGCACGCTGGTTCAGTAACAGCCTATTCACTTGCCTTGAAAACACAAATTACATGTTTCCGGGAATACAGACGAATGAAGCAAATTCCATCCCTGCATTAGGAAGGTAGAAGCGAATCCCTTCGTGCAAATGAATAGAATATTCACAAAGTAAGGATGAAACCGCTCCCCTCGCCTGGACATATTATTTTATACAGTGTGTTCATACGGGCGTATACGTTGTCCTCATATTGTATCCAATAATACGACTCGTATTATGTTAAATAGTATTATAAAATACTATTACCCATTTTTTAAAGTCTGACCGGGCAGCAATGTACGCAGAACAACTTATTTTGACATGATAAGTAATACTGACATGACATGACGCATCGGTACATTGATTATTAAGGATGCAATACATTGCTTGCTTATTTATTATGTATGAAAAAAAATTACCTAATTTTTTTAATAGACTGAATTCAAATAGATTCCCGCGGTCTAATAATAACCGCCACTATAATATACGCCCGTATGAAAAATACACATTGTATAGTTTTTTTTTGATATGGAAACTCACTTCAAGTTCTCGTGAAACTTCTGAGAACTTTTCTAGAATGTTCTCGTACATCGCTATAAAGAATCCCCTGGCCTACTTCGTGCCCCCCAACTCTAGATGCTTAAATATTACAATATTTCAACTAAAATCTTAACCGGACGCCCTCGCAACCTCTCCCTCTTTTACACTCGACAACTTTTTCTTTACAAAGTTCTACGTACCTTTGGGCGTGACGATCATTAAGAAAGTAATTATTTTCTTTTTTCAACGACTTCTTTGTTCGGAGTTTGTTTAATTGCCAAAGTTGGTAAAAATTAACGAATCGACGATGAATAAATTTTCTTTTAAAAGGGATTTAACCGTCGTTTATACTTCATATGTTTTGTCGTGTTTTAATTTATTGCTGGTTAATGAATTTAATTATTTTATATTCGGAACATTATTCCCTTGTGTATAATGGAACTCTTTCATTTTGAAATTAAATTAAACTTACGGGGATTTACGAACGGCCTTTCTAGTGGTTATTAAGCCTTCGTTCGAAGTCGGAGGTCTTGAGTTCGAATCCTGGCTAAGGTATTTATTTGTGCGCTTTTCATGAATATAAATTTGTCTTCGTTGTTTCTAGTCCCAGTTAGTGCATTTACTTATGTGATGAGCACAGGTATTTGTTCCTGAGTCATGGGTGTTTTATATCTATTTAAGTATTTATATCTTTTTCTATCTTTCTTCTATTCTTCTCTTCTATATATATAAAAGAAAGTGGGATTTGTTCAACTGCTTATAACTCGAGAACGGCTGAACCGATTAAAATGATTTTGGATTGATTGGAATCGTCACAGCCCTGATCGAGACATTAAGTATTAAAAAGTCAAAAATCCCGTGATTTCGAAAAATAAATATCACCTCAATTGAATGGTCGCCATTGTGGCTATTATGTTTATTGAATTAAAATCATATACGTCTTAGCTAATTAAAAGCTATCACCACATTTGTCACTTTTAGACGGTACGAAGTTCGTCGGGTCAGCTCCTTATGTATATAACTACTAACTGAGGCCTATTGTATTTCCAACCCAGAGGGTAAATTAGGCCTTATTGGAATTATTCCGGTTTCCTCACAATATTTTCCTTCACTGAAAAGCGACTGGTAAATTTCAAATGATGTTTCGTACATTAGTTTCGAAAAACTCATTGGCGTACGACCCGGTTTGAACTTCCGACCTCCGTATTGCAAGTCGCACGCTCTTACCGCTAGGCTACCATCGCTCGAATAATGAAAATATTGCAGTGAAATCTTATCATACAATAACCTAACTTTTTTAAGTACACGTCAGTATGTCCCGCAAACAACAACCACTTAAACAACCAATCCATCTCCTCCCCTATTTTTCACGAAGTCCGATGCATCAATCAAGTTGTTTTAGTGGTGATACTTACCTTAGATAAAGACAATATTGTACGAGTCGCTCGGGCTGATAGAACTTTTGTCACTGTGAAAATTGCTTTGTTTGCAGGTGTAGCAATCGATTTTAACAATGGGGCTGCAAAAAATGATATATTTTTTCCAAGAAACATATAATAAATGAAATGACAATGTCTAGATAAAGCCGCGTTCCTCAGACATGCATGAAAAGCTGGCAACGCGTTTGTGACTCCCCTGGTGTTGCCACGGGAGACGGTAATTGCAGCATGAAAAGTCGGCAACGCGCTTGTGACTCCGGCAATCAGGCAAACCGTCAGCTCATTTGCCACCGTTGTCATAAAAAAAAAGAATAGAAAATTTTCCGTCGCAAACTAGCGTTTCATAAATATAAATTTTATGAAACGTCGCAAATTACAACAGTATTTATTTTCTTAAACAATATCTCACCTCCGCCGAAAATGAAAAGAAAACGAATCATTTAATTATCTTTTAAACTCATTCATTAAAGTCAAATACTTCGCCAGCCCGCGGTGAATTAATAATTTCAATTTTTCCTTCCTCCCGAGGGTCCGGAGGGTCTAAAATGCTGAGATGGGTCCGAATCAATTTCGGCTGATTGTGTTAAATCTTCGTTCATTTATTACTTGACTTAAAAATGTAGGCTAAACGACTATGCCCTATTATAAGTTCTTTGGCAAACATAAAATACTCTTACTACAATCTAATCATAATCAGTTTCTAAGAGGCCAGTACTTATATCCTTAAAGACGCTCGAAAGATAATGATATGAATGTACAGGTAAAGTATCGCTATCGAGAGCGTGGAATTGTATTAAGGAGGTTAGCCGGGCAATAAGGAGGTTGACCACTAATTCTGTATTTGAATTTTCTATTTTCCCATACTACCAGCATAAAAATTCGTGAAATTGGTCTTATGCTACGAAACTCCAAGTAGACCAGCTATACCTAATCGCGAAAGTGGCCCTTTTTTGTGGTAAAGTATGTACAGTCGAGTTCGTTAATATCGAAGCGTCCAATCGAACAAAAATATATGAACACAACCTTATTTGTATAGGCTTAGGGTTGTGTACACATATTTTTGTTCGATTAGACGCTTCGATATTAACGAACTCGACTGTACCAGTAGTAGTAGAAGCACTTTATTGTACATAAAAAAATATTACAAAACATTTATAAGAGACACAGTACAAAGGTGAACTTATCCTTATAAGAGATCTCTTCCAGCTAACCGTAGAGTGACAGAGTGGATAAATGTAAAGTAGACAGATCGGGAAAGTTGACCGTTTGTAAAGTAGACAGATCGGGAAAGTTGACCGTTTGTAAAGTAGACAGATCGGGAAAGTTGACCGTTTGGTAAAGTAGACAGATCTGGAAAGTGGACCGTTTGTAAAGTAGACAGATCGGGATAGTGGACCGATGGTACCGGAGGGGACTGGGAATGGTGCCCAGTTGCCTACGAACTAAAACCTCCCCCATTTTGTGGAGGGTTGTTTGGTTTTGGTTGGGTTGTGTGTTGAGTGTGGACGGGGTGTATCTGGGTAACTATTCCCCGCTAATATTGGCAATTGGGTTTGAAATGTAAAATTTATTGATAACAATTCTTTGCTCGGGAGTCCACTACTGCAATTAGACCAGTCCAATAGCGTAGGGGGTATAAGACCATAATCGCCACGCTAGGCGAGCGGGTTGGGCACAGTGTGTTCCACAATAATCTCACTAGCATCTATATTAATAATTTACATGCATACATTTCAGCCGTATGTAGCAGTGGGCTGGACATACGCCTCCCACAAATATGACTTGTATCATTTTGGGGGGCAGTTGCCATAGTCGCCACGCTTGGCAAGCGGGTTGGCGACCGCAGTAGCTGTAGATTGGGTTTCGACGGACGCTGCTGTCCGTCCGTGGGGTTTTTTCCCTTTGTCGCCTCTTACGACACTCGCGGGAGGAGATGGGGTGGTGCTATTCTAGTCAGCCGGCATCACCCAGCAAATCAATAGTAGAATATGAACAATAGGAACAATATTTTTCAAAATGTAAAGGGTAACTGAACAAGACTAGACGTCACGACTGGAGCTCCGAAAATGGAAAAACGATAAGGATCTAGTTATCATTAGAATAATGTAAAATCTTTATTTACAATAATAAGTTAGAATTAGATATAATTGGGTGTGGGCGTTAATAACGGGCGCCAGTAACGACGGCGTGCGGTTCAGGCGCACTTACAGCGTTTAATGAATAAATACATATTCAAATTCATTAGTACAGACGCCGGGAAGTAACGGGTTACCGGCGGAAGGCCCCTATTTCACCACAGCGACAACTGTCACGATTCCCGACATATGCTTTCTGACGTTGCAGATGTCCATTGGTTACATTGACCGCTTACCAGCGAGTGGGACGTGTGCTTGTTTGCCACCAACACGTTAGTTTCAATAAAATGCTGTTATTTTTTATTATATTATCGTCAATAAATAGATAGTAGTCTGGTGAAGAGCTCTTGACAATTGTCACGATCCTCAGAAGAAATTTCGATATTTTTCGACATCTGATTAGTCCCCTGTCGTATTTCTCGTGTCAAAGCCTTTCATCTAACTACTACCTATCTTTTTTTTTTTATGCAAGACTGACCAACGTTTGACTTCAGTCGCACCTGATGGTAAGTGACGACGAGGTCGAAGGTGTAGCACGCTGGTTTAGTAACACCTATTCACTCTTGACTTGAAGAGACCCAAATTATATCTTGCCGGGAATACAGACGAAGGGAGCGAATTCCATTCCTTAGCAGTCCGCATTAGGAAGGTAGAAGCGAATCGCTTCGTGCGAATGAATGGAATATTCACAACGTAATGATGAAATTGCTCCCCTCGCCTGGACGTCCGGTGGTGGAACGGAGATGGCGGAATTAAATCGTGAAATTTCAGAGCACACTCTCCAAAATGTATACTGTAAAACACAAACAAACTAGCAACCTTGCGACGATGCTCAAGGCTCTTTAACCTTACACTCACTAATTTAGGATCGCCAATGAGTCTGCGAGTTCGGCGTTCTATTGAATCCAAAGCGGCCAGCTGATACTTGGCAGACCCGTCCCAAAGGTGGCAACAGTACTCCAAACACGATCGAACCTGCGCTTGATCCAATTAAGACGTCATGAGAGTGACACTTATTGTCCGTTTACGGATATAATTTTTCGCGGTAGTGCCGCTGGCCGACAACCTCTTTTCACGCCGATGTACAGTCGCCATCAGATATATCGGAGCTGTGGAGGAGAACAACGCCTCTATTGTCAAGGCAATAAAGTGCATGTTCAAATATTTGTGACTAACTCCACAGCTCCACTAGCTATTCTCAAACATGTTAGTAGCTCTGTGAGCCTTCCTCACCACCAGGAACACAACACTGCATCCCAAAAAGAAATTGTAGCAGTGTTATTATGGCTGCGCTATTCTGTAAGGAGGTCCACCAGTCGAACTACTCCATATTCAAGCGTGGTGATAATTCGCTGTGCGCCTCATATTCTTGGACATAGTTTAAGGACATTGACATATTCGACTAATATGCTGCAATCACTTTGACACTGGCAAAACCATCAGAATTGATGGAAGCCATTTTTTATGGTTCTCTTCAGGCAAAGGGATTTTTGCCAATATCGACTGTTTAACTTAACACGCATGGGATGTTCGGTGACAGAATTTAGAATTGCGAGGGTATTACGAAGGGATCTTAAAATAGACAAAAACATTTATTATTATAGACTACACAGACAACACAAAAAGACTTCTCTTTCTGTGTTGGAGAAACAGTCTTGACAGTTGACATTAGTTCGTTGCAGATGGGACGGCGCTTACGTGACGAGCATCCGTCCAAAGCTCCAAGGTACCAAAGACACTCTATCAGGCTTCTTACAATCATCTCTGACAATGCCGGTTGGCACAAGAAGAGATCAGGCACATTGATGGTGGCAAGAGATCAACGGATTTTGTCATTAAGCGTTGCGTGTTTAGAAAAACGGCCTGCACTTTTTTGAAGATAATGGTAATTTTTAATTCACGATAGACCCGTTCTATCACATCACATCATCAGCCTATCGCAGTCCACTGCTGGACATAGGCTTCCCCAATTTCACGCCATCGTGTTCGATTTTCGGCTGTACGCTTCCAGCTCCTGCCAGCCATCTTGCGCAAGTCGTCACTCCACCTTGCCTGAGGGCGTCCTACACTACGCTTGCCGACACGCGGTCTCCACTCAAGAACCCGTTCTTATAGTATTTAATAAATATGTGTAGTAAATACGAAAGTTTAAAGCGTTATCTCGGGTGACAGCCGCCCGCACCCGGCCGGACCCGACTTCACAGCCCGAGTTTATTATGTCTCCCCGAAGAGACATCGGCAGTTATCTTCAAACCCGGTTCTATTTAAATTCGCTTCTATTTACCTCCTCTTATTATGTTCCTACATAGCGCTCACATTTTGCTCGGGAAAGATAATTATGGTATACAAACAGTCTTGATATAACTGGCTTCATAATATGTCATGTACTCAATTTTCTTAGAGTAATATATACGGAAAGACCTTTAAAATTATCTTAAAATATAGGTAGGTACAACATACTTCAAAGGGTTTTATGTTTGGATCAGATAAGAAATGAAAAAAAATTGCTACTCTCGACTTTATCGACACTTACCATCAGGTGTGACTGAGATCAAACGCTGGTCAGTCTTGTATAGAAAAAAATCGTCGTGCACAAATCTGGAATGGAAAGAGAATACTTACAGCCAAAGAGCACTCTTGGTGTTGTGTTCATACCGGTAAGGAAGGTCGCCAGAGATCAGAGTCTTGTAGGGTAGACAACGCGCGTGTGAAACTTCTGGAACAACGGGTGTCGATAGGTCGGTGATTGCTTATTATCATCGCTCGGGCCGTAAGCCTGTTTGCCACCGTCGTAGTACTAACAGAACCTCAGTAGTTGTTAACTTATTAGTGCACTAGCTTTCGTTGGCCAGCCATGCCCGTCTTTAAAGTATGGCTGTGGGATAAAAAATATCCTATGTCCTTTCTCGTAGCTCAAACTCTCTCCATACCCACCCCAATTGATTCAGCGGTTTAAGCGTGAATAGGTAACAGACAGAGTTACTTTCGCATTTATAATATTGGCTTGGATATGGATATTAGTATGGATTAGTATGGATTAAAGCGTGGTGTATTCCCAATGGGTGATACTGCCTATATGCCAGTTGTATTCATATATTTTCACCTCAGCAGCTCGAACATGTCTACTTTCCTCACTCCAGGGTGTGAGGAAAGTGCGACTTTCCTCACTTTCAGAGAGTGAGGAAAGTTGCTACTTTCGTCACTGCAGGGGGTGAGACAAAGTAGCCTTTTAATTGACGACCGGTCTGGCATAGAAGGTAATGACCCTGCTTAAGAAGCCGGTGGTCCCGGGTTCGAATCCCAGTCACGCCGTTTATTTGTGTGATAAGCACAGATACTTGTTCCTAAGTCACGGGTGTTTTCTATGTATTTAAGTATTTATATGTATCTATTTATTATAATAGGACATAATGGATCCCTTAACACCACTAACACTTTCAGACCCTAACAAATTAATCAAATATTATAATTTTGAAATGAACATATTTTATAATGAAAAATATTTAAACAAAATATTAAGTAATGAAGCCAGTGCAGTTACAGATAAAACACTTAAATGAATGTGGTTAACTTGATGTTCATTTTTTACAAGATTTTATTTAACTTTATGTATGTATGTATGTTGTAAGTTCCAAAATTTCAGTCGGATAAATATACATTTATCCGGATGAAATCTTGCAACTCAATTTTGAAGCAGACATCTTTAACCGATTGAGCTGAAATTTAGCACACTTATGTAATTTCGGTTACAATGCAATATTATGGTACCACTGATCTGATCTAATGCTGGAGTCAGAAGGTAGCAAAAGCAACTCCTAGAATACACAAGATAAACCCGTGGTGTTTTAGGCTTATTAGAATCCTTTCGAAGAGTAGATGACGATTGTGAAAAAAAGTACAGTCGGCAATAAAAGCTTGTACTAAAAATGACATTTTTGGCAACTTATTTAACCTTTAATATGTTCTCACTACTGAGGTGAAAAGTTGTATGTGTCACACTAGAGTAAAATTATTTTACATCTCGTGTTTTTGAGTGCCTCGCTACGCTCAAGATTCTAACACTAGAATCATTCGCTACGCTCGTGATTCAATTATAGAATCTTTCACTTACTCGGGACTCAAAATTAACACTCGCAAGAAAAAACAACTTTCCTCTCTTGTTGCACAAATAACTATTGTATAGTCGTTTGTTATCCCTTGAAAATAAAGAAAATAGCTACTCAGCATGCCTTCCGTGACTGCGGCGTGTAAAAAGGCGGCACCAGACTTATGGGGACATTAGTGCCAAAGCTACAGGTTTAGGTGTCGCATATATTCTCTACTTTATTTCCGGTTCGGGTAAATAGGCAAGCCGGATGTTCCATATAGAGTTCCGTAGACAAAGTGGCAATAAAGGAACCCTTTATAGTTACAACTAGGAAGATACCCTATTTTTTTTTAAATAATAGATTGCCCTATTACTTCAAGTATCTTGAGAACATACTACTAACATACTAGCAGTACTAGCACTAGTTATACGAAAGCGACGCGACGCGAATTAGTCCGGTTTCCTCACTATGTTTTCCTTCATCCAAAAGCGACTGATAAATATCAAATGATATTTTGTACATGAGTGAATCAACTACTTGTTGTTGTTATTCTGTCCCCGGAAGCTTCTGTGTTTAGCCAGGGGACAACTGAAGCATAGTTTGGTACAAGAAATGTGGCCCTGCGTACTGACGCGCTTGGTAGGGGACCGATTATGGAAGGGACGTATAGCTTCTACAAATATCTATGTTTCGTGTATTTAGATTCAATTAAACTGTGGTTTGAAGAGTGACTCAGGGGTAACCATGGCAACGAGGGACAAATAATAGTTGATTAAGCCATATACCGATGGCCATTGACGACCGGTCTGGCCTAGTGGGTAGTGACCCTGCCTATGAAGCCGAAGGTCCTGGGTTCGATTCCCAGTCAGGGCATTTATTTGTGTGATGAGCACAGATATTTGTTCCTGAGTCATGGGTGTTTTCTATGTATTTAAGTATTTATATGTATCTATCTATTATATATATATCGTCGTCTAGTACCTACAACACAAGCCTTACTGAGCTTACCGTAGGACTAGATCGATTTGTGTAAGATTGTCCCTAAACATTTATTTATTTATTTATTTATATACGTTCCGAAAACTCATTGGTACAAGCTGGAGTTGGAACCTGCCTCCGGATTGCAACTCGCACGCCCTTACCGCTAGGCCACCAGCGTTCTTGACATACGTTGTTAATCACGTTTCTATATTAATAATTAAGTCCAGGGGGGATTGATGGTTGAACCTCAAAATGGCGAAGACGTCTTGAAAATATTTTTTTTGTTTTTTGTATATATTGATAGCGTATTATGCAGTGATCTAACGCAGAATTGTGCAGCTAATGACGAATTGATCTCAAAACGTGTTTCACCACTATTTTGGTCATCACCCGGCAGTCCCAGGGTCACGGCCGCCTCTTAAGCTTTCTGTAAAGTCCAGCTATTACTTTACAAAACGCAAGGCCTACTACCGAACAACGTCACGCTCTAAGGGCAAATTTATATGTTATTTTACTTGACATTGGCGAAATCATCGATTGATTTATTGATGGAAGCCATATTTTTTAAAAGAAGAAGAAGAAGAAGTCCAGGGGTACGGTAGACCCGAACGAAATCTTACTCAAATTAAAGAGCATATAAAAGACGGAGTTTTGAATCGAAGACATATATCGGCGAAATTCGTATTGCCGCGCATTTTTCGTTTAAAAGTGTTAATTTAATGACAAATCGGTCGGCCATATTAGATTTGGTTGACAACATGACAGTGACAGGTCTGCGGGCTGCGTTCGGATACTTAGTCCGGAATTTTGGCCGTGTAGGTTTATTATGCCCGTTCTCATCTAGTACTTGTAATAATGTTGTAAAGCTGATCATTACGCTATTTAAGCATTTTAGAGTTATGATAAGGGTATCTTACATCAAACACCAAAAACAACATTCGTCTATCGCATGTTTTCTTAAGACAGGGGTCTCATCCCCTTGTGTGTTTAGTACACGCAAGCATATGTATTAAACATGGCGTACCTGAGCTCTTGTTGCTCCGGCATGCCGAGCAATTGGGTGGTTAACTCTTTTATTTATGGTATCAATAGTTAGCATTGTAAAGATCAAATATCTGTATGAGACTAATTGTCTTAAAGCTACAGTCTTCTTCAGTTTCTGACTTTGAATTGAAAGCTTACCCGAAACCAGTCGCCTAGTGCGATATAATTGCACGTGAGTTTATCCGTTTGTAACTAAGTAATAGTAACATGTCTCACAATAGTTTTTTCTATATCAATATTAGTAGTGTTAGAATTGTTTTTATCGATATCGAGTACTTTGTGTAATAATTTGGCAGTTAATTTAGAAATGCAAACGTAACTACTAAGTCGGAGATTTCTTCATGTGCTATTTGACTTAAATTATAATAATATTTTGTTAATCATTTAATTTACACAAACGCCTTATTTATACTGACAAATGAAAATGTCTCCCGACCAGAACGACGAAAAATTAATTATCATTTATTTTATTCAGAATTTATGTAATTTTTTGTTTATTTGTTGGATATTTTTATTCTCCCATTATACTTTAAAAAAAAGATGTATTACTATATTTTGTCTGCTTAGGTAGTTAAAAAAAGTAAACAATTTTGACGTGTCTTTTGATTGAATTTCGCTATAAAAATCAGTGACTATTACTCACGAATGCACAATAATGTAAATAACCATATGTGATTCATAATTGTCACATACTTGTCATGATTTATTTTTCAAAACTGATTTTCAATAAAAAGATATTAGTAACAAGATTGTTAATTTTTTTAACTACCTAAACAGACAGAGTATAGTGTTAGATATTCTTTTTATCGATATCGACAGTGGCTTATCGATGTTATGGTTGCGCCGGTCTTTAGTTTTGCCGTGAATATTCCGGGCTCTGATTACGGGCATCACCACACTGTTGAGTCAAACACTCGTCTCATTTCGCTCGCAATTGGAACACTACTGCTATCAAAGCTTTGATCTACCACTTTGATGTACTGATTGAGATGCTCCTCAAAACACAAAACGCCGTAACTCCCGTCGAACGTTTTGTAAAATCGACTGAAACACTGGATTATAAAGTTGAATTCACCTTGACAGTGATAGGTTAAGTTAGGGTTGTGAAAAGGGGAACGCCTTGTGTACTTTTTACGTCATACGTGATTTTGTAATGAGCATCGAGTGTGCAAATAAGTGTATCATTACACGTTCCTCGCTGTTTGATGTGTTCTCTTGGGAAAAGTTCTATCTGAGAGTCTATTCGAGAACTCGTGATAACCCTAGTCCCGGTAAATATGATAAAAAAGAGGAAATACGTGAGATGTAAGTGTTATATTGCTAAGTATGGTAGGGCACGTTCAGCGAATCAAATCTCGCACAAATCTAGAGCGAAGCCCGACTGGTGAAATACAGTCTCTTCTTCCTCGTGTTGTCCCGGCGTTTTGCCACGGCACATGGGAACCTAGGTTCCGCTTGGCAACTAATCCCAGGATTTGGACTAAGCAGTAGTTTTAAGAAATCGCCTTTAAGAATCATCTGACCTTCCAACCCAGAGGGTAAAGTAGGCCTACTTAGGATAAGTCCGTCGAAAAACTTATTGGTATGAGCCAGGGTTTGAACCTGATACCACCGGATTGCAAGTCGTACGCTCTTGCCACTCGGTCACAAATATCTGAACAACGCCTCTATTCTCAAGATGGTAAAGTGCATATTCAGATATTTGGGACCACCTCCACAGCTCCGATATATCCGATGGCAATCAACAGCACCTTCTTACAGAAAACCAAAGCCAAATATCACTAAACATACAGACTTATAGTGTCGGTGAGTAAGGTTGTCGCCAAAGCACCTTGAATCCTCTAGAGTTAGGTACATGCGTTCATAGGCTACTTACCATCATGGTGGGCAGTTACTTGTTTTCCATCACCGACATCATCGTAGTAAAAAAGCTGAAACAGAGGCTCTAGGGTAAGTTTTTAACGTAACTTTACGTCACGAACGCGTTTGCGTTTCCCATATAAATAACATTATGTGTTAAGCGTTGGAAAAGGTTTTTTTACGTCAGAAACTTACACTAGAGCCTCTGGGCTCCTCTTTCTTTTTAAAGGTTGTGTAACACACAACCACACAATATTGCCAGCCGTTAGTCACATCACTGGAATCGACCCTCTGCGATTTCTTGTTTGCAGTAATTTCGGAAATTAAACAATATACCTGTCTCCGTAAATAATTGTTCTCAGTTAATGGAATGCAAATATGACAGCAAATTGAGTGAACTTATTTGGGAGTCGTGTTAAAGGTTCCGTACCTTGAAAGGAAAAAAACGGAACCCTTATGGGATCATCATCATCATCTATTCCATACGTTTCGCGGATGACATTGCGGCGTTTGCAGAAGACCGGATCCAGTTGTAATAATTAGTTTCTAAAATGGATGAACTTTTTAACCAGTTCGGATTTAAAATAAATAGTAAAAAAACTAAAACGCACTCTAACAGCAACAAAACGCCCAAAAGTTTACCCACCAATAGTAGTACAGAACACAAAATTAGAGCAAGTTAAACAATATAGATATTTGGAAAGTTTAATCATCAATGACTCCACTGCAGACATAGTGCAAAGAATTGCCATGGCTAAAAGAGCATTTCATAACAAAAAAGATCTGCTCAAGGCAAGAATTTCCAAAAAAGCCAAAAAGCGATTAAAAAAAGTGTTTATCTGGAGCATTGCGTTGTATGCAAGTGAGACGTGGACACTCAGACAAAAGGATAGGAAAAGATTAGAGGCCTTCGAAATGTGATGCTGACGGAGGATGGAGAGGATAAGCTGGACTGACAGAAAGACGAATGAAGAGGTTATGCGTATGGTAGGGAAGAAGCGTAGTCTAATAAACATCATTAAGACCAGAAGAGGCAAGATGTTAGGTCACTAGTTACGGCATGACGACTTCTTCCTAAAAATTATGAAGGGCAGAATTGAAGAGAAGAGAGGCTCTGGAAAGTGCCCTTGTGGCCTACTTACTGAATAAACGTTTGAGTTTGAGTTGAAAAGCCTAGGACCACGTATCGTATCAGGAAATAAAAAGACTGGCTCAAAAAAGAGAAGATTGGGAATTACTCCACCGACATAAGCACGGTTCTTAAATAAATGATGATGATGATGATGATGGGATCAATTGTAGAGCTCCGAGGTACCTGTAGTAGGTTTTCTTTTCTTATAATAGAAAGTTTTTCCTCTGACTTGAGTCAGAGACATTTTTATTGTTGGTTATTTTTATTTTTTAATGCTACATTTTTCTAAACCAGATTGTATGTTGGCGTTACCTTCAGTCTTCTGCATGCCGTGAAGAACTTCAGGATCCAGAAACGTTTTAGTAAGTGCTTGCTTGTGTAGTAGGTAATACGTTACATTGGTGGCGGGTCATTTATCTATGGCAAAACGCAGACAATGTGGTCTTGCCCAAGGAATACTGATCGGTGGAATAATTAGTAAAGCCGACTGGAACTGGCTTGTATGGATCGGATTGTTAGGAAGCTGTTTCATCATCAGGCACGGACTTACTTCTAGGCTCCCCCATACCAGCATGGGGGAGGCAATCACCATGCTCGTCACCCCATTTCCCGGGGGTGTCGTAAGAGACAACCAAGGGAAAAAAACCAACGGATCCAAGTGTCCGATGAAACCCAATCTACAGCTAATGCGGTCGCCAGCCGGCCTGCCAAGCGTGACAACTATGGCAATCTCCCAAGATGATACAAGTCATATTTGGGGTATATCCAGCAGTGGACTACTTACGGTTCATTGATCATGAGGCTTTGCAGGCGGGTTGACGATCGCAGTATGCTAAGCGCCAAGGTACAATTAGTATTATACTGCCCTTCTGCCTCAAGCTGTAAAAATATAAAATACCGTATACGTTTTTGAGCAATTGTACGAATCACACAAACAGACCGCGCCCTATATTTTCGAAGCACAATCAGATCTTTTGCGCAGGATTCGTTTAATTATTCAAATCCTTGGATTTATTGCAGTGACGCGCTACGCAATGCAGCGTACGATGTGACCCCGAAATAAGGTCAACGCGTTGTGCTATACAGAAATGGCCCTTGGAGTAATACCATGAATTCTATGCAACAACTCGAAATTTACAGCCTTGGCCAAAAATATTGAGCACACACTTTTTGTCTTCTATCTAAAAACCGTCTCTTACTGAAATAATTTTCTGAAAATACACAACAAGAGAACATCAGTTAATAATACTTAGAAGTACGTAATATTGTCTTCGGTTGCCGCGATAATTACTCATGAAATAAAACAACTAAAACGGATTAAATCGCGTATACTAATTTAAACTTCATCCCGACGTTTCGGACACTTTAGCAGCGTTCGTGGTCATCGGGTGGACTGAAGAAAAATATTAATTTACCTTCAACATTAGAAGTACGTATTAAATAAGAAAAAAAAAGCACCGAAAATTGGGATCTACAACAAAGTGACTTATTCTAATTTTCTATGCAATCACCAGTCGCCGCAACGAGCAAAATGACCTACACGCGCTCTTATTCTCTTGAAAATAGAGATGTGTGGACCTCATTTTGAACACCTCAAACGCTTAGCCACTTCTGTTGCTGACTGTACCTACCTAATCAGTTTATTTTAATTAATGAAGCGCCATCAGAAAAGATGTAAATACTACACAATAATAACGAGTTTTTATACAAAAAGCATGGGGGCTCAATACTTCTAGCCAAGGCTGTATGTAATTAAATAGTTAATAAGTTCAAAATTAACACCCTTCCCAAAACATACATACACAACCTTACGCACATACCTCAACCTTTTTACATACATCAGTTACATTCACTCAAATCAATCACTCAATCATCTCGCGTGTGCAATGTCAACAGTCCGATTTCGTCTGCTTTCGAGATGCGACGTACACGACAACCTCATATCTTCTTTATGTGAGTGATTTTCAACAGATATTGATAATCACAGAACCTCGTGACCATCCCTGGTTATAAGTAACATTTACTGCTAAAAAATTTTAGTTTGTAATTGCCATTTGTTCGAACGAAAAAAATGCTAGAGATTGACTGGCGTCAGAATATACCTAATTTTTTTTTATACTCTAGTGGACCATCGGCTTCATAGGCAGGGTATGATATGGTCCTGGATTCAAATCCCAGCCAGGGAATTTATTTGTTGAGCACAGATATTTGTTTCTGAGTCATGGGTGTTTTCTATGTATTTAAGTATTTATGTATAGCCTATTATATATATCGTCGTCTAGTACCTACAACACAAGCCTTACTGAGCTCACCGTAGGACTAGGTCGATTATTGTAAGATTGTCCCGAAATATTTATTTTATATTTATATGTAAGTTTATATAATATTGAAGTTTTAATACATTTCTCATATTTCGTTTTTTAGATACCATTTTTCTGATTGTCCCGTTAGTTGACTGGTAGAGAATGCCTTAAGGCATTAAGTCATATTTGTACCATCTTGTATTGTGCAATAAATATTAAATAAATAAACAAGAGCGTATCAGGATCATTTTGAACATCTGGCCTGCTCACCAACTTCTGCTGACTGTACCTACATCACAACACTTATTGAGCTTACTGTGTGACTATGTACATTTGTGTAACATGTCTATTTTTTGCATTCAGCGTTACGCGTTGGACTTGTCGCAACAACCGACATTACAGCTAACAGGCCTTCGGGGATCTCTTCCAGTTAACAACAGCGCGAGTTCTAAACGGCCAGAGTTTCTCTCATTTCACAAAGTTACTTACTAAGAACTTCAAGCATTTCGTTGAAAGCAAACCAGTATTATACGAGCTTTGGCTACTGGTTCACCCTGTTTTGGCACTCATACTATAAATGCGAATGTAACTCTGTCTGTTACACCTTAAACAGCTGAACCTATTGGGATGAAATTTGATATGTAGAGAGTTTGAGCTACGAGAAAGGACATAGGGTCATTTTTATCCCGCAACCATACTAAAGACGGGAATGGCTGGCCGACGTAGTCGCGAGGAAAAGCTAGTAATCTATATAGTCATAATGGGCTTTGTGGCATATTTAAGTTTAGCATAATATGATGTGGCAGAATTCAAGTTGTATGAATATTGTTTATGCATAAATTCTATATTCCGAAACATGAGTAATGTTTTTGATTTTGTTTATACAAGACTGACCAGCGTTTGACCTCAGTCGCACCTGATGGTAAGTGACGACGAGGTCGAGGGTGTAGCACGCTAGTTCAGTAACAGCCTATTTATTCTTGCCTTGAAAGACCCGATTATATCTTTACTACTTTGATTTCTCCTACAAGTGAATTAAGTGTTGTCGAGGTCATAGTTCTAACCTTATTAGGTTCTAATCTAGCTAATCAAATATGCCTGTGCTCATCACACAAATAATGGTCTTCCTGAGATTCGACTCTAGGACATTCGGCTAATCTTCGTGAGTCAAAACTATCGTGAGATTAAAACATATTAATTGTATAAAAGCGGGTAACTCACGTTTTATAAGTCGAATATTGCTCGACATGTTTCAGTCCGTAACGAGGAGCATAATCATGAGCCATTCGCGTCGGCTAACCGACGCAGACTGCGGGCCGCAGCTCTCCGCGACCGCGCACTCGACGCCGGCAACAGCTGAGGGCGGGGAGGCGAGAAACTACCCTCATTTTCAGCAATATTGTCAATAGTAGGGTTGCACACTACACTTACTACGTCCGTTGGCAAAGGTCCGTCCACACAAAACGCCGACGCACCACACAAAACAGTTCTCCAAGGGGCACAGACCAATAATCTTGTGAATAATTATCTTGTGCCATTTTACCACCAAATATTTATTT
This sequence comes from Grapholita molesta, assembly GCA_022674325.2. Lineage (NCBI taxonomy): Eukaryota > Metazoa > Arthropoda > Insecta > Lepidoptera > Tortricidae > Grapholita > Grapholita molesta. The sequence continues at coordinate 16,067,515 of CP053136.2, forward strand.
ATATGTCTCTTCCGTACACGGAACAATGGTGTTCCGGACATTTGGGAGGCGTACGTGGAGCCAGATCGAGCCAACACACAGAGGCCCTTTCGACAATTTAATGAAATGTAAGGGGTACACTAAGCGGATGTTGCCCCTGTCCGTATCATGGGACGCGCACAGAGATAGCACCCGCCATGGTGTAAGGACTATTGAGTTATAATGGAATCTAGAATGTACTAGGCTATTGGGTGGAAAGGATGGACTAGCTACTGGGCTATTGGATAAAAAAAAATAATTAAATATTAATATTAAGTCCCCCAAGACTGCCCCTTGCTCGAATGCTACATACTCTCGCTGAATGGCTCTGTCTACTCTTACTATTACTTGTGAATTGTAGCTCTTATTGCTCAACAGTTCTAAAATATAGTGAAGTGCACGAAATCGTGTTTTTGTTAGTATTTCTATGCAAAACGTACTCGCTTCATTGCACCGGAGAGTACTTTAGGAAATTACCTTTTGTTATGTACTGAAGTACTACCAGTTATGATTTACTAGCTGTGCCCCGCGGTGTTAACCGCGGTTTATTAGGGGAAAAACGTAGCCTATGTGTCAGTCCAAGGTGTCAGCTAACTCCATACCAAACTTTATTAAAATCTCTCCAGCCTTTTAGACGTGAAGAAGTAACAAACATACATACTCACAAACTTTCGACTTTCTAATATTAGTGTAGATATAGTGTTTTTGAGTAGAATATAGCTAAGTCACAAATCCCCCATTACGTTACAGACCCCTAAAGTGGCTGAAGAGGTGAAGAAAAACTGACGGATGGGCAGCAGCGACCGTTGAAATGCAATACATCTACTGGGGTCGCCAACCCGCCTGCCAATCGTGTCCATTGCAAATACTCCCCGATAGATGATATAAGTCATATTTGGGGGAGGTGTCCAGCAGTGGACGTCTTACGGCTGAAACGACTTGGGAGACTCATGAAAATTTTTGCTGGTCGAGTAAATCCCCTCAATATACAGTCAGCCTAGACAAGCGAGCAATATTGCCCATTTATTCACCTGATTGTACCGGAAGTAGGTATGACTCTTCCAGCTACGCTCCGCCATTGATATTCTGGATATTTCCGGTTTGAAGGAAACACGAGAATAGGACGGATGTATCTCACTTGTTGCATTCAATTTATTTACAATTTATTTAAATCTTTTCTTTTGTATTTAAACTTTCGTGAGACATATCAGATAAATTAAACATTAACATGGCTCTACTCACGTTTATTTAGTCACTCGCGCGACATGTTTCGGAGAACATAGGCCTCCATTATCAAGCACTAAGAGTGCTGAGTGTCCGTTCGATTCGGCGATCGCGTCGCCGGCCCGTCGCGTACTAACGCGCGCCGCGCTGCTCGCGCCGCTCTTGATGTCTTTTCATTCAATTAATTAATAAATCTTTATTTAAAATAATTACAATATGAAAACTACGAGTACTTAACTATTTACTATATAAAATCTAAAAAAAGGCCCTTGAGGCATTTTACTAAGGATGCTGGCGGCGTTTCTTCGTTGTATCGCAATGCTCATACGTCGTGCGAGGAAGCCAGCTCTTTCGCAGACACTCCCAGCATAGCCCTCTCCATTGCTCTTTGGGTGATTGAGCCTTCTTATAAGGCCCATAGTAATTTTATGAGAGGTAGGGCACAGCGATGACCATCACGCTTGAATCTGGGGCAGCCCAACTGGGGAAGTACCTCCTTCTTACAGAAGACCACAGCCATAATAGCACTGCTACCTTTCAGGTATGTAGTGCTGTGTTCCTGATGGTGAGTAAGGTTCCCAGAGCCGGCAACGCGCTTATGACTCATCTGGTGTTGCTGGGTGCCCATGGGCGACGGTAATTGCTTACCACCAGGCACTCCGTCTGCTCGTTTGCCGCCGAGAAAAAATTGAGAATATACGAAGGGAGAGCACTTAGTAGTCTAGTAGGTACATGTAAATTGTAAATGTGACAATAATTCAACTTAACGTTTCAGTAACCTAATACACGCTTTTAGGACACATCCATTTAACAGTTGAGGCTGTCGTTACATTTTATCACGTATTGTGCCTAAGTTCTTGCGATACCTGACTTCTAAACGAAATCGAAATGGCTAGCATGGTGGATATATTGTATTTGGACCCGGGTATGTCCTTAAACTACATCCAACAATGAGAGGTAGGGCACAGCGAAGTACCATCAACGCTTGAATCTGGGGCAGCCCAACTGGGGAAGTACTTCCTCCTTACAGAAGACCACAGCCATAATAGCACTGCTACCTTTCAAGTATGTAGTGTTGTGTTCCTGATGGTGAGTAAGGTTCACAGAGCTCCAACCCCCCTTAAAGGCCGGCAACGCGCTTGTGACTCCCCTGGTGTTACGGGTGCCCATGGGCGACGGTAATTGCTTACCACCAGGCAATCCGTCTGCTCGTTTGCCGCCTATGTCATAAAAAAAAATACATTTTATCACTAGCGTGGTATGTTTCGGAGAACAACGGAGACTGACCAGCATTTGACCTCAGTCAGTGAAGTACGCTTGTTCTGTAATAGCCTATTCACTCTTGCCTTGATAAGATCCAAATTATATCACTCCGGGAATACAGACGAAGGGAGCGAATTCAATTCCTTAGCAGTCCGCATACCTAAATTTATATTGACTGAAGCTATATTTTAAATTAAGAATATAATATTTTCATTATTATTTAATTATGAGAGGTAGGGCACAGCGTTGACCATCACGCTTGAATCTGGGGCAGCCCAACTGGGGAAGTACCTCCTCCTTACAGAAGACCACAGCCATAATAGCACTGCTACCTTTCAAGTATGTAGTGTTGTGTTCTTGATGGTGAGTAAGGTTCCCAGAGCTCCAACCCCCCTTAAAGGCCGGCAACGTGCTTGTGACTCCCCTGGTGTTACGGGTGCCCATGGGCGACGGTAATTGCTTACCACCAGGCAATCCGTCTGCTCGTTTGCCGCCTATGTCATAAAAAAAAATACATTTTATCACTGGCGTGGCATGTTTCGCAGAACATACGGAGACTGACCAGCATTTGACCTCAGTCAGTGAAGCACGCTGGTTCTGTAATAGCCTATTCACTCTTGCTTTGAAAAGATCCAAACTATATATTTCCGGGAATACAGACCAAGGGAGCGAATTCAATTCCTTAGCAGTCCGCATACCTAAATTTATATTGACTGAAGCCATATTTTAAATTAAGAATATAATATTTTCATTATTATCTAATCCGCTACATACTTCATCCATTTGCAAGTGAATTACAGCAATACAAGATGACACGTCTAAGAACATGCTAGAACATGCACACAAACAATGGGTCGTTAGTGCTAATCGGTTTCGGATAGCTCCAATAGTTTTTATAATCTCAGACGCACATCTGTCAATCCAAATAGCAGGTACAAGTTGCAGAATATTCTCAATAATGCTAGAAAGTTCTCAGAATTTTCGCGGAACTCCGTAACGCACAAAGTGAGTGACCCATCCTCGCCGGAGCACAATCATCAACTCATCAAGAGGATAATATTTTTTTGTTTATTTCGATCAGAGTCCATATATTATTTAAATCGAAAGAAAAATAGAAAAATTTGACTCGCAACGGGACTCGAACCCACAACCACTAGATTACTAGCCCAGTGCACTAACAATTGTGCTATACGAGTACCGCTTAGACGTGTCAAATTTTACTATCTTATACTTCCTGGTATACGTCACTAGCCTTTGCCCGCGGCTTTGCTCGCGTAGTAAACGTAATTTTTAACAGTCTTTTGTATTTCACGTCCACACGTTGTATTTTATAATTGTCATTGTTTTTGTAATTAGCGGTCCGATATATAGAAGAAGCAATACCAATATGGATTTTTGGACTTTGTCATCACATTTCACCCTTGTCCTCTACAAGGGTGAAATGTGATGACAAATCCTTTCTTAGTGCACCCCTAGACCTTATAAGGAACCAACGTGCCAAATTTGGATTCTCTAGGACCAGCGGTTTGGGCTGTGCGTTGATATGTCAGTCAGTAAGTTTCTTATTTTATATAATATACGATATTACGGGTGACGTGAAGCGACATCTACCGAAGAGTATTGAACCCTTTTTACGGCATCGAAGTCTCAAATTTAGATTGAGAATTCATCGGTAACAATCTGCTACCCCTTTCTAAAATTGTTAAAAATCTTTGATATGCTAGCAGACGTTTCTGTTTAATTTAAAACAGTCCATATATTAGTTATACAAGACCAGCGTTTGACCAACATAACATTACATACAAATAGACATGGTTACCAATTTTAATATTTTTTATTCGCTAGCCTTATTTAGTACATAAATGTAAATTATTTTAAATCAACTTATCTAGTAATAACCTTATCACTAGACAGTATAAAAGTACCAATTTTGTCTAGTTTACTTTTTTCCTTAAGAAAATAATCATTTCTTCAGATTTTTTTATTAATTGTATTGCATGTTTGTGAAAAGTATTATACATATTTCGGTGTGAAAGGGATTGTCGGCCTCGTAACAATCCGTCAAATCTAGATATACTCGTCCCGCAACCCTTCCCGGCTTCCCGGCCTCTATATGTTTGTACGTTTGTTTGTTCCTGGGTTCAAATCCCACTGGCATTTATTTGTGTGACGGGCAAAGATATTACAGACATAAAAGAAACTTACAAGCAAGTAATTTTTAGAATATTTTTGAATGCAGTATTACTTACTGTTACAAAAAACTAAGTCTCCATTCAGCAAAATATCCAATCTACAATATATAAGGTACACACACCAACACTTTTAGCTGTACAGTCAGCAGCAGAAGTGGCTAAGCGTCTGAGGTGTTCAAAATGAGATCAACACATCTCTATTGTAAAGAGAATAAGAGCGCGTATAGGTCATTTTGAACAATTCAAACGCTTAGCCACTTTTGCTGCTGACTGTACATCGGTGGACCTTATGTCTTAAATAATAAGGTTCACCAATGTACAGCTAAGAGTGTTGATAACTTAGTACATCGTCTTGTGGCTCTGTAATCTGTATATCAATATTTCTCAGTTCTTAATTAATCATAGACATACCATTTAACTAGACGGAGCGTAGTTATATTGATACCACGATAGAAAGAATAATACCACATATTTTTGTTCCCCTTCAAACTGAACCCTTCAGAACTGCCAAAGTTGGAGGGATACAAACAAATACAATTGGATAAATTAAACATTAACACGGCTCTACTCACGTTTATTTAGTCACTCGCGCGACATGTTGGTGTCGGACCGCCCTCAACCGGTTTTGACATCAAGAGCGGCGCGAGCAGCGCGGCGCGCGTTAGTGCGCGACGGGCCGGCGACGCGATCGCCGAATCGAACGGACACTCAGCACTCTTAGTGCTTGATAATGGAGGCCTTCTCCGAAACATGTCGCGCGAGTGACTAAATAAACGTGAGTAGAGCCGTGTTAATGTTTAATTTATCAGATATGTCTCACGAAAGTTTAAATATAAATACAATTGGAGTTTTCTTGTGTTTTCAACCGATATTGCGGTAATTAATACAGAATAACCTAATATTTTTATTATAAAGAGTGTCTTGTAACAGCAAAACTATAGTGAATTGTTACATTTTGGGTTGCAAAAGCCATAATATCATGTCCTTACTGGCGCTCGCGGATGCGTTCTCCAGTTATTATTCCTCCAAGTAATTAATAGTTAGTTTTACGAAGCAATAAAATCTACTCATTGTTTTGCGTTCCATTACCAATTCTCTGTATATTTACTGGCTCCATTTGAAAACAGAACATTCGGACAAAAGCCGATCGTGCGAGCAGGACAGAGCTGTTTTATAACCTAACAAGAACTAGTAAATGAATTAAGAACAGAGAGGATATACGCTGGGCTCGGATACGGTATATTATTACCAGAGGTCAGAATTCTCGTAGCACTTTTGAGCTGTTATAGGGACTTCTTCTTAATCGACTTCCGATCATACATTATGTATATCGATAAATACTGTACACTATATTAATAATATAATTACGAGTAAAAATAAACAACGTGCAATAAGCGGTCTCTTCTAGATAACCTTTGGATACCACCTTTTAGGAATTTATAAATAGAAATTAAAATTATAATATTTATCTACGCACATATCATAAACCCCCATTAATGCGTTAAAAACCGCGTATTACGCCAAACTAGCATAATGTCAAACTCCTTCTAAAAATAATTGTCTTATCTGTGAAAATGTTATTATCGCTCCATAATAAGCAAAAATTCGATGTTATTATGACTTTTAAATTTCGAACGTCTCTAAAACACAAAACAATTGGAAGGTTACATACTATAGAAACTATATGAGAATTGGGCTTCACTTTATAATGTCTCTGAATTAAAAAAAAACTACGGTAGCTAGGAAAAAGTTATCATTCGCCGCCATTACTAATGTTCATTTGACTTTTCATTTGAGTTTTATTATTCAGAGCTTATTGTGTGTTGATAAAGCAGTGTATGACATTGTACATAATTAGGCATAAAAATACTCGTTTGATGTTATAATGAAACTCAGCTTCGCTTTTATGCCTTACATTATGTAGCAGTAACATAAACTACTATTTTTGAATATTATGTGGATTTCTTATGCCTTTCCGCAATTTTTCAAAAGAAATTCCGAAGATGATTGCTAAAGAGCTTAAAAAATAAATCTTAAAGCGACAGCTCTTTAAACGTATATATAAACGTATCGATAAAATATGTATATCGGAAGTCGATAAACGAGAAGTCCCTACGATAGCTCAAAATTGACGATGACGTTATGTATTATAAATATATATATGTGTATATAATACATAACGTATTTATCTATACGTATTTATCTGTTATCGTCTATCTATGTCTAGTACAGTCAGCCTCAGTCGATACCTTGGACATACGGACTCAGAGGTAAAATCTATTTTGTCTTCTTAGTGATTAAATTCATCATCTGCTGAAGATAGGCCTCCCCCAAGGCTACCCACAGCGACCGTTTATACGCCGCCGGCATCCTGTATATTCCCGCGATCATAGGTAGGTATTTAAATGGTATGCATTAAATTGTGACGACGCCATCTTCCTAGTTCGTAGGCGCTGTGCAATCAACTAACAAGTGGAGTAATTTGATTGGCTGCTACGTCCGGAAGAACCAATTATTTATACAAATCATTCGAGCTGTGGAATGGCTAATTCCCGAATGTTTTGGACCCGGATATGTCCTTAAACTACGTCCAACAATGAGAGGTAGGGCGCAGCGATGACCATCACGCTTGAGTCTGGGGCAGCCCAACTGGGGAAGTACCTCCTCCTTACAGAAGACCACAGCCATAATAGCACTGCTACCTTTCAGGTATGTAGTGTTGTATACCTGATGGTGAGTAAGGTTCCCAGAGCTCCAACCCCCTTTAAAGGCCGGCAACGCGCTTGTGACTCCCCTGGTGTTACGGGTGCCCATGGGCGACGGTAATTGCTTACCACCAGGCAATCCGTCTGCTCGTTTGCCGACTATGCCATAAAAAAAAAGGTGCATGTTGGATTTATTTAGTCAAGCCCCCTCCTGTTAGTTCTGCGTTGAGGACAAACTATTTCAACTGTTTCTTATATTGGGACTTTACTTGGATAGTTGGAAATCCCCTACTGTGCGTTTCTCTAGAATCTTCCTGCCTCGCATATCAAAACTGTGGAATGATTTGCCGTCAGCGGTATTTCCGGACCGGTCCGGACCGACGATATTGACGCCCAGTCTGGCCTAGTGGGTAGTGACCCTGCCTATAAAGCCGATGGTCCTGGAATCAAATCTCAGTCAGGGCATTTATTTGGTCATGGGTGTTCCTGAGTCATGGGTGTTTTCCTCCTCCCGCGGGAGGAGATGAAGTGGTGCTATTCTCAGCCGTCACTTAGAATTGTCGAAGTTCACACGAAAGTTAATTAAATATAAGAGAAAGATGTTCGATACTATTGAACATCGATTTACGCTAAAAACTTACTATTTAGGCACAATACAATGCACTTATGAACGTCAAAAACAATCTACCACCGGTTCTAACAGTACACCTCCGACTCGAGAAGATTAGTACCGGCCGTTGATAAACCATTTTCAAGTAACGTTGTGATCGTCCGATGTATGCGTGGATTGGTGGTCATAAGTTAATGATTTATTTTAATATGAAAAATGAAAACGTAAAACAAACATAGAACGCAGTAAGTAGGATAATTAGACCAGAGACCCTGTTTCTAAAAAAATAAAGAGTAAACATTTGAAAATATTAAAGTGACTTCTGGAATGCAGCGCGAAACCAGCCGCCGTAACTTTATTCTCCAGATTTACTTACAATTAAGGCTTTCTGGCAAGAATTTCTTGGCATGAAAATAGACATTTATTTCTTCTGAAAAACTGCTAGAAAACAAATCATCCGAATACACCGCGGGAGGCGTCGTAATTATCATTATGTGGAACGCAATAATTTTGAGCAATACACGTTAGTGGAACTTTGCTATTGAAATAATATCAGGCGCTGAATTTTACACTTTCTGGTTCTGGTAAGCAATCTCGATTAAGCTGTAGTAAAGAGGTCTAAGATGATTAGATGAGGTCTATAAACGTTACTCACCAGAAAGGGTTAACTTTGTATATTTTAAAATTTGATTACTAAGCGCTGGTGGCCTAGCGGTAAGAGCGTGCAACTTGCAGTAAACGTGCGTTCTATTCTACTAACTAATGAGTTTTTCGGAAGTTATCACTTGATTGGAAACATTATAAGGAAACCAGACTAATTCCAATAAGGTGTAGTTAACTCTCAGCCTAAGAAAGTATTTTCTGTCTTAAAGAATAACGCATTTTTAAATAATGTATACGATATCTTTTGTAATACTGTTTTGAAAAAATAAGTCCCGCCGAGTTTCTTGCCGGTCATAAAAGTCAAAATGCTTCTCGGGTGTAGGGTTAAAACCGGTGTTTTTATTTTTTCTTCTTTTGTATACTCAACGTGTAAAAGTGCCCTTGTGGCCTACTTACTGAATAAACGTTTGAGTTTGAGTTTGTGGTACTCAGAATCATGAGTTCTTACGAGCCTGATAGGAGAAAAAATTGTATCCCAAAATTTTCATATTTATTTTACTTCCGTTCCGTTAACGCCATACGAAATATATGAAAAATAGTAATGTAATGGAATAAAAAAGCTTGAGACACATTTTTTGTCCTATCAGGCTTGAAAAAACTCAAAATTATCAGTAGAAACCGCACAAAATATACCGCACTATATATCGTCGTCTAGTACAGTCAGCAGCAAAAGTAGCTAAGCGTTTGAAGTGTTCAAAATGACCTACACGCGCTCTTATTCTCTTGACAATAGAGATCTGTCCTCATTTTGAACACCTCAAACGCGTATCCACTTCTGCTGCTGACTGTACCTACAACACAAGCCTTAGTGAGCTTATCGTAGGACTAGGTCGACACACGATAACCTCGTGCCGCCCTGAGATGAAAGCCTGCCAGGCCAAATGCAACTATGGTTTGTCATCATTAAAATTCAAAATGGCATTCAATGGGAGACCTTTTTATAGGTCTGTGGGCGACTAGAGGATAATATTAAGCGGACGGAGAGTGACGTCACAGCTAATCCTATGCGGACTGGTACCTATAAATACCCAAGTTTCTCCTACATCTGTAAGGTCAGCCGTAATTTGTCCTCCCCCATAGATAACCCAGCGGGGGAGGTTATTTAGGGGCAGTTATTGCGCGCGGTTACATTTAATATCACGATTATTTCCTATATTTCAGTGTTTTGGGGTAGCAGGGTCGTATACAGGGGTGGCTTACACGCATGTGCGTAGTCTTACTGATATTAGAAACACGAAATGTTGTATTGTTTGTTGCGTTTTCACTCGGAAACTAGTGGACGGAATTGGATGAAGTTTTACGGTAATATAGCTCATGCCTCCGAATTGCATACAGGTTGATTTTGGGGTTGTGGATCAAGAAAACAAGACATGACGTAGATTTCATAGGTGAAGCTAATTATGTTGAACATGTATTATGTTTTTATCAGCAAAAATTGTAATTATTTTTCATACGGTTCCTAAATAGAATAAAATATTTGCTTACCTTTTGGATACACGCGTGCTACATATTCGACCTCGTCAACACTTACCATCAGGTTACTGAGATCAAACGCTGGTCACTCGTGTAAAAAAAAACTTTAGGTACACAATGTGAAGTGTTGTCGTTTGCCATACTGTGTATGTCGTATGTCATGATTTGATTAGTTTAAGATTATTTTAAATGCAAAAAATAAGAAAATATAATTAACGTTCTTTTGATGAAATTAATCTTTTACTACCATAAATTATATTTGACCAGTTACTGAGTTAGCAAATGTGGTTTACGTCACAACCCACAAATCACCCTGTATAAGATTAAGAAAAATATGTTGTGTAAATCGGTCACATTGTAATTAGGCCACTATTTTGACGTTTATAAATACATTGTAATTTAATTGAAAAATAAATATCTTTTTTTATTGTGGGTAACATCACAAGCCAAAAAAATAAGTAAGTAAAAGAAATAACGTAACAAGTCAAAGAAGTATTTATTAAGAAAATAATATAAAAACGGAGGCAATGTAGCTACCAAGGTTTGTGGGCTGTCCGCAACTGGGCAGTGACCAGTTATTAACAGAGTGGCAACTCTAAAGTAGGGCTGATACGAGCCCATCATTGCCTCTCTGAGGCAATTTAAACGCTAACAAGCTTATTATTATTAAACGTCTCTCAAACCCAGTTTAGTTAAATTGTCTTTTGCCCTTATCACTTCCTCTTTCTCCTCCTTATCTCTCCTGTCGTTTATGAGATACCTACAGACTGAACATTATTTAAAGTCGAAGTGCCGTGTGATACCGGCTAACTAGAATAGCACCACCCCATCTCCTCCCGCGGGTGTCATAAGAGGCGACAAAGGGAAAAATCCAACGGACGGACAGCAGCATCCGTCGAAACCCAATCTACAGTTACTGCGATCGCCAACCCGCCTGCCAAGCGTGGCGACTATGGCAACTACCCCCCCAAGATGATACAAGTCATATTTGTGGGAGGCATATATGTCCAGCAGTGGACTGCATACGGCTGAAATGTTTGTAATGATGTAATATTGTAATGTACTAGGAAAGTCAGGAAAAATACTTGTGGTTGTGCTGTGTGTAAATTATGTTTGTAAACCTACAAGTGTCAACATAATAATATTCGTAACAATGTTTTTACACGATTTTTTTTTAGGCGGCAGTTTTCAAACTAGACAGTTCTAGAGAGTTAGTAAGACGGACCAGTACCTAAGTTTCATGGTAAAATGAGTTCACTTTTGATAAAATGAATCACTTCACGTACAAAATAATATTTACCACTATATAAAAAATATTGTTTCACTTACGTTCATTTAGTCACTCACACAACCTGCTTTCTGAATGAAACCGCCATTTTTCATAAAGTATAATGGCTCACAAAAGATTAAATACTAAGAAAAATATGTTGTTTTAATAACCACATCTAATTTAACTTAATTAAAATCCCGTTATCGCGACAAGGAAAAAAAATGTAGGCGGAGATTTTATATAATTAAATACGTAAGCAGCATAAATGTGGAAATTTCGGGTTGAAGTTAAAAATATCCGTTGTTGATCTATATTAACAACGGATTCTCCCTTTCACCCTTGTGGCATCTTGTAGTCAACCCCTAATTAGGGTTCCCTTAAATAACTACACATTTATTATTAGTATATAATACCATAAGGTACTAATGTATTATCATAAAGGAAGTAGATAAAACTAGTCCAAGATTAAACGCACAAGGAAAACAGAAAAAAATCTTATACGCACTATAGCTAAGATTTCGCCCATAAGTGCACGACTAGAACCTCCTGTAAACATGCTAGGTTTAATATCGTTTATTCTTTTTGCACTTGCATCAGTCGATAATGTGGTATCTCTTTCTTGTCTAGCCGATGAGCGACCAAATATAAAAGTAAATGCAGAAAGAAAAAAATGGTAATTTTCTGAATTATCGTATGGAAACGATATTATTCTGAATTGCTCATCAATTAAAACCGGACACCTTGAGATGTGGTGCAACGGAAATTTGGAGAAAGAAGAATTAAACGCGAATGTTATCCAGCTATATAGACAGGAGCCTGACATTGGGACCTATACGTTTATCTGCAGCGATGCAGACGATTGCCGAGACTACTTGACAGTTGTAATCAAACCCGCATCATCAGTGGATTTACCTAAAAAAGCATATAATGCTGATTCGGATCTGTACTTCGCAGCTCGTGGGGATACTGTTAAGTTTTTCTGCAGCGGCAACAACGCGCCCACATTCAAAATCGTCGATCTCAATCAGCTACCTTTCACTAAGGAGATTATTAACGAAACCACAGTCACCACTACGCTTCATATAAAGTCAGATGGTGAGCCTGAGCTAATTTTTCTTAACTGCTTAAACGAACATCGGGACTATTCTAAACCAATAATACTTAGTATCGACTACTACCCGAGTGCGCGGAATTTCAAGTGCATTACTTATACGCCCCACAAATTCTCGTGTTCTTGGATATCTCCTGTAAAAAGCTCTTTTAAACTCTTTCTTATTGGTAAATATGGTACAACGCTTCTCTGCGCTGGTGTTCAAGGGAGTACAGAAAGAACTTGCACGTCAGATGACTTGGAATACACGGAGTTTAACGGTTCACTGTTATTGGAGACATGTAATGAAGTGTACTGTGACAACCAGACTTTTTCTTTCGTCAGATTCTCGATTTTTAAATATGACCCGCCATCTCAGTTGAAACTCTTGAACGTGAGCTCGCATGAAGCCGTTATTTCTTGGCGAACCTACAAAGGTTATGTGTTCACAGAATACGACTTTGTGTTTAATGTGGAATACCGTATGTTAGCAATGCCTTGGCAGCAGGTGAACGCATCTTCGGTGACATGTCAACATGACACAACATGTGTCTTTTCCTTGAAGCTCCCATGTCCTGATGCGCATTACGAATTCCGAGTACGTGTCAAAATTTCTGAACATGAAGACAGATTGTGGTCTGACCCGGCATCCATGTATTTCTTCACTAAACCTGATACAGCATTAGAATCCTTATCATCCGTGTGTTACGCGGCGCTTGAAGAGCCAGAATCGATTGTATCTGCTGAGTCTGCATTGAGCGAGATTGGCAAACTTATACGATATACTATCAAGGAGAAGGCCGTGTTAAGGAAACGGATCAATGATCTGAAGGAAAAACTTGACAATATGAAAGTACTACTGAAAATATAACTGTTTTAAATATATATATTACTAGCTTTTGCCCACGGCTTTGTACGCGTAGAAGAATACCTGTAACCGGTAGCAATTATTATTGCTATTTTCTTTTCATTAAATAAGATTTAAACACAACTGATATTTGACTCCATCTTCCTATAAACTTTAAACCCCTTTTTTGACCCCTTTCTGGTGGAATTTCTAGAAATCCCTTCTTAGTGGGTCCTTACAGTATACAGGGCGTCCCACGGCTATGCCACATGGAGGGAAAGTACCTTGAAAATAATAGATGGAACATTTTACTGAAAGAAGACATTACTTGTGTTCGTGATCATCGGGTGGAGGAAAATATTAATTTACCTCCATCCTAAAAAATTACAATATGCAAACCTACCCACATGTCCATTATAAAACAATTTTGGTACGAGCACGCGCTCCGTTTCAGTTGTTTTATTTCATGAGTAAATATCGCGGCAACCGAATACAATATTATGATGTGAAATAGATTTTTTTAAATAATAGATTTTATCTATAATTTTTCGAGACTTTGTATAATCCTAGCATCTTATCGGTCTGAAAACCAGCGCCGAGCATCTCTGCCCGGCACACGCTGAGAGTTGAGACCGATACCCATTGCCCTGTACCAACCTACATATTTAAGACTTATTTATTTTTAATGTCTCTCTTCTTTATATTGTAATTGTGTTTAGTTGTAATTTTTTTCTATTCCTTTTTTGTCAATAAACGTTTCTTATTCTTATTCTTATCTAAAATATAAAGACCAACACGTCGCACTTTTTATTTTTTAAAGATAATACTTGTAACGACATGTCGCCTCTGCGCCATAATTTACGGCCGTGGCCAAACACGGCAAATGAGTCGCGGGCCATTAACGCCCAATTGCCCGAAACAGACAACCGCGCGTTATGTGGGCTCAAGGCGCAATTAACATTGGGATGGGCTACCTACTGTGGCCTACTGGGCAACTTGGCCCACGGACCCATTTGGATTAAGGAGGGTCAAAGGATTTTTTTTTCATGCCGTGTGATGCCGGCTAACTAGAATAGCATCACCCCAGCTTCTCCCGGGGGTGTCGTAAGAGGCGACAAAGGGAAAAATCCTACAGACGAGCAACAGCGTCCGTCGAAACCCAATCTACAGCTACTGCGGTCGCCAACCCGCCTGCCAAGCGTGGCGACAATGGCAAGAAATGTATGCATGTATGTACAGGAATTTTATTTAAGACTCACTGATCACTACGTTATCCGAATAAATAAATATTGGAGTGCACAGGAAAGACCCTCGACAAGGCGGTCCACCATATGGTAAAGAGCGCGGGATTCCACTGGATGTAAGTGACGCAAAACTGGTCATTGTGGGTCCTTTTGAGAGATGACGTAGCGTAACTGATATGATGGTAATGAAACTACTTCCAACCAGAATTAATCATGATTTTGCCGTGCACTGCTGGACATAGATATCTCCCAAAACGGTCCGACGATGGAGCGGTACCGCGAACATCGAAGTTCGTATATTTCGGGTATCTTTCTCTTTTACTCCCGATTGTCTCTTTCACTCTTATGGTGTCATGACTTGAGAATGACAGACAATCGTCCGAAATTTACGAATATCGTTGTTCGGTTTGCCTCCAATGAGTTCCCAATCTTAACCTTTATCGCTACCATGACTAGACACTATCTATACTCGTCACCGACTGCGTAAACGTTTTGTATGTAGAACTAGGAGGAACTATGACTAGGGAGCACGCATCCTCGGACGCCAGTAAGGGACAAAGATAATTTTGCTTTTGCAGCCCAAAATGTAACATTTCCCTATAGTTTTGCTTTACAGGACACTCTTTATGACAGAAATATAAGCTTATTCTGTATTCATTACCGCAACTTAGGTTGAAAACACAAGAAAACTCCAATTGTATTGTTTTTATCCCTCCATTGACAGTTCTAAAAGGTACGGTTTGAAGGGGAACAAAAATATGTGAGACTATGACAAGGACGGACGAAAATGACGCAGTCTCTGCCATGGAAAGTTACATAAGACCATCCCTTGCGATCGTGTTATTATTATTATTAGCTCGCCTCATCTAGTTAAATAGTATGTCTATGATGGAGAACAATACAGCGCTGTCTGGGGTCACTCTTTTTTTTAAAGACTGACCAGCGTTTGACCTCAGTCGCACCTGATGGTAAGTGACGAGGTCGAGGGTGTAGCACGCTGGTTCAGTAACAGCTATTCACTCTTGAAAGACCCAAATTATATCTTACCGGGAATACAGACGAAGGGAGCGAATTCCATTCCTTAGCAGTCCGCATTAGGAAGGTCTTCGAACTAAAGATCGGTAGTATGAGTTCTTGTGTGACGTCTACCCAAACCTCGTTCCGGTCGCATAAGTTTTTGACGAAAACACGTATTCATTTCGTAAAGGTTCAATTTCGGAGACGTGAAGAGTTTTCTATAGCCTTTTAGACATTAAGTCGCACATAAAAACCGCATTACACTAACACTATACAATTACACGTGAAATCCGGGCCTTATTAAATTCCGTAATCCTCCCATACATAGGTAATAAGGGGCGTACACAGGAGGCCTGTTCACGGGCGGAGACTGGCATGAGGATCGCAACAATTGCAAAGAGTTCTTCACCAAACTAAGTGAAAGTGAAAGTGAAAAAAGTTTTTATTAACTCCACCACAAAACAGTCTGTACAGTAGTTTTCTTACGAGTATAGTATTTTTTTTAGATATTAAAACTGCTACCTGTTTATTGATAAATAAACAGTAACAGCATTTTATTAAAAGTAACGTGTTGGTGGCAAGCACACCTCCCACCTGATGGTAAGCGGTCAGTGTAACCAATGGGCACCTGCAATGTCAGAAATTTGTATACATAATTATGTCGGGAATCGTGACAATTGTTGGTGTTTTAAACACAAAACTATCCTGAAATTGAAACATATTAATTGTATAAAAGCGGGTAACTCACGTTTTATAAGTCGAATATTGGTGTGGTGAAATATGATCTGCCTGGCCTGGTCTATGTATTAGTAGCGTGTGTACAGTGTACACGCATGTCGTGTCGGCGTTCTAAATTCAAATTTTAACGTAAGTTTTATCCATTAGTTTTTATGAGAGGTAGGGCACAGCGAAGTACCATCACGCTCGAGTCTAGAGAAGCCCAACTGGGGAAGTACCTCCTTACAGAAGACCACAGCCATAATAGCACTGCTACCTTTCAGGTATGTAGTGTTGTGTTCCTGATGGTGAGTAAGGTTCCCAGAGCTCCGACCCCCCTTAAAGGCCGGCAACGCGTTTGAGACTCCCCTGGTGTTGCGGGTGCCCATGGGCGACGGTAATTGCTTACCATCAGGCAATTCGTCTGCTCGTTTGCCACCTTATGTCATAAAAAAAAAAAAATTATCTGCACAACTACATAGACATAATCCTCCAGTTGAGTTTTTCACCTATAACCGGTAAAGTCTGATAGTGAACAGCCCGCACACGCGACGCCATTTTTGGGCAATCTTTATTTCTACCCGGCACCCTCGTCACGCCAATAAGGCACTTAGCTAAGTAATCTGAAGTGTCATTTTCGTCTGCCCGTGTCATTTGAAAGGTGATAGTGTTTCCTTAGGTTTTGTTTAGGGCTTAGTAGTAAGTATATTGAAAACGAATTACGTGGTATTCCGTTAGTTTTAGCTGTAGGTATACGGAAATACACGTAGATATACGTCATGTGCAAACACATTGCACGTAGAACCGGGCTATTGGGGCGTAAAGGTTCTCGAGGTTTGTGGGCAGACCTCCTACTAGGTCTTGGACCAGGTTTTGGACCCGGGTATGTCCTTAAACTACGTCCAACAATGAGAGGTAGGGCACAGAGAAGTACCATCACGCTTGAATCTGGGGCAGCACAACTGGGGAAGTACCTCCTCCTTACAGAAGACCACAGCCATAATAGCACTGCTACCTTTCAGGTATGTAGTGTTGTGTTCCTGATGGTGAGTAAGGTTCCCAGAGCTCCAACCCACTTATAAGTCGGCAACGCGCTTGTGACTCCCTTGGTGTTGCGAGTGCCCATGGGCGACGGTAATTGCTTACCATCAGGTAATCCGTCTGCTCGTTTGCCACCTTTGTCATAAAAAAAAAGGTGGACCGATGACATGGTAAAGATCGCGGGAATCCACTGAACGCGTGGCGCAAAACCGGTCACTATGGGTCGCTTTGGGGGAAGCCTATGTCTGGCAGTGTAAGGAATTCGGCTGATGTGGTGATGATGATGATGATGCGAAAATACGGCTTTTCCTTCGGAAATTACAGATCGACCTTTATAATGTCGCCTGTCTACCTTGTGGGTGGACGTCCTACCCTGCGCTCGCTCCGTGGTCTCCACTTTTCGACCCCATCGGTCATCTGCTTTACGTAGAAATAATGATTTTTTTTTCTACAAATCATCCAAATTCGATTCCCGAGCCAAGTGCAGGTTTATTTAAAATGTATCAATGCAGTTTTTCTAGTTAACAAAAACGACGACATGGTTCCTAAAAACAGATCTACGTATGTCTTATAGTTACAGACTTTCCCATACTAACTGATCTAAATGAGCCATCCTGTATATATTCGTAGGTAAAAACTTAACTGAAGAACCATGTCTATGTAGTTGTGCAGAGAATGAATATGGAACTTACGTCAACATTTGAATTTAGAACGCCGACATGCGTGTACACGCATTACTACTACATAGGCCTGGCGCTTTAGCTAAGTTTTTCATCTAAACCAAATTTTGTCGACTCTAGTATTATTAGACCACGTTTTGTACCGTAAAATACCTAATTAGTATTACGCAGTGGACGTTAAACATGAGCTCCTTTATGCCATTGCTAATCAAACTTCTATTGACACAAATCAATAGTAGACACGTCGCAAACCAAAGCAAAATTAAACCGCTTCTAATTATTCGAGTTTAATTCACTCAAATAACGAGCAAACCGTTCGGTCAGTGAATGAACGAGAACTGTAGTGTGACCTGGAACTTGGTTATGGGAATATTACGGACTCGAAGAATTGTCGAAGCATTCCTTCTTTTATCTCTATACCTAGATTTTTCTAGCACGAACGATTTCTTGTAAGTGATTGAAAAAGTAAAAACATCTACAGTTGTTGTGTGAAAGACAAATGTAAGGAAATAGGGTTAAACATAATAACAATAACAATACTATCTATTTGTTTATATTTTACATACTTCAATTCGGAAGTATTCATTGCTAATTATAAAAGTAAATTGGTCGCACGCGGCATCTAGGTAGGTAGTTGATATAAAACTGTGTGTAACGTCTTGTCGTTGAAGTAGTATGTACTTATCGATAACACGAATATCGATGTTTTTATTTTGTCAATCACTTACAAGAAATCGTTCCTGCTAGAAAAATATCTAGGCATAGAGATGTGAGTTACCTGCTTTTATACATTTAATATATTTGAATCTCAATATTTTCCATATTTCCTGAGTAAGGAATATTCCCGTGTATAAATCCATGAATGGGCACACCCCGCCGGCTCTATCATATCGTCACCATGCCAACTAATCTCAGTAAACTGTCGGGCGGACAAATAATTACTACTTTTGTATGGAGCGGGCTCATTAGAGAGATTTCTGCTTGTTGAGTTTAAGCCGCTTTGAACAGTCACCTACAATGATTTGGCGTCGTTAAAAGGAATTATTGTGCCGTGTGGTGCCGGCTAGAAACACCACCCCTCCCGCGGGTGTCGTAAGGGGCGAAAAAGGGAAAAAAACCGCCGGATGTGCAGCGTACCTACGTCGAAACCCAATCTATAGCCTACTTAGCGTGGTGACTATGGCAACTACCCCTCAAGATGATACAAGTCATATTTGGAGAAGGTCTATGTCCAGTAGTGGACTAGTTACGGCTGAAATGATGATGATGAGAAGGAAAATTGTTGGACTTAATTAGCGAATAAGATTCTTCATTATAAATACCTATGGAAAAAGTCAGCAGAGGTTAAGTGGACTTAGATACCTAGTATAAACAAGTTTTCGTGGTAAAATATATTATATTTCGAGTGACACAATAACAAAATAGTACATTTCGATACTAGTAAAAAAAAATTTTTTTTCGACGAGGGTGAACGTACGAGGGTGACAGTCTTAAAGAAGTTTTTACACGAGTATCGAACCTAATTTTTCATAGCAAGTGCCTTAAAAAGTGAAATTTACGCACGTGCGAAAAGTGCACTTTTTACGCACTAGTTAGGAAAAATAATAATCAAAATGAAAAAAATCTATGGTACATTTCAAAACACTTAAAGCAATAAATCAACTGTATTTTTCTTACATTAGTACTATGACCCCAATACAAATAAGTATTTTTATTTTCTACAATTGTTTCGGAATGGGTTGCCAGACTTTAAATCGCGATTCAATACTGAATACTTGCAGTACAAAAGCATGCATTTAAACTTTTATTCCCTCTGTGGTAATATTTCAATAATTCTGCAATTGGCAGGAAAATTGAAAGAATAATTTACAGCCAACAATTAAAAACAAACTCGTTCGAATGTTCCAAATTTGAAAATTTACATAATCGACCACTTCGCGTCGTCCAACGGTCTCATTGTACATTTCATGCAACACCACTTTACAATTTACTGTTACCAAAATCGATGCCATTGCAATATATACTTTATTTTACAGCAATAAGTGTTGATCGATATTTCTCTGACTTTTCAGTTGAAGTGGTGCGGAATTACAAAGGCGCCTAGCAATTATAGTAGCGCTTTTTAGCTATTGTGTCGTACGCTGGCACTTTGTGCTGGTATTTTGATCGATTTTATTTGATTTTATATTATTTTTCAATGGCA
Source organism: Grapholita molesta (assembly GCA_022674325.2). Classification (NCBI taxonomy): domain Eukaryota; kingdom Metazoa; phylum Arthropoda; class Insecta; order Lepidoptera; family Tortricidae; genus Grapholita; species Grapholita molesta. The sequence goes on from CP053136.2 coordinate 16,087,772, forward strand.
GCATTATTTGCTTTGTCGAGATTGAAATATACATTTTAATGAATGAAACGTAAAGAGTTACTTCGACTGATAAGGTATGTGTGTAACTGAATAAGGAATATGTTTGTTCTTGTTTTCAATTTCGTTGGACATGTTTCAATTGCGTGTATTATGTTTCAATTTCGTTAAAGTTGACAATAACATTGTATATTTAATGATGTCATTATGAGAATTGACAATAGAGGAAAATTCATTTTAATTTATTTGATTTTCCGAAACAAACATGTAAATAGAATTTTATAAAATACAAGAGCCCATTTCAAATCAAGAAAACGAACTCCGTTAAAATATCCAATGAATTTGTATAAAATGTAATAGTTAAAATCTTAGTATAGTATTTATTTTACTAATTGAATATAGGTACCTCGCGATAATATTTTTCGATTACCCAATACATTTTCTTAGTCTGAATAAAAAAAATATGACAGTTCCAAGTAGTGTTTTTGCAAAACAGTAATAATTCTTATTATTAACTACAATAACAAAAATTGTGAGTGTTACTACTACAACGGATAAACTCACCTGTACCGGTACATGGTGGCCCTTACCATGAGTTGTGACATTGAAGTTTTCGACAACGAGTATCGAGTTTACTATCTGTGCATCTCGCTTGTACTGTTTTAGTCCGAACGAAATGCACAGATAGTAGACTCGATACTCGTTATCGAAAACCTCAAAGTCACAACTCATGGTAAGGGTGCTGTAAGTACAGCACCCTTACCATCGCCCGAAGCATGTCGCCTAGTGATATAAGTATATCACCAGGCGACATGCTTCGGGTAAGCTCTGGTAACCATTTTCAAGCCGAGTCACGACACACCGCTCGCGTTGAGGTTGTATCGCTCACTGCTGTCCGCTGCCTTACACGGCGTTCCGCTCGCCACGTTTGGGGGAATTGCTTGCACTTTTTGTAGAGGCGCTACCGCTACACTCGTCTGTGGTTTTTTTTTATTTAGGCACATTACATGCACTTATGAACGTCAAAGAAAAATCTACCACCGGTTCCAACCCTACACACTGTCCCGAGAAGATACCGGCAAGAAACTACAGCGGGACAATTTTTTTCAAACAGTGAGACATCAAATCTTAAAGTCCGTAATTATGCGTCCCAAAATGAGAGGTATGATTTTATGAGAGGTAGGGCATAGCGATGACCATCACGCTTGAATCTGGGGCAGCCCAACTGGGGAAGTACCTCCTCCTTACAGAAGACCACAGCCATAATACCACTGTTACCTTACAGGTACATATGTAGTGCTGTGTTCCTGATGGTAAGTAAGGTTCCCAGAGCTCCAAACCCCCTTAAGGCCGGCAACGCGCTTGTGATTCACCTGGTGTTGCTGGTGCCCATGGGCGACGGTAATTGCTTACCACCAGGCAATCCGTCTGCTCGTTTGCCGTATGTCATAAAAAAAATATATATATATAAACTTGGTGTATTATTTATTATATTGTAGTGTATTAATGGCGAAACATGTCACCTAGTCCTAAGTACACATGAGTTTATCCGTTTTAAACTAAGTAGTACACAAAAAAACTTAAAGTAAGTTTAGAGCGAACTTAAGCTACTGAATATTGTCTTCTGTTGCCGCGATATTCATGAAATAAAACAATTGAAACTGATTATATTGCGTATACTAATTTAAACTTCATATTTCGAAACCTTTAGCTGCAATTTCAGCTTCTTTTGTTTTTCTGTACCACCAGCTTGGGATCCTGTGGTTCATTTAATAAAACAGTCTTGACTGTGAGATCATAATAGTGTTGGACAGTGTGGACATACTCGTAGTACTTTGTAGTTTATAATTTTTGGACTTTTATTTCTTATGGCGTGTGCAATTATCATGTGCAAACAACAAAATTGTTAAATAATTTATATGTGGGTAGATTTGCATATTATATTTTTTGGGATGGAGGTTATAATATTTTCCTCAGTCCACCCGATGACCATGAACGCTACTAAAGGGTTCGAAACGTCGATGAAGTTTAAATTAGTATACTCGATATATATCCAAGACCTCGATATCCGTTACAGTTGTATATTTAATTTTTGGTTTGGCCTAGTGGGTTGTGACCCTGCCTATGAAGCCGACGGTCCTGGGTTCAAATCGCAATTATTAATTTATTATAAGGGCAATTATTTGTGTGATGAGCACAGATATTTGTTCCTGAGTCATGGGGGTGTTTTATATATGTATTTATTTAAGTATTTGTATATTATATATATCGTTGACTGAGTATCCACAACACAAGCCTTCTTGATCTTACCGTGGGGCTAAGTCAGTTTGTGTAAGAAGGTCCTAATAATATTTAGACATTTATAATATTTAAGCTACTGAGTTTAGTATCGTCAAATCTTTGTAAATAACTTCCAGATTTAACATTAGCAAGTATCGGTTTCTAATACCCAGACCTCCCGTCTGACTGGACGGAATTCATTAGATCTCATTACGAGAGACGAATCGCGCGCATCGCCGATAAAACCGTCCCCATCCATCACCCTGTTTACGAGTATTCGGGGGGACTTACAGTGCGTACGCGATATCTTCAGCGTTGTCCAGAGATTTTTGCTGAGGATCGCAGCCTGGGGTCCACTTGGTAAGTAATCCCTAATTTGCACAAGGCACTTGCTATTTATACGGGAAACGCAAACGCGTTCGTGACGTAAAGTTAGGTTAAGTTTATAACGTAACTTTACGTCACGAACGCGTTTGCGTTTTCCATATAAATAACATTATCACTTACGCGTTCGTAAACGTTTTGTTACGTCAAAAGAAACTTACACTATAGCCTCTGATCAGTCCATCTTACCTTATGGGAATTAGTCCGGTTTTAGTACTTAGGGCATACTGAAAATTCCTGGAACTGGCCACATAGAAAACGAATATTAAAAAAACAATTATAGGGTTTGAAAAAGCAACTCTCTGGCAGTATATTACTTTTTAATTTGTTACACTGTCATTTGTTTTTTCATCGTGACGTTGGGTTGAAATTCGTGTGTCGTTGTCGCAATGAATTTAAGTCGTGAAAATTTTCGAAGCATGATTTTTTATGATTTTCGATGTGGTTTAACTCAGTAAGAAAGTTGTCAAAGACTTCAATTAGCATTTACCGATGAAGCCCCATCTCGTAGCTCTGTTTATTCGTGGTTTAGTGAGTTTAGACGCGGACGTGACCATCTCCATGACGATGAACGTGAAGGCCGGCCGGCGACAGCGGTTACCGATTGTAATATTGATACTGTACGACAATTAATTGAAACTGACAAAAAAATTACCTGTCAGCACATACGTACTACCTTAGGCATTAGAATGAGTCAGGTGCAAAAGATACTGCATTTTCACCTTAAGGTTCGGAAACTTTGTACGCGATGGATACCGCACGATTTGACGGAAGACCAGAAACGACTGCGTGTAGAGTGGTGCCGTAAAATGTTAAAAAAAATTGACGGCGGGCAATCAACGGCTGTATATAATATCGTGACAGGTGACGAAACCTGGGTTTACTGCTTTGAACCAGAAAGGAAAAGTCAATCGGCGGAGTGGGTCTTTCCTTTTGAAGACTTGTCGACGAAAGTCAAAAAAAGTCGAAGCACTGGTAAGAAAATGGTTGCTTCTTTTTTCGGCAGATCAGGGCATTACACCACTATACCGCTTGAAAACCAAAAGACAGTAACTGCAGATTGGTATGTAAACACGTGCTTGCCCAGAGTGTTTGACAAAGTTCGTGAAAAGCGTCCCCGTAGCAAAATAGTCCTCCACCACGACAACGCGTCGGCATATTCCGTCAAGGCAACGAATGCGTATTTGAAGGCCTCAAATGTGGAATTAATGACTCATCCGCCATACAGCCCCAATCTCGCACCATGTGATTTCTTTTTATTTCCAAAAATTAAAGATAAACTCAGAGGTTTACGATTTACAAGCCCGGAAGTGGCAGTGAATGCTTTCCACGAAGCCATCGAAGAGGTCCCTAAGGAAGACTGGACCCGCTGCTTTTCACAATGGTTCCAGCGAATGCAAAAGTGTGTAAATAGTGAGGGTATATACTTCGAAAAACAATAAATATGTCATAAAGATAATAAGCCTTCTCATTTATCAGAATCCAGCAACTCTCAGTATGGCCCACGTATGTTCCTTCATTGAAAAGCGACTGGTAAAATGATATTTCATTAATCATAATCGTATAATTTGATATTTACCAGTCGCTTTTCGGTGAAGAATAACATCGTAAGGAAACCAGACTAATCTCAATAAGGCCTAGTTTACACTCTGGCTTAAGGTCAGATGGCAGTCGCTTTAAAACTAGTGCCTACGCCAAATCCTGGCATTAGTTGCCAAGCGGACCCCAGGCATGAGCCGTGGCAAAATGCCGGGACAACGCGAGTAAGATGATGACTTATTTGTTACTTTACTTGACATTGTCGAAATCATCGACTGATATATTGATGGAAGCCATGTTTTTAAAAAAAAAGGTTTGAAAGATGTTAATGAATGAACATGATAGAAGATAATAAGACCTCAGGGTACGATAGAGTTGTTGTAAACAACAAGGCGGCAGTGTGCGACTACCCGCAATTGGAAAATCATTATTTCCCAATCGGCGACTGCTGGAGGAAATTACACAAAGCAACAAGCTCGCCGGCCCGGACTGCAGATCTAGCTACAGATATTCTGGATGCTGCTACATTGCAATTTATAATGTACAAGTATGTATTAAATATTATAGACGTTCTTACACAAATTGACCGAGTGCCACGGTAAGTTTAAGAAGGTTTTTTTGCCTAAAACAGTATTTGTTAAAATTTTGTCTAAGTATAAGGTACTTAGCAACAATATATACCGTGTGTGGCCTGTAATAGGAGCAATAAATTAAACCAGCGACTTCTGAAAATTGCTTGTATTTTGGTTTTTAAACTACTTCTAATTTTGTAAGAAGACGCGATGTGCTGCGACATTTTTCAGGATTGTGAGGTGACAGGTGATGCCAATTAGACTGATATTAACGTACATTGAAAACACTATTTAATTTGTATGAAAGAGAGAATAACTGAAGATAATTTAATATTTGAAAATTCTGAAAATAAAGTTGTTCCGTTTGAGGAGTATAGCCTACACTTAAATTTATTGCTCCTATTACAGGCCACACCCGGTATATACATTACATATATACATTTCAGCCGTATGCAGTCCAGTGCTGCACATAGGCCTCCTACAAATATGACTTATATCATCCGGTTCGCGATCGCAGTAGCTGTAGATTGGGTCGGGTCCTTTGTCGCCTCTTACGACACCCGCGGGAGGAGATGGGGTGGTGTTATTCTAATCACTACACAAATAATTAAATATATAGAAACCACCCATGACTCGGGAACAAATAAATGCCCTTAACTGGGATTTGAACCTGCATCCCAGTGTCAATATCCAGTTATCAACATCCAATGAGCCTAAACCGTCCAATACTGGACATATGCTATAACCACGCTTGTAGGCGGGTTGGCGATCGCAGTAGCTTGCGCGTGGTTTTCTGTTTGTAAAAACTACACTTGTTTTGTATAAAAGGCTACAAACACACTGTACTACCATTAAGTTTAATAGGCGTTTACAGCCCGTGGCCGGAAACTTTTCATATAAACTTTTCATACAAACTTTTCAAATAAACTTTTCATATAAGTGCAACAACCTCCAATTAAGAAAAACAGCCTCATACCTACGTTATGCACAGGCATACCAACAACTCACAGACATATATATGCATAGATTACTCAAACGGTTTTACAATATATGTGATTTGAGTTTGGTTACATATTTCGTGGACGTGAGATTATAAAAATATAATTAATTTAAAATAAATAAACTTTTAATAAAATATTTAACCGACTTCAAATGTGTACTAAAAAGTAAAAAATAATTCCAACCACACCTCCCCAACCCCCCGACATTATTTACATAAATACCTTTATCTTAGTTCAAATTTATTTAGTTTAACATCTTAAATATCTTGTAAACATTTTTAATGTCACAATATCACTTCTTAAAGTGAAATAATTGACAAAAGAATCATTAAAAAAAAAACTTGTCTGATTTTAGTGAAAACAGACGATTTAATATTCATTCTATATAAATAAATAAATATTACAGGACATTCTTACACAAATTGAATGAGCCCCACGGTAAGCTCAAGCTAAGTTGTGGGTACTCAGCCAACGATATATATAATATACAAATACTTAAATAAATAGTAAAGAGTATATTATTCAGTGAACTGTCACTTCGAAATAAAATCGATAAATGTTATATCGGAAGAATGTCCCTAGTTAATTGACGTTATGGCCACCAATACTTCTATGTCTGGTGATATCCATTATAACTATTGTGTAATTCAGAACAGTTCCATATTTTACTGGCTTGACAGACAAGCGAGGACTATATAGTTGTATGTCTGCGCACCTCGGGCGAGCACTTCAGCGGCGCCCCTCCCAGGCCGCCCCTAACTTCGTCAGCTGAATTCGTTAACTTTTTTGGTGTCTCGTCAAAAATTGACGTGAACATTTCTATACATTCAGTTGTGATGCGGCTACACATATAGCAGCTATACTTATCTCTATCTGTATTTATTTAGTCTCTCAGGCCAAGTTATTTACAACATTTTTATAAAACTAAAATATATAAATACATCCAAAACATACCTATCAAAATAAAAAAGTATTATAAAAAACCTAACCTAGGGTGCCGCCGCCGGCAACGGTGCAAGCTGCCGGTGGTTAAGGCTGCAGAGAGGACCCGTCGAACTATGCGCGCCGTGTCCAGGATTACCGCCTTCTGAATCTGACCCTTGATCTAACCACAACCACGTAGCGAGAGTCTCTAAAGATGTTGGTCGAGACTCTTCGCGGAAACAACTATCGGTACAATGATCGCCGAATCAACTTCCCACATGGCGGTTACCTCGTCAAGTCTAAGTACTTGCTGGACTTGTCCTTCTCGGCCTTCACGAGGTTCTCGTCACATGGGATGGTGATGTCAACTAGCATTGCCCTGCGATCAATCTATCACCACGATATTTTTATTATTAGAAGAAGCGGGAGCTGGGAGGGGTGAACAATTATATGTAAAACTATCTTACTGGTGATACTAGGTGATCCGGTGATATGGTATTTTTATCTTACACAAATATCGCTATAAGGCTATTAAATCGATGGGGGTTGTTAGTTTTTGAAAAAGCACTACTAGCCTAGTGGTAAGAGCGTGTGACTTACAATCCGCATCACAGGTTCATACCCCGGCTTGTACCAATGAGGTTTCGGAACTTATGTATAGTCAACCAATTTGATTTCTAGGCCACTTCGAATTTTCACTGTGACAAGGTACGAAGTAGCCTATAAATCAAATTGGTTGACTGTACCTACGAAATATCATTTAATATTTACTAGTCGCTTTTCGGTGAAGGAAAACATCTTGAGGAAACCAGGCTAATCAAAATAAGACCTAGTTTACCCTCTGGGTTGGAAGGTCAGATGGCAATCATCATCTTCCTCGCGTTGTCCCAGCATTTTGCCACGGTTGAGAGCCTGGGATCCGCTTGGCAACTAATCCCAGTACTAAGCAAAGGCACTAGTTTTACGAAAGCGACTGCCATCTGACCTTCCAACATAGGGTAAATTAGGCTTTATTGGGATTAATCCGGTTTCCTCACGTTTTTCCTTCACTGAAAAGCAACTGGAAAAATAGAATCAGATGGTTAAATGTCAGGCGGTTTAGTTATAGTTTCTGGTTTGGGCTACGCATGTTTGTCTGTCAAATAAATAAATATTTGGGGACAATCTTACACTAATCGACCTAGTCCTACGGTAAGCTTAGTATGGCTTGTGTTGCAGGTACCTACTAGACGACGATATATATATTAGATAGATACATATAAATACTTAATACATAGAAAACACCTGCTCATCACATAAATAAATGCCCTTACTCAGGTTCGAACCTCGGACCGTCAGCTTCATAGGCAGGGTCACCCACTAGGCCAGACCGGTCGTCAAAATAATCCTCTACTCTGTAATAGCCCTTGGACATCAAAGACTTTTTTAAGTAATTCTTAAGTACGGAGGCTCTAGTGTAAGTTACTTTTGACGTAAAAAAACGTTTACGAACGCGTAAGTGATAATGTTATTTATATGAGAAACGCAAACGCGTTCGTAACGTAAAGTTACGTTAAAAACTTACACTCAGGGGAAGAGTAATTTTAAGGCATCATCAGGTAATTTGTTATATAAATGAATACAGAGTAATTCACCCTAACCATACAGTGTCGATGCGAGAATTTGCGCAATCTCTAAAGACTTGCCGTTATCATCCCCAAAATAACTGCGTCCCGTCCGACGTTTAACCCTTCCCGTGCTATAATGTATGCGCGTCATATTTCATGCGCTCCTTATGGCCGTTATCGGGTAAGTCCATTGAGCCGATATAGGCGGGGGTTGTGGAGATGAAACCAACACTGTACGCATGCCCTAAGCAGATAAAAGTGTAGTCCATATGCGTGTTTTTTGGATAGCCTTACTTTTATTTTTTAAACCAAATATCATATGTTATCCTAATTTAATTACGTTTATAATTGTGTTATATGCACAGCAAAACTCTGGAATAAATTGTCGTGTGCTGTATTTCCGGACAGATATGACATCCAAACCTTCAAGAAAAGAGCGTATAGGGATCTTAAAGGTCGGCAACGTACTTGTGACTCCTCTGGTGTTGCGAGTGTCCATGGGCGGCCGTAGTTGCTTACCATCAGGCAATCCGTCTAATCGTCGTCAATTTAAAATAAATATGCATGGATTTCTGAAGTCTAAATGGCTATGGCTCTGCAATATATTATGTAAGACCAATGGTATGCCACATTTGATGGCAAAATAATATTTCGATTTCTATAAAATTTTGTTTTGTAATGACAGTATAGCCATTCAAAGAGCAAATTTAATACCTAAACTAATATAAGTAGCTTCCTGAGATTACCGTAAAAACTTAAATTAATCGCAATAACATTGGTGAAAATTAATTTGGAAAATAGTGGGACCTTTCAATTGCTACTTGCTTATAGAATTAGAAAAGCATATTACGATTTAAGTTTCACCTGTATAGCCTTAGAAATAGTTATGACACATGTCCGGTATAAAACCTATCCTATGTCACCAAGTCACTTGTTAGGACGAGATGGTTATAGCGATAGACGATAAAAATGCGAACATCTTAGGCAGGCAGACAAACCCTTTGCCAGTTACAGACGACTGTGGCCGCCATCGGGAAGTCGTACCACGGGCAGTCAGCAGCAGAAGTTGCTAAGCGGTTGAGGTATTCAAAATGAGGTCAACACATCTCTATTGTTAAGAGTATAAGAGCGCGTGTAGGTCATTTTGAACCCTTCAAATGCTTAGCAACTTTTGCTGCTGACTGTACTAGTAGTACGTACAACGGGCAGTCAGGCAAGTTGAGGCAAGAGTGATTAGGCTGTTACTGAACCAGCGTGCTATACCTTCGACTTCGTCGACACTGAAGTATCATCAGGTGCGACTGAGGTCAAACGCTGATCAGCCTTGTATAAAAAAAGACTATAATAGCGAGTGTAGGCATTTTGAACACCTCAATCGCTTAGTTACTTCTGCTGCTGACTGGACATCAACGATACAGACGACAGCTTTATGAACGCAATACGGGGGATTCCGTAAAGCTCCATTTCCTAATGGAATTTTCCTCTACCTTCCTAATGCGGACTGCTAAGGAATGGAATTCGCTCCCTTCGCCTGTATTCCCGGTAAGATATAATTTGGGTCTTTCAGAGTGAATAGGCTGTTACTGAAGCAGCGTGCTACACCCTCGACCTCGTCACTTACCATCAGGTGCGACTGAGGCCAAACGCTGGTCAGTCTTGTACAAAAAAAAAAAGAGAGCGTCGCGGCACTTCTTTGTCGTCTGGCGTTAAAAAGTTTAAGCACGTTTTATCACCTCACCATCGCTATCCAGTCTCGTAGACTTCGCAGGACAGGGCAGTTCACAGCCGCGATCTAGCCGCAGGTGATAAGCGGAGTTATACGGGTCCGAATGGGACACTTTGGCACCATGGGCCGTGTGGGACACGTCACAGCAGCGAGCGGGTTAATCTTCTGTCCACGGACGGCATAAACGCTATTCAAAATTCGTTCATAAGTTTATTCAATGTGTCGTATCCTCCTTTTAAGTTTGACACTTGTGTTAGGAGGTATTCGCTCTCTCATACAAGGTGTTGGGTTTAACAATAAGTTTTATGTACTTAAAACTATAAAACTATCGCTTAGACTTCAGGACAGGCTATATAAAGAATGAACACGGTTCAGTCGTAGTTAGAAATCCTCTACTGTACGTTTCTCTAGAAACTTCCTGCTTCACACATCAAAACTGTGGAATGATTTGCCGTAAGCGGTATTTCCGAACCGATACGACCTTCATTACTTCAAGAAAAGAGCGTTCTCCTATCTTAAAGGCCGGCAACGGTGACTCCCCTGGTATTGCGGGTGCACATTGGCGACGGTAATTGCTTACCATCAGGCAATCCGGCTGCTCTGCCATAAAAAACTCAAGTTCAAAAACATCGATACTAGAAAAGTGGCAAAGTATGTATACATGTACCTTAAGATCAAGACAATAAGGTGCATGTATACATATTTTGGTGCTTTGAATGTAACGATACTTATACATAGTTAACCTTGACCGTACTGTTATCACATCATTTTTTTTTTTGGGTTCGTCAGACAATTTTTTGTAATTCTAAATGACGATTGACGACCGGTCTGGCCTAGTGGGTAGTGACCCTGCCTATGAAGCCGATGGTCCTAGGTTCGATTCCCAGTCAGGACATTTATTTGTGATGAGCACAGATATTTTTTCCTGAGTCATGGGTGTTTTCTATGTATTTAAATATTTATATGTATCTATCTATTATATATATCGTCGTCTAGTACCTACAACACAAGCCTTACTGAGCTTACCGTAGGACTAGGTCGATTTGTGTAAGACTGTCCAGAAATATTTATTATTATTATTATTTAAATCTATTGTCGTCTATAGGCGCTATCTCCAACTGTGGACTTTTTTGGTTGAGGTAAGTCTAAAATTAGCAAGGTATACAAACGCTGACTCCCTACCCTTGGGCCACGTCAGGCCGGTCGGCCACCGGTCAGATTTGCGGTCAGTCCGGGCGATAATTCTAGTTTTTAGTCTTGAAAAGGGTTATAATAACAGGTTTAAACTGTTATATGGATTTTAGTAATACATGTGTTTGAACATTTTCATTATAATATATACCATGTCCTTACACCACGGTGGGTGCTGCCTCTGTGCGCGATGGGTGGTTTTTGTATCTATAATTTTTATAATTATATAGTTTAAAACTAATGACGGCGCCATCTACACGATTTCATAGGTATATAATATGTAGTAACTCGAAACCGTTACAGCTATGTTGTAAGATGCTACTCAGCCGGCACCAAACGGCACCACAAGCATGGCAAGTTACTTATAAATATATATATATATGATATTATCTCTTTCACAGTTCGGGTGCCGCGGTATTTCGATCAAAATCCGAGTTTTTCTAATGGAAAATCGTTTTGCACCACATCTGTACATCTTTAGCTAGTAATAAGTAGGTACAACCTTTTCAAATATACATCCTAAGAAGCACGCGGTCTGTTCTCCCTGCGATTCTGCCTCATGCTTTGACCTTTTGGGTATTTTCAAGGCAAGAGTGAATAGACTGTTACTGAACCAGCGTGCTACACCCTCGACCTCGTCGATACTTACCATCAGGTGCAACTCAGGTCAAACGCTGGGCAGTCTTGTATACAAAAAAAAACCTCGACCTTTACCCACGAACTGAACTAATTAGGTACTTACGTAGGTACCTCTTTTCTCTTCTTTTTTTTCTCTTATTTCGACGACAGGTCTGGCCTAGTCGGTTAGTCCTTCTTCACACAACCTTACCTTGCCTATGAAGTCTACGCCTTGCCTATGATGACCACAGATATTTGTTCCTAAGTCATTATTATTTTCTATGTATTTAAGTTATACCGGGCGTTTCCTGTAATAAGAGCAATAACTTTAGGGGTCGCTTCTACACCACGAACGTAGCAACGTTACTTCTACAACTTAAAAAAAACGTGTAATTTAATACTTGTGATTTTTTCGATCAAACTAAATACTATTTTCAATGAACAGCCTACAGCCTTCATAGTTTTCACAATACATTGCTTGCTTGGAAATTCTTTTTTTATTCATATTCAGTAAACTATAAGTTATTTTCAAAAGTCGTAGAACAAATGTTGCTACGTTTGTGGTGTAGAAACGATGCCTAAAGTTATTGCCCTTGTTAGAGGAAACACCCGATATATCGTTGGCGGACTACCCACAGCACAAGCCTTTCTGAGCTTACTGTGGGGCTAAGTCAATTTCTTTAAGGATGTTCTGTAACATTTATTTATATGAATTTTCCTTATTACTTAAGACATTAAGTTTGGGAAGTAACACTCCCTTAAGCTAAGCGTAAGAGGAAATCTTAAAACTGCCCATTCATTCTCAATGGATGAAGCGGCATTGTTATTATAAAAATCTGTTATTGATTTGAAATTTGAACCTCGTACTAGGCTACGAGGTTCAAATTTCAAATCAATAACAGATTTTTATAATAACAATGCCGCTTAGTAGCCATGCTTACGTAACTGGAGAGTTCGAATTCTGGCCTGGGCATTTGTGTGTTTATTACGAATATATGTACTCGAATTATGGATGATATCTATGTATATATCTGTCTATATATTATATAATATCGTGAAGAACGTACATCATAGTTATATCGGAGCTGTGGAGGTGATCACAAATATCTGAACAACTGCCTCTACTCTCAAGGCGATAAAAGGCATGTATTTGTGAGTGAGAAAAACTAGTGTTTGTAAGAATTTAACTTCAGCCGACCTAAATATTTCTTTTGCTAACGTAAACAGAATTTTGTATATATATTTTATACACTTACAGCACAAGTTGCTAAGCGCCTCCCTAAGGCGCATAGAAATTATATGATGGATATATTCGCAGCCAAAGGGTTTTTTTTATTTTATTTTTTATTTATTCGTTCGAAACCAAAAATATTGTGTAGAACATAATAACAATAATATTACAATGAATTACTCGGTAGCTCAGTTGGCATTGCGACAGGCATTATGTCCCGGAGTCGCTAACGTACATTTTGTTTTCCTGTATTTTAAAAGATTATGAGCACGGTAGCAGACGTTTTTGCGTTCTGGCCTAGTAGATAGTGACCCTACCTATGAAGCCGATGGTCCTGGGTTCAAACCCAAGTAAGGGCAATTATCCGTGTGATATGCACGAGTATTTGTTCTAGAGTTATGGGTGTTTACGTATTTAAGTATTTGTAAATATATTTATATATCGTTGCCTGAGTACACACAAAACAAGCCTTCTTGGCCTTACTGTGGAGCTCTGTCAATTTGTGTAAAAATGCCCTGTAATATGTATTTAATTAATAAAAAATAATTATGTATTTTAATTTCGAATGCCACTTCCATAAGCCGCTTACGGCGCTTATTAAGTCCGCGAATGAACGAGTGAATGGAAGAACGAGAGCGGGTGAATGGTTCGGTCGGTAATCGCAGCGCCGCTAAAGCACCGTAAAGAGGGATTGCGGCCAATCTGCTTGTCTATGGCAAGCTTTAGCGCTTTGAACAGGTAGCGGAATGGCAAATTCGACGAATACGTCTATGGAAACGGTCGGTCGAATCAGATTGCCATATAGTTGCCAGACTGCCAAGCAAAAAGAAAAATGGCCGTCGGGGCTTGAAAGTCTAAAGCGGCGACCATGTGTGGGAAAGCAAAGTCGGAGGCATATGTCTAGCAGACTAATGTGGATGGGCCGGTACCAGGAACATCGAAGTTCATAATATATTTTGAGCAATTTTCTCTTTTACTACAATTAAAGGTTAGAGCGGCCCGTCGCCGAGTCGAGACCACTGTCGCTACATTTTGTGTGTGTATCATGTGATCACCGAGCCCTGCCTATGAAGCCGATGGGCTCAAATCCCTTTCATCTTCCTCGCGTTGTCCCGGCATTTGCCACGGCTCATGGGAGCCTAGGGTCCGCTTGGCAACTAATCCCAGGATTTGGCGTAGGCGCTAGTTTTATGAAAGCGACTGCCATCTGACTTTCCAACCCAGATGGTAATCTCTATTGTCAAGAGAATAAGAGCGCGTGTAGGTCATTTTGAACACTTCTCCCGCTCAGCCACTTTTGCTAATGACTTTACATACTTCTGCCAATTTGGTACATACCTACTACCTAACTATGATTATACTATATGACGCTGATTGTGCGATGGAGTCGGAAGTTTTTTTTTTTATGACGTAGGCGGCAAACGAGCAGATGGATTGCCTAGTGGTAAGCAATTACCGTCGCCCATGGGCACCCGCAACACCAGGGGAGTCACAAGCGCGTTACCGGCCTTTAAGGGGGGTTGGAGCTCTGAGAACCTTACTCACCATCAGGAACACAACACTACAGACCTGAAAGGTAGCAGTGCTATTATGGCTGTGCTCTTCTGTAAGGAGGAGGTACTTCCCCAGTTGGGCTGTTCCAGATTCAAGCGTGATGGTCATCGCTGTGCCCTACCTCTCATAAATTTTCTCCTCTCGTATATTTTGAGCATCTTTCTTTCACTCCAAAGCGTCATAAGAGTGACATAGACATTCGTTCTCGAATATCGTTACTCGCAAAACGCTCATATCTACACCCGACCAACCACAGATAAATAAACAAACGAAAGCCAAACCTCCGTGAAATCCGTCGGCACTCAAAAACAATAAAGATTAAAACACTACCGGAAAAACCCGGTAAATGCCGTAAATCCGGGTAAACCTGCCACTGTTTACCATAAGCCGTGTTATCGGGGTGCGCCGGCCCGGGCTATGTGCAAGGGCTCCAAACGCCTGCGGACGGGCGAGAGGGGGAGGCAAAACCAGGACCGAAAACTGGTCCTTTAGCCCTAATAGGTTACTTTATCCATCCGGGAAAATCCATTTCGTTACACGCTTTTATTTAATTTGCAGTGTACTTATGTATGTATGTATAGTCAACCAATTTGATTTCTAGGCCACTTCGAATCTTGTCACAGTGATGTTGACTAGAGATCTTTTGCGTCCTCCATATAGATTGTCACTGTAAGAAGGTATGAAGTGGCCCATAAATCAAATTGGTTGACTGTACAGCCTTGGCCAATATTGAGCACCTATGCTTTTTTATATGAAACTCGATAGTTTAGTGTATTTACATCTTTTCTTATGACATATAATCAATTATTTTAAATTGATTAGGTATATTGGTAAAGCCGTGTGATGCCGGCTGATTAGAATAGCACCTACCCATCTCCTCCCGCGGGTGTCGACGGCCATAGGTATATTAAGAGGCAATAAAGGGAAAAATCTTACGGCAGCAGCATCGAAACCCAATCTACAGCTACTGCGGTCACCAACCCGCTTGCCAAGCATGGCGACTATGGCAACTACCCCCCAAGATGATACAAGTCATATTTGTGGGAGGCCTATGTCCAGCAGTGGACTGCATACGGCTGAAATGTATGTATAAATATTGGTCGTTGCGGTGACTGGTGATTGCATAGAAAATTTCCAATAAGTCACTTCGTCGTAGATCCGAATTTTTGGTGCTTTTTATTATCTTACGTACTTTTAAGTATAATTAACTGATGTTCTCTTGTTGTGTACCTATATACTCGTATATTATATGTATTAAGGTTTGAAATATCAAACAATTTTTTAACTGCATTTAGATAGATATGGTTTTCAGAGTTAGAAGAAAAAAGTATGCTCAATACTATAAGTTTCGCGTTATTTATTATACAGTCGACGTCAAATATATGTATAAATTTTTTCACCTTAATCTTTTGTAATAAGGTGCAAAAGTGTATACATATTTTTGTAGTCGACTGTACTTACCGGTTCCTTAAAGCCTACCCAAACCAGTCGACGCGTATTCGGCAGATTCGGCTAAAGTCGGTAGTGAAAACTTCTATCGCAGTAAGAGCGTCATCATCATCATTCAGCTCGGATCGGCTCGATTTTCGCTCTTATTGCATGGATATAGAGGTTGTTCCAACCGGCTTACGCCGAATATCCGTCGACCGGTTTGGTGCGACCCTTATGGTGCTTCTACATCAGCTAATCCATATATTATAAATGCGTAAATAATTCCCTGTCTGTCTACCTGTTTGTTTTTTTATACCACAAAGGTGGCAAACAAGCATGCGGTCCGCTTGATAGTAGGCGGTCACCGTAGTCTATGGACGTTTACAATACCGAGGCATCATTCACGCGTTGCCGACCACACCCTTTTTGAAGAACCCCATACTGTAGTCCTTAGGGGTGACCTCTGCAGGAACCTCATTGCACAACCTTAGCGTGAAAATTCCTCTGAAAGCGTTAGGTACGCGGTTACCTCTTCACGCTTAAACAGCTGAAACAATTGGGATGAAATTTGGTATGTAGAGAGTTTGAGCTCCGAGAAATGACATATTTTCCTTTGAACTTACATCTACAATAATTTAAATTTATTAGTTGTTAATATATTTAACCGATTACGTTACATAATATAACAAATATTTATCAAACATGAAATAAAACGACTTTATTTTCATATAAATAAATAATTAGTTAAAAATAAACAAAACTTAAATAAATTATTAAATTAAATCTATCTAAATTAGAATAATAAACTTCATAATTAAAACTAAAAACTTAACTTAAAAAAATTTAAATATTTTTTTTTTTATGACAGGCGGCAAACGAGCAGACGGATTGCCTGGTGGTAAGCAATTACCGTCGCCCATAGGCACCCGCAACACCAGATGAGTCACAAGCGCGTTGTCGGCCTTTAAGGGGGGTTGGAGCTCTGGGAACCTTACTCACCATCAGGAACACAGCACTAGATACCTGAAAGGCAGTGCTATTATGGCTGTGGTCTTCTGTAAGGAGGAGGCCTACAAACAAACTAATCCAGGGCCCCTTGGTAGGGTGCCCATTACGCAGGCAGCATTCCCGCGTTGTATTGCGATTGCAATTCTTATATTTTGTATGAAGTGTTGGTCGAAGTTGTTGTGTTTTATAACGTTATATAACATATATAACAGCTAGTGTGGGGGCGCCATTACTCGGCCACGCATCAGCAGTTCGCGACCAATCGCAGCGGCCTGCGCACGCGCCGCTTGACAGCTATGAAGTCACGTTTGTTTAAACTTTCGCGTTCGGAATGATAAGTTGGTAACATGTTTATCTCGCTCACACACCGCTAACATGAAAGAGATATCGCGTAACATCCGTGTCGAAATGATGGTTATTGCTTAATGTAAACAAGATTTTGACTAAGTGTGTTTTAGTGACCATTATTATTATTCTTATTTTGTTATTGTTATACAACTATTAGCAAATTTAAATGTTTAATAACATATAGCTTGAAATACTTTTTTTTTTATGACAAAAAGTGGCAAACGAGCAGACGGATTGCCTGATGGTAAGCTATTACCGTCGCCCATGGGCACACGTAGCACCAGGGGAGTCACAAGCGCGTTGCCGAACATTAAGGGGGTGGGAGCTCTGGGAACCTTAATCACAATCAGGAACACAACACTACAGACCTGAAAGGTAGCAGTGCTATTATGGCTGTGGTCTTCTGTAAGGAGGAGGTACTTCCTTAGTTGGGCTTCTCCGGACTCAAGCGTGACGGTACTTCGCTGTGCCCTACCTATCATTGTTGGACGTAGTTTAAGGACATACCCGGGTCCAAAATGAGGGATTGTTTACTCTTTTCTGGCTTTTTAAGAAAGTGCATTTAGTGTTAGCATATCTGCAAAACTTTACTAAAATGTACGTAAATAATATTTACATAACTAAGCACTTAGCTACTACCTGCGTCTGCGCAAGACTACTTCGTAGTAGCGAGGAGTCGCTATTATTTTCATAATATTTTAGTATTTTTAAGTATTTTTGATGTAAATCGATTATTTTATTAATCTGTTTGACATGTTTTCTTGTGGGACACCGCATAATTATGTACTTTAAGTATGTATCACTGCTATCACTGTTTTGGAACAATAAGTCCCGCCGAGTTTTTTGCCGGTAATAATCTTCTCGGGTAGTTGTAGGGTTAGGACCGGTGGTAATTTTTTTTAACGTTCATTTAAGTGCATTGTAAATGTGCAAGAATTAAAAAAGATAGATCGTATTTCTTTATCTTATTTTCAAGGAGACGAATTTACACGATATCTTTATTAATTATTCTATAACATAAAACGGGGTGAATAGGGACAAAAGAGAAGAAAATTGTCTTTAAAAAATGGGGTTTACATTTTACGGTATGATAGTAAAGTGGTATTAAATCCGTTCAGCAATTTACGCATTTAAGGGCGACAATCATCCATCCATCCATACTTACTTTCACGGATAAATATTAGGAAAATATTTTATAATATTGGGTACAGTCAGCAGTAGAAGTGGCTAAGCGGTTGAGGTGTTCAAAATGAGGCCAACATACCTATGTTCAAGAGAATAAGAGCGCGTGTAGGTCATTTTGAACACTTCACCCGCTCAGCCACTTTTGCTGCTGACTGTACTAATTGTAGTAATACAGTATAATTAATTTCCCGTGCGATGCCGGCTGACTAGAATAGCACCACCCCATCTCCTCCCGCGGGTGCCGTAAGAGGCCACAAAGGGAAAACCGACGTATGGGCAGCAGCGTCCGCCGAAACCCAATCTACAGCTATTGCGGTCGCCAACCCGCCTGCCAAGCGTGGCGACTATGGCAACTGCCACCCAAGATGACACAAGTCATTTTTGGGGCAGGTCTATGTCCAGCAGAAGATGGCTTAATTACGGCTGAAATGATAACACGTAATTAAGTGAAAGTGACATTAATAATTGTCTTTATAACCCGCTTATTTGATAAGATAAATGCTTATAATGACCTTAATTGACATTTATTTGCGATTAAGGTTTTTAGCAGGGATGTAACAGATGTGGCTTTGCGCTGGTGGCCTAGCGGTAAGAGCGTGCGACTTGCAATCCGGAGCTCGCAGTTCCGAACCCCGGCTCGTACCAATGAGTTTTTCGGAACTTAAGTACGAAATATCATTTGATTTTAGACCCGGGTATGTCCTTAAACTACGTCCAGCAATTAGAGGTAGGGCGCAGCAAAGTACCATCGCGCTCGAGTCTGGAGAAGCCCAACTGGGGAAGTACCTCCTTCTTACAGAAGACCACAGCCATAATAGCACTACATACCTGAAAAGGTATGTAGTGTTGTGTTCCTGATGGTGAGTAAGGTTCCCAGAGCTCCAACCCCCTTTAAAGGTCGACAACGCGCTTGTGACTCCCCTGGTGTTGCGGGTGCCCATAGGCGACGGTAATTGCTTACCATCAAGCAATCCCTCTGTTCGTTTGCCACCTAATGTCATTAAAAAAAAAATATATTTATCAGCCGCTTTTCGGTAAACATTGTGAGGAAACCGGACTAATCCCAATAGGGCTTAGTTTACCCTCTGGGTTGGAAGGTCAGATGGCAGTAGCTTTCGTAAAACTAGTGCCTACATACTCAACGGAACCAGAGCTCTGTTACATCCTTAGTTATGATAACTAATTATCATACTATCTTATCAACGGTTCTACTAGCATGAGAGGCGGGTTTTATGACCCGTGGCCATAGCTGTTACGTTCTAAGTGTGATGTGCGAAAGTGAGGCTTGATGCAATAGACGATAAATAGTACGCATCCTATCTAAAAATATGTATAAATTGAATTAGATGAATTTATTATAACCTTGGTTTATCGGTGATACTTGGTAATGCGGTGAATCTGTATTATCTGTGTGTAATAAATATTACCTGTTCATAGTGTTCATCGGAGATAATATAGAATTCTAATAGTGAAAGAATTTCAAATTAGTCCAGTTGTTTATAAGCATACTGAATACAAACAAACAAACATTACAGACAAATCTTTTCTTTTTATACACGCCAAAAAAAAAGATTTGTTTGACCTCCACACCTGATGGTAAGTGTCGACGAGGTCGAGGGTGTAGCACGCTGGTTCAGTAACAGCCTATTCACTCTGGCCTTGAAATGAAATGAAATGAAATGAAATGTTTATTTGCAAAGAATACGTTTTGTACATTGAGGTCTTAAAATGTTGGTACACAGAGTCAGTATTCAGTCGATATAAAATCAACATGCAAATTATAATAATTTATTAGATTTGCATACATGTCAGAGAAATTAATACATTTAGAATACAATAAAAAGTCAAAAATATAAAAAGACATTAAAATAATAAAATACTAGATCATGTGAAGAAAACTTGTTAACCGTGAAAATTTAAAAAGTCCTTGACACTATAAAAACAATTCTCTTGTAGCCATTTATGTAATTTTATATTAAATTCCTTTCCATAAGTGGTCCTCAAATCATTAGGAAGTTGATTGTACAACACAATACACATGTTGTAGGCATTTTTCTTAAAGATATCTGATCTACAAGCAGGTTGGTGGAGCAGATCCTGATATTGAGCCCTCAGTGCTCTCCTAGATGTTTCGTCCCTTTTCTTAAAATATTCTGTATGGCTTCTGGTAAGCAGACAAGCTTTTTGTATATTACATTACATACATTGAAGCTAAGGGAAGAATATTAAGTTTCCGGAAAAGTGGTCTACAGCTATCGTCAAATCGGGCACCAGCTAACGCCCGCAAACAATCCTTTTGAACTTGAAAAGACCCAAATTATATCTTACAGAAGAAGGGAGCGAATTCTATTTCTTAGGAAGTATTAGTATACCTAATGCTAGTAAACTATTATTAACTTAAAACGGGATAGATAATATGAATGAGTTTCCTATATTTTGGCACTGTTGCGAGCGCCATCCTCACGGAATGAGTTGTCACTTAGAAATATCGGAAACTCATTCAAATTAACATACATGCAAATATCCCGTTTAAGTAATAAATGTAATGTGAATGACCATGTTAGCTAAAAACAGTGAGGCAAACTTAGTGTAATACGTGAATCGACCAACTGTGGACACAATAGAAGCTATGTTCAGTGTGAAGTGGTGGGTGCTGTGGTCGCTGTGGGCGGCGCGGCTGGTGCGTCAGCCGACGCTGCCGGTGCGCGTGAGCGGCGGGCTGCTGCGCGGGAGTGTCGCGCACGACGGCTCGCACGTCGCGTACGTCGGCATACCTTATGCCACAGTCCCGAGAGAAAACAGATTTCAGGTGAGCGTGACAACTGTAGGACGTCAATTCAATCCAATTCAATCTATTTAATGTCGTAAAAACACATGTCAAATACAAATAAATTACAATTAACATAAATTACAAAAATAAAATTATCAAATACCCACAAACACAATAAAATAATAATCAACTATAAATTTTAAAATGTCATAATATAAAGGCTAATTGTGAGTATCCTTCAAAAATTCCTTAAGACTATAATATACTTTTCACCTCACTCGCTCGGAAAACCTTTCTTTATAGCGCGAAATCTGCGTGGAAAAGCCTATTTTATCCGCTAGCGTGGAAAAGTCATTCGAATTTCGAAGCCGATGATTGTAATTCTCAGTGGTGCATGTAACTTTTTTTTAAGTATAAAACTCCTTCGACGCGTGACTGGGGCGCTACCGCGAAAAACGATATTCGTAAATTTGGGACGATTGTCTCTGTCACTTTCATTGAAGTAAAAGAGAAAGATGCTCGCAATATACGAACTTCGACGTTCGCAGTACCGCGGTGAGTTCATAATGACCATAGATAATAAGCAATCAGAAACATGATTATGATTACAGATTTTTAACTTTTTTATTTATTGTATCATAGTCAGTCATATCAAATAGATTTTATTGTATATACCAATAGTATTTCAGTTAATTTACATATTTTGACTAATTAATCCATTAAATAAAACACAATTTCAATGTTTATTTGATAAAGAAATGCACCTTTGCGCCTGGAGTGACGCGGGGCGGGTTATTTGACTAAATATGATTGTGTTCGTTTTTTGTGTATTATTGTATTTTTAATGTATATTAAATTGTGTATGTTAGTTATAAATATTACAATGTTATTAATTATAATTTTTATAAAGAAATTGAAATATAGGTTTACTTAACATTGTAAGTTCTGAAATCAACCGAAAAAATTTTTTTTTTAAGTTTTAAGTTATCACAATTCACGTAAATTTTTCGGATTTGTGTTTTAATGATTCTAGTAGCGATGCCGATATGATTTCCCTGAAAAATCGCACGATAAGTTTTGTTTTATTGTTTTTCTTACAGCTCGAATTTTCCTCGCTGTAGTGAGGTGAAAAGTTGTGTGTTCCGCATGACTGCAAAATTATTTGGCGTCTCGTGTCTTGAAAGCCTCGCTACGCTCAGGAATCTATCTTTGAACCATTCGCTTCGCTCATGGTTCAATCTTAGCTTCCTTCGCTTGCTCAGCTTTCAATTTCAACACTAGCGCCAAATAACCACTTTGCAGCCTTGCATAACAAATAACTATTTCCCCTCACTAGCTCGTAAAGCACTTGTTTATCCTTTAAAACGCATTTTATCCGCTAGTGATTAAAGTAAGTTGACCTTGAAGTATACTTACAATTCATTTCTCATAGCTCTTATTGCTATAGTTTTAAAGTCTAAATTCGCGAAGTACAGCTCACCCGCCCCGGCGGTGGCGGCGGCGGGCGCGGGCGAGCCTATCGAACGAGAAAATCGTACTGGCCACCACAAGCTAGTAAATTATATAAAGCACCTTTGTTTTTTTTTGTAAAAATGTTGAATGTATTCTAAACGCCAAGAAAAAGTCAATGCAATTTCAAAACGTTTTTTTTTCATGTTTCACTTTCCTCGCTATAGTGAGGGGAAAAGTTTTGTGTCACACATGGGTGCAATTGTAATTTACTGCTCGTTGAAACACGTTGCTGCTTGAAACACTCGCTACGCTCAGGATTCTGTTTTAGTACCACACGCTTCGCTCGTGGTTAAACTATAGAATCCATTCGCTTGCTCGTGTCTCAATCCCACACTCGCAGTTAAAATACAACTTTGCACCCTTGTATAACAAATAACTATTATCCATTAATAATGTCTTTATCCAGGCAATATACTGCTCATAAGAAGGTGCCTCCTTTATCTCAGAGTCCAACTTATTGTATATTTTTACCCCCACTACCCACAAAGAGTTTGACATTTTCGCTAGTCTGGCGGGTACGGAGTTCATGTCATTAGCAGTTCTCCGCTGATCCGGACAGCGCGTTTTAAAATTATCCTTATGTTTCCACATGAGTCGTCATCAAGGTCTACTTCTGGATAGAGATCTCCCTCAAATGTGACTTGTATCATCTTGGAGGGTAGTTGCCACAGTCGCCATTCTTGACAGGCAGGTTAGCAGGGTAGCTGTTGATTGGGTTTCGACCTGCCGATCCGTCGGTTATTTACCGTTTTTTCGGAATGGACAAGAAAAATATATGACGCAAACAGGTTGGTAGTGTGTACCAATCCGGAGGTCGCAAGTTCAAACCCCATGCAGCTCGTACCAATGAGTTTTTCGGAACTTATGTGCGAAATATCATTTGATATTTACCAGGCGCTTTTCGGTGAAGGAAAACACCGCGAGGAAACCGGACTAATCCCAATAAGGCCTAGTTTACCCACTGGGTTGGAAGGTCAGATGGCAGTCGCTTTCACCAAAAACTAGATGTCACAACTGGTTTTGACTTTGTAAAAGTTTTAACCGGTTTTATGACCCCTAATGAAAACTGTTTTCTATTTATTTAAAAGGATATTCCGCAAAGCTCTTTGTAGATAGCTCCACTATAGTTAATAGTTTTAGGTAGTTAAAAAAGGTAAACAATCTTGCATGTCTGTATTGAAAATGAGTTTTGAAAAAAAAACATGACAAGTATGTGACAATTATGAATCACATATGGTTATTTACATTATTTTTCATTTCTCATGCACGGAAAGTGGGTCATTGTTTATCTACTATGCGGGTGGAAAGTGATACGTTTCCGCCCTAGGGTCGCAATTTGGCATGTTCCTATTAGTTCTCCCCTTGTGAGCACTCAGTAGAACAAAGTGGCGAAAATAACCTTATTTACCGACGCCAGTTACAAATACATGGGAATAGTTCTTTCTCTTAAATTATAGCAATTTATTGTAGCGATTATCATGCATAAAATATGTCAATTAATTCAAATATTTATATTATTCGGTTCAAATATTTAAGTGTCTTGGCTCTATATTACAGTAACAAAAAGGAATAAACCTACGAAGTTTTTTTAAACTTTCATATGCGCAGCTAAGCAACGGCAGTAACTTATACAGCCAAACATGAATGTATAATTACATTAATTACTTATTTGCAAATATTACCTTCTTATTAGTCATTATTACATTGAATAGGACCATTTTATAACAAATTCTATTACTTTATACATAAAACAAGCCTTCAATTTAAAAAATAAAGGGTTTGGTTTTTCTATAAAACTAAAATGCTGTTTACCCATTAATTCGCCAATAACGCGCGCGAATAAAAAAGATTCTGTGCGTTATGACAATTATCTGTGGACAGTTATGCTGCAAGAAAAAAGTTAGAGGCTGGATTCCGCGCAACTATTGAAAACACTTGGATAGTAAACAAAGTTTAGTTATATTTTGAAATTAATAATTACGGGTTATTCAAGCGATTCTAAAATCAACCTAACACCTGACGGAATTAGAAATAAAGGTCAAGTTATCATGGAAAGCCTCCTACCGCAAGTTTCAAATAGAAAATCGTATCAGTATTGTTATCGTATCAGTTAACTTGTATGAAATGGCGGTCCGAGAAAATAGTGAAATCTTTTTCAGAATGTGTGCTGATCCTGTGAATGATTAATCGATAGGCGATAGGCTACAGCTTAAACCTTCAGCTCCATGCTTCAACTTAAACAAGCTGATGCGGTAAGATTAGTTTTTTTGTCAGTCATTTTATTATCTAAGAGACATTTTTTTTACTTTCTTCTTGCTCTTATTTTACTTTCCTCGCATTCGAAATGAAAAATAGTATGCTTAACTCGGGTAAAAATCCCTCAGTGCCTTTCTACCCTTGATTAACAATCTACTATTTCTTTCGTAAGTAATAGTCACTGAATTTTAAAAAGCTATTTTCAATAAAAAGACATGTCCAGATTGTTTACCTTTTTTAACTACCTAAAAGTACAGACTATAGTAAAAGCAAACCGCTGGTTTCTTTTGAAAGGGTTTTATGTGTAATTCATCATCGAACCCCTAAATGTTTCTCATCATTCTCCCACTACGTTGTTATTTGTTTGTTTAAATTATTAATCGGTAGGTATTAGTCGGTTTAATCTTTCGTTTTTTTTTATTTCGTTTATATTTTTTATTTTATTTTGTGTTATTCTGTATGTTGTTGTCTGTGGTGATGTCTCTCACCTGATGGCCTCATCGGAAGACCAGCGTTGGCAACACACTAGCAATATGCTGAGATGAGGCCATTTCGTGGCACTTCCTGTAATGTCTCTTATCGTCTGTTTCATGTTTTGTGTCAATAGTATGTGTTTACGAATAAATAATTTATATTCTATGAAACTAAGAACAAATCAAATTATTTTTATGAAATATTTTGATTTGCTTTGATTTTTAAGTAGTAATACTACCATATAAATTAAAAGTTGAAATAGATAACATATACTTAAGAAAAAACGACTAGGACCTCCGGTGTTCGAGACGGGATCTCGAACACCGGAGGTCCTCGTCGTTGTTATCTATTTCAACTTTTAATTTATATTCTATTCTATTAGCAATAAACACAGTCAGGGTATTGACCTGGTCAATGCCCTCAACACAATTTTTACGCAAAAACCTGTTATGTTTTATCTTCTTGCAAATTAATTTATCGTCATCATCATCAGCCGAAAGACGTCCACTGCCGGACATAGGCTTCCCGTAAAGCGGCCCACAGTGCCCGGTTTACGCCACCCGTGGATTCCGGGGACCTTTAACATGTCATGTCCATCTTGTGGGGGGTCCACCTTCGCTACGCCTTCCGGCACGTGGTTCGCCACGAACCTTTACAGCCACACAAATACAAGTTGGTAATAAGCGTTTCGAAGTTAAGAAAAACTCACGTTTCTTGTAATATTTGTATCGTTTCATCATATTGTAAAACCTGTTCTTGCACAGCCAACAAGTACGAACGTTATGCGGACTTGCATAACGGCTTCCACCGGTTCTATTCCGGACTTGCTCAGCTGGCGAGCAGTCGGTCAATATCACTTTTTTTTTTACACAAAGACGGTGGCAAACAAGCATACGGCCCGCCTAATGGTAAGCAGTTAACGTAGCCTATGGACGACTGCAACTCCAGAGGATTCACATGCGTGTTGCCTACCCTAAAATGAGTTCTGGGAACCTTACTCACCATCAGGAACACAACACTACATACCTGAAAGGTAGCAGTGCTATTATGGCTGTGGTCTTCTGTAAGGAGGAGGTACTTCCCCAGTTGGGCTGCCCCAGATTCAAGCGTGATGGTCAGCGCTGTGCCCTACCTCTCATTGTTGGACGTAGTTTAAGGACATACCCGGGTCCAAAACTTTCCACGGTGATGAGTGTGATGACAATCACCTTTATTTGCCAGAGCCAGACAGATTTTATTAATTTATGTTTTTGATTAATATACAGTAACGACCATGTCGAATTAATACTATTTCGCACTTTATGTTACTGTTTACCGATTGTCTTTTGATTCATCATTTTATTTATAATTGAGAAGTTGTACCTTTTACGAGTATAAGTCAGTTAACATTTCTTATATCATCATGTGAAATGTTATGTTATTGTCATAACAAAAAACTACAACTCCATAAAACTCTATCATAACTATTAAGGCATTTTATTAAGTGCAACTTATCATTTTTAAAACTAGATAATTTAGCAGAAGTACCAGTTTATGTTGAAATGATCGTGAAAACAATGCCCATTAACACGTTACAATACGAGTATCTTTAATCAAAGTTAATTTCCTTTTTTTAATGACATTAAAAACCAAGGACCAAGGTTAGCTTACCATTGAGTAATATATAATTTATTATTTACAATATATTATTAATACAGAATAAGTCCACACTCAGTTCTCACCTATATTGATAATAACTTAAATACACAAATGACAACGTAGTGGGACTATGATGACAAACATTTAAGCGTCTGATGATGAATTACAAAACGTACTAATAGCATACAATCATACAATTTGACATTTATCTACTAATTTTCGAATTCTTTAACTAGACACACACTTGTATTTGATTAGGAACACACAGGCCGAGTAGCCTAGCGAAGAAGTTGTCGCGCCAAACAGCCCAAGCAACGCAGGCGCACCTCGCCGCGACGATCACGAAGGTCGACGATCGAGGCGCGACCTGAACTGCCTCAAGCGATAGTTTCCTCCTCAGACTGCTCGGTCTGAATGGACTCTGAACACTGTGGATCCTGTGGATTAAACTTAGCACACTATCTTCCAGGCTCCCGATCCAGAGCCAACCTGGGACGGCATCTTCGAAGCGGATGGCGAACACGTCCGCTGTGTCCAGCGCATGGACATCAAGGCCAACATCTTCAGCGGCCAAAAAGACTGCCTCACCTTAAACGTCTACACCCCTCTCATGAGCTCCCATCGACTACCCGTTATGGTCTTTATTCATGGCGGCGCGTTCATAGAAGGCTCAGGCTCCCCAGCACTCTTCGGTCCTAAACATTTCGTTTCCAAAGGCGTTATACTCGTCACAATTAATTACAGACTCAATGTCCAAGGACTTCTGTGCCTAGGCATTGACGAGGCTCCAGGAAATGCCGCCATGAAAGATCAGGTAGCAGCGCTCAAATGGATTCAGAGAAACATAAAAGCGTTTGGTGGAGATCCTAACAATGTAACTCTGTTCGGAGAAAGTGCTGGAGCGGCCTCTGTGTCTTATCATTTATTGTCTCCAATGTCTAAAGGCCTGTTCCATAAAGGTATAATACAGAGTGGATCTTCCATAGCTCCGTGGGCACACCAGCCCACCCCGCTCCAACCCGCCTCTGCATTGGCTAAACTAATGGGTTTCGAATCCGAAGATCCCCATGAACTTTACAATTTTTTCTCAAAAAAGACTGACGTAGAACTGATCACTCCAAGAATTACACGGGAACATGGCAACACAATATTCTCTGAGCTATTAGCCTCTCCTTGTGTTGAAAAGGAGATACAAGGTGTAGAAGCATTTTTGACGCGATCACCTTACGAACTGCTTTTAAGAGGCGACTTCACAAAAATACCCTTAATGATAGGCTTTAACAGCGACGAAGGATACTTCTTAACCAGCTTCGAGAATAGCACTATGCTATCAAATATGGATTTCTCAGTAGCGTTACCCAATGACTTAGAATTTCCTACAGAAGAGATAAGGCTAGAAATATCGTGCAAAGTAAAGCAAATGTACATGGAAAATGAAACAGTGTCCAAAGAATCTATACACAGGCTGTCCAATTTTTACGGCGATGCATTCTTCGCATATCCATCGATTATAGAGACAGAGTTAATATTGAAGAACACAGATCAGCCTGTGTATAATTACGTGTTTGAGTATGCGGGTTGGAAGAATATACTGAAGACGTGGGCAGGGGTGTGGTGGGCGCCGGGGGCGACGCATGGAGATGAACTCTTCTACATGTTCGAGCAGCATTTACTACCAAATATGTTTGAGTGGAATATGATGGAGAAAATTTCTACTCTGTGGACGAACTTCGCCAAGTTTGGGTATGTACCTAATATAAAGTTTTATTTATGCTTGTCATAGTGTGGTGATTCTGAGCAGCTACATGTGAGGTCAGATTGAGACATTAATGTGCTAACACCGAATTACCAAGTATCACTGATAAGTCGAGGTTTTTCCTGCTAACTAGAAATAGAAGGAGACTATCGCGAATTATCGTTTATCGCGCTATCTGTCAATTTCGTACTCACATATTTGTTAGAGCGTGACAGATATTGTGACAAATGCAAAAATGTCCCAAGCGTCAATCCAGGTGCGGGTCAGAATTTGTGTAAAGCGTCTATCTGATTTTCACAATTCAGCGTCGATGGACGTGGGAAGATATTTTGTCCCCAAGTCTCTCTTGTGACAGAGTGCCAATAAAAGACTGGATTATCAATTAAGTAGTTTATTATGGTAATTCCCTTGGGGTTACGAAGAAAAGGAATGCCATATTAAATCCGTCCAACCTGAAAAAAAATTGACCTGTCGCCATTACTTACCTCACCAGTCTCATCTGATTTGTTTCAGAGACCCAACCCCGGACACATCGAAACTGCTGCCGTCAAAATGGCCGCCGACCAACCTCTCGTCTCTACAAGCCTTCGTCATAGACAAGGATACTTCTACTCGCCCGCTGTGGGCCAGTGACTCCCTCCAGTACTGGCACGAGATCTACACTAAATATAGGAAACAACACGACTATAGTCGAATTTAAAGTTTAAATTTTTGACATTGTTTTTAAATATAGCTTTTTTATTAATTTTAAATCTTAGGCTAGGGTTTAAATTATCTTTTTCTAAAAGTAAAGTATAAAAATACATCTAAAACATATCAAAATAATAAAATTATGATAAAAAACCTAACTTAGGGTGCCATCAGCAACGGGGCAGGGTCCAGGCTGACGGTGTTTATTACGGCTGCAGAGAGAGGAACCGCTGGACTATGCGCGCCGTGTAGAGGATTACCGCCTTCTGAATAATATTTATAGTCTTAATGGGTCCTTTTTTTAATAAGGATCATATATTGCTACGGGACCCATTTCGTAAAAGTTATACAAGAGTCAGAAATGAGAGTCAAAGTCTGAAAGTCGCACTTACCGTCCGAAATACTCCTTACAAAATCATACATAATTGCCTCCTAGGTTATTTCGGTCAGTGTCGCTTATTGAGTACGATAAAATAATGAAATTGTTATTTTGACCTTGAAATAATTTGTTTAATGTATTATATAGTTTTTATCACAAATTCTTTTTCAAAAAATTAAGACTGAATGGAAACAATAATCTTTTATTGCAATTTTTTTGAACCTTCAAGTATAACATTTTAGGGACCAATGTCTTTAAAACATTCCAACATACTTATTCAATGTTCCATTTTTAAGAAATACCGGGTAAAAGATCCAATGTCACATGAATGAAATTAGAATTATTAACATGTGTCGTCTCATTTATGAATAACACGTGACGTGCCGGCAACGAAGACAGGGACTCGGCACTCGTGCTTCAGAACAGATGAGGGTGAGAAGCTGTGTCATTCATACATTATATTTAGCTTGTAAGATGTTATATTAGTTTTAAACTTATTTAAAAAAGATCCAACTGGCCCCGTCAAAGTAATAAGAAAAACGAAATTAGCCCGAAATTTACTATAAATAAAAAAAAATGTGATGGATTGTAATAAGCTACACATCATTGCATAATGTAAACGTCTAGGTGCCCGACAGCGTCCCAATAGATGTCACTGTCAAATTTAAATAATTTTCAATAAAGGTGACAGAAAGGTGTCATCCATTGGGCATTCCCGTGTCGTGCAACTTACTAGTCATGCCTATTTTTTCTTGTTTAATTATTTAAATAAACATTTGATTTATATTGTTAAAGTATTTCATTTTTCACCTTGTATAGACAGCTTGCTAACTCGCTCACACACCGAAATAATGTGCATTTTGCATCGGTGTGATAACATATAACCCCGTAGCGCTGGTGGCCTAACGGCAAAAGCGTGTAAATTGCAAACCGGAGGTCAAACCCCGGCTTGTACCAATGAGTTTTTCGGAACTTATGCACGAAATATCATTTGATATTTACCAGTTGCTTTTCGGTGAAGAACAACATCGTAAGAACTGGACTATTCCCAATGAGGACTGGTTTACCCTCTAGATTGAAAGGTCAGATGGTAGTCGCTTTCGCAATACTAGAGCCTACGCCAAATCCTGGGTTTAGTTGCCAAGCGGACAAAATGTCTGGACGACGCGGGGAGGATAGATGACTAGCACTTAACTAAACGACAGAATAGCAAAATTATCATAGCACCAATGTTAACTTTAAGCTGACTGGCACCAATGATGAACACTTAGTTCTTAATTGAAAAACCAAAACGTTATAATTTTATTGTTTACAAACAAATGCACAACACTTGAACAACAACACCTTAAAATTAGCATTTAATTTTTACATACATACATACATTTAAGGCTTATACAGTCCACTGCTGGACACAGGCCTCCCCCAAATATGACTTGTATCATC
Organism: Grapholita molesta; assembly: GCA_022674325.2. Classification (NCBI taxonomy): domain Eukaryota; kingdom Metazoa; phylum Arthropoda; class Insecta; order Lepidoptera; family Tortricidae; genus Grapholita; species Grapholita molesta. The sequence continues at coordinate 16,119,286 of CP053136.2, forward strand.
TTGGGGGGCAGTTGCCATAGACGCCACGCTTGGCAGGCGGGTTGGCGACCGCAGCAGCTGTAGATTGGGTTTTGATGGACGCTGCTGCCCGTCCGTAGGATGTTTCCCTTTGTGGCCTCTTACGACACCCGCGGGAGGAGATGGGATGGTGCTATTCTAGTCAGCCGGCATCACACGGCATTTTATTTTATTTTATTAATATCCATGATTGGTTCCTTGTCCATTACTGGTATCGTCACCTTAGGTATATTATATTTTAAGTTATTATTGGTGTTCATTATAAACAGGTATAGCAACACAGTCTAGGTAGACGAAGCAAAAAAGTCTGTAGGTCACCCACAGATAGCGTATCTCGGATTATTTTTAAAACGTCATTTCGGCGACCTTCTCCAACGATAAGACTTAGTGTTCACCTGTGTTATTAAAGTATTAATTAATAATTATTACCAAAACAACTAGGCTATACTAGCGACGCCGACGGTCACTTGACGTTTTAATAGATTATTTTTTTATAAAAGACTGACCAGCGTTTGACCTCAGACGCACCTGATGGTAATGATGACGAGGTCGAGGGTGTAGCACGCTGGTTCAGTAACAGCCTCATTCTTGCCTTAAAGAGACCCAAATTATATAAATAAATAAATAAATAAATATTTCGGGACAATCTTACACAAATCGACCCAGTCCTACGGTAAGCTCAGAAAGGCTTGTGTTGTAGGTACTAGACGACGATATATATAATAGATAGATACATATAAATACTTAAATACATAGAAAATACCCATGACCCAGGAATAAATATCTGTGCTCATCACACAATTAATGCCTTGGCTGGGAATCGAACCCAGGACCATCGGCTTCATAGGCAGGGTCACTACCCACTAGGCCAGACCGGTCGTCAATATCTTACCGAGAATACAGACGAAGGGAGCGAATTCCATTCCTTAGCAGTTCACATTAGGAACGTAGAAGCGAACCGCTTCGTGCGAATGAATGGAATATTTACAACGTAAGGATGAAACCGCTCACCTCCTCTCGATTTTATATGGAACGCCGAGAACACGTCGCACAGAGACTCTAATGTGCCCACGCTCTTAATAGATTAGATGGTATAGTGAGGAGCTAGATCTGTACCCCAACCGCGTTAGTTCGTATAAATAAATAAAGTAATATATCGCTAAACAATGGGTAGTCAGATTTGTTAAGTAGCTTTAGATGCCGGAAAGGCAGATCACCCAGAAATAGCTTAGCGCGGCTCCGTCGACTTGTACAGCCAACGACATATAATGTGATACAATCTTGTTGTACAGTCAGCAGCAGAAGTAGCTAAGCATTTGAGGTGTTCAAAATGAGGTCAACACGTCTCTATTGTCAAGACAATAAGAGCGCTTTTTGAGCGTCATTTTGAACACTTCAAACGCTTAGCAACTTTTGCTGCTGACTGTATCTTGACGCATCAGAACAGTAAACGGTATCATACAATATGGCTGCGTTCACAGGGTCTGATGAGAAGTATCACTCGTTGCCTCACAAGTATGACATTATACAGTATTTTGACATCCATAACAAGCCAAGACATGGTACGTCGCTTCATGCTATTATTAGATAAAACATTATGGTCGGACATTTTACGAAACCTGAGAAACAGTTGTATACATGAAATTTAATTTTTAAACTCGGTAATCTATCGCTGCATATTCAAAATCATATTCCATGGCATGAGAGCAAAGGTCATTCCGTTGTCTGTATTCCATACCCTACCGCACGTATAGGTAGCGCAGTACCGCCATGAGCAATGCGCGTGCGGCGGCAGGAATTGGCTAGCGAGTACCCTCTTATTTTCAATCGTCACATCTCATTGAGACGGTACCTTATTTCGCTAAAACCAATAATGTGATGTGAGTGTGTTCTGTGCTTATTAATAAGTGGTTTATAAATTGTATAACATTAATTAAGACCTGCTCATGCGAATAATCTCATATGTAAGTAGATGAATCTAAGGTAGTTACAATGTATGTCATCTTATATAAGAAATAAACACATTAAATTTTGTTTTTTATTCATATGGTCAGGCCCAGTACCGCAAATAGTAAAGTATTTGGAGCTTCTTTCTCTTTTACTCCAAATCTCTCTCCAAAAAGGTGTGATGTGACAGAGAAAATCGTCCTAAATTTAGGAATATCGTTTTTCATGATAACGCCGCAGTTCCAAGTATCTTTGTAATGTCTAACGCCTAATAATATTAACATAGCAAAAAATCTTTGTCTACATTTTGCCCTTATGTGCGTTCGCCATCAAACCGAAGATTAATTATTCTTTCCAATAATTAAACAACCCACTGTAAATAGATTTTTACGGGTACGTTACAACTGCTGTAAAATTACGTTGTAATTTACAATATCTTAAACAAAAGTAGTGGCTCCAGGTACAAGAGGCTAACAAGATTTGTTAACAAAGAAATCTTAAAATAATCTATTATTTTTAAACCTGTGTAACAAGTCAGTTTTAAAAGTCAGTCAGTCTTAAAAACCGGCTTCCCTCACGTTTATTCACGGGTTTGGGTTTTGGGTTTCAAGGCAAGAGTGAATAGGCTGTTACTGAACCAGCGTGCTACACCCTCGACCTCGTCGACACTTACCATCAGGTGCGACTGAGGTTAAACGCTGGTCAATCTTGTATAAAAAAAATTACACTTGTGTAAGTAAGTAGGTTTCAATTTTCAAACACTATGACTAGGTACTATGAGTGTCGATCCCCGTTCGTGTTTATTACAATGTTACAAGACCTAACTGAAAATAATATTGTTAGTGACGAGACCCCGCCGTCCGGATTTGAACCCGCATCTCCAGCTATCGTGGCATACCGCTAACCAATTAAACCACCCGAACAAGGCGAAACCTTTCGAGTCAAGTGTACGTAATATTGTTTGTAACGGTTTTTGGACAACGTTTACCATCAGGCTAAGGTCTCCTATAAACACCATCGGCTGCTTACAGCGTCTGCGTCACAATGTTTACTATTGAAATGTACTGCTGTGGTCTCTCACACGTCGACGTTGGCGTCTTTTTTGTTCAGAAACGTTGACGCTGACGTCAGACGTCGCGTGAGGCATAAAATAGGCCTAAGGCCCTGGTTTCTCTGACCACCCGCTGCCGGCGACCGTCGACCGACGCGTGTCCGCGACCGGCGACGTTCGAATGTTTTGTTCGGAAATCTTTGAGGGTTTCTCTGAAACGTCCCTGCGGCGGGCAGGTCGACGTGCAACGCACATTCAGACGCCGCCGGTCGCGTGTTGCGGGCCAGCGAAACCAGTACCCTTACCATTAGTTGTGACATTCAGGTTTTCGATAACGAGTATTGAGTTTACTATCTGGGCATCTCGCTTGTACCTCGTTGTCGAAAACCTCAAAGTCACAACTCATGGTAAGGGTATAGTATGGTCAGAGTAAGGTCAGCGAGCGTATAGCTTAATGTCGAAACGATGCCCTTATCGAAACCTTCGAACTGGGAGAAACGAACTTAACCAGTTCTTGCATTTTCAAGGTAAAATCAAGGCTACACAGTAACTTATCATTGTGTATTCGAAATATTATATCAATATTATCGGTTACGGACGTCCACTGCTGGACATAGGCCAGGACATGCCATAGGACAGGGCCTAAAATGTAACATTAAATGCTCGCACCTCCCTCTTCTAATATAGCTAGAGAGATGGTGCTGCCATCTATGCACAAATTATTTCCTAGCTTTAAATTCCCTCTAAACAAATCCGAATTTAAAAAACAAGTCAAACTAGAAACAAACCAATTAGTGTATTTTAGTTACGACCGGTTCAAATTCCAGTAACCAAGGGCATTTATTTATGTGACGAGCACAGGTATTTGTTCCGATGTCATAGGTGTTTACGATGTATTAATTATAACCCATATCTGAAATTGTACAAAAAGCTATTAATAGGTATGTTGTCGATGTATTTGAGTATTTATAAATCATATATATCGTTGGTTGAGTCACAACACAAACCTCTTTAGCTTACCGTGGGCACTTTGGGCAATCAATTTGTGTAAGGTAAGGATGTCTTGTAGTATTTATTATTTTCACTTTTCAGCCGTATGCAGTCCACTGCTGGACATAGGCCTCCCTCAAATATGACTTGTATCATCTTGGGGGGTAGTTGCCATAGTCGCCACGCTTAGCAGGCGGGTTGGCGACCGCAGTAGCTGTAGAATGGGTTTCGACGGACGCTGCTGCCCGTCCGTAGGATGTTTCCCTTTGTCGCCTGTTACGACACCCGCGGGAGGAGATGGGGTGGTGCTATTCTTGTCAGCCGGCATCACACGGCACATTACCATCCGGCACCATTTTTTTCGTAATCATCAATTGGTAACCGTTTCTTATTATTCACTAACGTCTGTCTACCAAAATATGTAATCATTAGTATCTCATGTATCGGTAAAAATAGATAACATGCTGAAAATCGGTGTTGAGAACTAAGTCTTATCACTTGAACTATAAAGCATAGTTTTATTTACAACACCAAAATGTTGTTTTGGTGTATTTTTATTACGGAAACGATACTTTTAGTCAGCGTTAAAACATCGTTAGATAACCACGTTTGCCTATTTTGAAGATTATATGAAGTGACAGTTTTTTATACATTCAACAGTCAAAATAGTAAGTAAAACCGGTTTTAGCCTACTAAAATTATAATGCAAAATATGCGACGATCATTGTGTGTTTACTATGTATTTAAGTATTTGTATTTTGTATATTACATATATCGTTGACTGAGTGCTTATAAAACAAGCCTTCTTCTTCTTTTGAAGACAGGTTTGGCCTAGTAGACATTTGATGAGCACAGATATTTCCCGAGCCATGTGTGTTTTATATATGTATTTAAGTATTGGTATATTATATATATCGTTGGCTGAGTACCCACAACACAAGACTTCTTGAGCTTACCGTGGGGCTCAGTCAATTTGTTGTAAGGATGTCCTGTAGATTTTTTTATCGCATTTCGTGGGACGGGTGCTGGTGTGGGATGCAACCTGTGTAGACACAATAGCACCTTCACATTTCCATCGAACCTCTTAGGGAGCAGCGGCAGCAGCATCAGCAGAAAGATAGTGGTCTCGGCGCAGAATACAATTTTATCCCATTCGGTGTCGAGACCCTCGGTCCGTGGGGCCATGACGATGTGACTCTTTAAGGACCTTTCAAGGAAACTCAGAGATGCCACAAAAGCCCGAAGAGCTGGCAGCTACTTCGCTCAGCGTATTAGTCTTACGATTCAGCGAAGAAATGCTGCCAGCGTCTTCGGTGCTATGCAGCAAGCGCTTATTTTATATTTATGCGAGTTTTAGTTGAATATTATTGTTAGTTTTAATGATTAATAGTTTTTTCTAAGTAAGTTGTTTTTGGTACTTAATAAATAAATTTAATTTAATGAATACCAACTAAGCAATAAGCAGTCTCAGTCTAGGACAAGCGAAAATATAGGAAAGTACTAAAATCCCAATTTGCTCTTCAGCTTTATTAGTTTTTTTAATACTACACACTTTACCATTGAACTGAAAAAATATCTACCCCCACTTGACATGTAGGGGAGGTACACAGTTTTTTTTACATTTGTTATTTGAATTCTATGCCCCTGTCATTGATTTACATATTCATACATAAATTACAGCTCTCTAGGACAAATTAACGGTCACTAAGCATAGCCGTGGACATGGCAAAACTTCCAGGTTGACTATGCAACCCTAAAAACACACGAAATATCTAACTTCTGTTGTTGTGTACAAACACTAAGTTTATTTGACTAATTATGTATTGTAGTGTGTCATGCTGGTACCTATATGATTTAAGTAGGTACCTATATTTGAAGTTTAAACAGGTTTACGTTAATGGCTGTGACATTGACAATGATGTTCAAGGCCGGACACACACAGATAGGTAGTCACAATAAAACTTAATTCTTTCGAGTATCAACAGCGTTCGTACTTTTTCCAGAATTTTTGGTGCCGTGCTAGGGTTGTCAGTAGTGTCCAATATCAAACTGAACCAACAATCAAATAAAATCAAAAATAAATATGAATCCCGTATTAAACAAATCTGAAAAACAGACAATATTCTCAGAACACGTAAAGCCTAACCCAATATGCATAATGAAATTAAGGGTTAATTTAATACGGGTATATGAGATAATGTATAACACAGTTGCAATAATCTCAAGTTACAGTTCACAATTATAATTAGGATTGATATACTGACTAGATATTAGCATAGACAGTATAATGCGGAGGTAATAATTGTACAATTATAATAACTAATTAAGTAAAAAATAGTGTTTCATTTCTAATTTCCATAGTGTTTCATTTTTTTTTTTTTTATGACATAAGGTGGCAAACGAGCTGACGGATTGCCTGATGGTAAGCAATTACCGTCGCCCATGGGCACCCGCAACACCAGGGGAGTCACAAGCGCGTTGCCGACCGTTAAGGGGGGTTGGAGCTCTGGGAACCTTACTCACCATCAGGAACACAACACTACATACCTGAAAGGTAGCAGTGCTATTATGGCTGTGGTCTTCTGTAAGGAGGAGGTACTTCCCCAGTTGGGCTTCTCCAGACTCGAGCGTGATGGTACTTCGCTGTGCCCTACCTACCTCTCATTGCCGGACGTAGTTTAAGGACATACCCGGGTTCATGTAATACACGTCAACAATCCTAGGTCGCTATCGTGTGTCATTTGACGTCATCGCACCAAAAATGCTGGAAAAAGTACGATCACTGCTAATCAACTAGGAACCCTTATAGTTACTTTACGCCATGTCTGTTTGTTCTCAGCTATGCTTAGCGACCATTCGTCCTAGAGAAATGTAAATGAATAGAAATATGTTAATCAATCGAGTAGGCTTAGAATTCAATATAAAATGCAAAAATATATGTATATTTTTGTTTACATGCCACATGTGTAGTTGGGGGGTAATTATTTTTCGGTTCAACTCTTAAGATATTTGAAAAACAATTGGGGTTTGCCAGAAGCATTTATTGATAAAGTGATTTTCGGAAATAATTAAATCGCCTTTTTTTATACACGACTGACCAGCGTTTGACCTCAGTCGCACCTGATGGTAAGTGTCGACGAGGTCGAGGGTGTAGCACGCTGGTTCAGTAACAGCCTCACTCTTGCCTTGAAAATACCCAAATTTTATATTTCCGGGCATACAGACGAAGGGAGCGAATTCCATTCCTTAGCAGTCAAAGGCACCTGTAATGGACAAGGACCCATTATGGATGTTCACTCTTATTATAAAGAAATAAGGTCCATACATAAATGTTACCTGTCAACCACACGATCTGTGACTTACGAATGAAGTGTCCATTACTGGTACCTGTCAACTTAAACCGTCCATCATTGGTGCCTCTACCTTATGTATGCACACAAGCTGCTGACCAAAGGAGACAAACACAAAAGTCGAAGCATTTTTTCTGCAAGTAGAGATGTAAGTAGAAGGTCGCTGGTGTCATAAAAATAATAATAGAATGATAAAATGTTTAAAAACAATCATTATCTAATGACGAGGACTTTTTCTATTTATGTTACTGATAGGTACATACGCAGTTGCAATCATTGCCTCCTTGCTGAAGAGACTGCTCGAACAGTGGCACATAAAAACTCACCGATCTTCCGCGCTCGCCTCCGTCTCAATAATTTCATAAATACTGCACCAGTCTGTGACCTCTTTTCTGACAAACACAGTAAACTACATGTAGGATGATGGCGCCAGTAATGGACAAGGAACCAATCATGAACATTATAGTGCTTATTTCAAAGAAGTCAAGCGTTGTGCATTTGTTGGTAAATATTCAATTTATAACGTTATGGTCGTTGAATTAAGAACCAAGTGTCCATCACTAGTGCCTTTTAGCTTAGTGTCCAACATTGGTGCCATCACCCTAGCTATTTTGCGATTTTGCGAAACCTACCTTTAGTTAACTTAAATAATGTTTTTTTACGCTTAATTGTTTTTTGCCGTGTGATGCCGGCTGACTAGAATAGCACCACCCCATCTCCCTCGGGTGTCGTAAGAGACGACAAAGGGAATAATCCTACGGACGGGCAGCAGCGTCCGTCGAAACTCAATCTATAGCTACTGCGGTCGCCAACCCGCCTGCCAAGCGTGGCGACTATGGCAACTACCCCCCCAAGATGATACAATTCATATTTATGCCTGTGAGGACTATGTCCAGCAGTGGAATGCATACGGATGAAACGTGTTAAAAAATGAGTTGAAATTGTTTCTACTTACAGCGCCTTGCTGTAATGTTGTAATGCTGTTAGGTGTATTTGTGATATACATACGTCGCACTCCAGCGGGCAGTTTGGTGGCAAGGTAAGGTTTACAAAAAAATCTTAACTTACAAGTATTATAATGTACTTAGTATTTGTAACAGTTTATTAAAATTAGTTACCGGTTATCAATTATTACTTTTATTAGTCTTTAACGTATAGATACTCTGCAGTGATAACTGATAGCCTATTTAAGTGGCCACTTATAAAACGAATAAATAGCTGACATGTGTCATTATGACTGTCGTTCAAACTTATATTTGTTGTTGCAGTGCCGTCTATTTAATAGAAAAATTTGCTTTATTTGTTAAATAGCAAATCTATTTATTGCAAATTTGCAATGGATAGGATACTAAGACAGCACTCCGAACTTAAGTCACAATTGTATTTTTATTTAGAATTGAATGAATACTAAAAAATAAACACGTAATTAACGTACAACCTTAGTTGCTAAGATATTTAGAATTGTACATTCTAAATACTAGGTACCAAGTACTAAGTAAAAATACTTCTGATTATTTGAAAATGAATTGATGTATTTGTGAACCTTATCTATCATTTTGACAAGCCACCAAATTGCCCGCTGGAGTGCGACGTATGGTGATATATATAAATATATATTTAATGTTATTATATTTTTATATTAAGCAGAAACGTCTGCTAGCATATCAAAGATATTTAAATCGAAAGAAAAATATAAAAAATTGACTCGCAGCGTTTTAGAGTCCCGCTGCGAGTCAAATTTTTCTATTTTTCTTTCGATTTAAATAAAGTTATTTATTATACATGAACGGGACTTAACCGTGTATATTAACTTTAAAAACCTCCTCCTGTATAATAATTTGTAAAAACCGTGAAAGTTTAAATCAGTATTTTATATAAAATGTTTTCGACAGCGATGCGCATAACCAAGTTGTGGCAGCGCGCGCGCCAGCTGTCGGCCCCCGTGCGCGTGCGCGGCGGGGTCGTGCGCGGCACCGTCGCCGCGGACCGCTCGCACGCACGCTACCTCGGCATCCCGTACGCCACGATCACGCCGGGAAACAAGTTTCAGGTTTGTCATCATCAACATTTCAGCCGAAAGTCCAAGCCAAGAAGACCGCTCCAAATTATGAACTAGTCTTCACTCTCATTAAGCCGACTGGCATTACAAGAGTCCTGATGTCTTTCGTTCCTTTGAGCTTGGGATGAATGCTGGTGTGGGATGCTACCTGCGTAGACATACTAGCGCCGTCCCATCTCCAACGAACTAATGTAAAAGCGGGCGTAGCGGCGGCAAGCGCAAAAATTTTGAAACTTACCATAAGAGACTACTTACCATTGTGTATCGTTTGGCATAGAGACGCTAGGTCCATGGCGCACAATCTTTTTGTAGAAATCTCAAAGCGTTTGGTTGACCAAAGAGCTAGCGGCTACCTCGTACAACGTATCAGCATTGCGATACAACGGCGCCAGTGTCCATGGTACAATACCTCAACGGCCTTAGATTGAATGTAGTAAGTAACTAGTTACAATAATATAGTAAATGTTGTATGTAATAAATAAATTAAGCCTTAATTGGAGTATAAAGAAAGATGTGCGTTTGCGAACTTCGATTTTTGCGGTAGGCCCTCTGCGCTGTTTGCCTCCAATGTTTGGACACACCGCCGCTGCTTTACATGTCACCTTGAAACTGCTGTCATTCGCAATAGAGGATGTAATTTATTAGGCATGATTGTGTCGACTACTATTAGGTACGTTTCCCTCACAACTCACAACCAAGATGGATAAATCACTCCTAGATTCACAAGGTTTTCAAGTAACTGTTCTGAGCGAAAGCAAGTTGTTTTCTAAACGAATATAAATCTGCTCTTTAATGAAATAAACAAGTTTCTACATATTATTAAAATTTGTTGTATCTTCAGATAGCACGATGGATAGACAAACGCTGTTAAAATACTAGTGTACTACTGTTCTATAATTAATCGCAATCCTTTCCAGGCGCCGGGACCTGAACCATCCTGGGATGGCATACTTGATGCTGTCGACGGCAACACTGTCTTCACCCAATGTCCGTTACTCCCGGCCACAAGTCTGCCCGGACGTCCTACTGGACAAGAGGACTCTTTGAAGATAAATGTATACGCTCCTCTGACACCTTCAGAAAAGCTACCTGTCATGGTATTTATCCACGGAGGAGGCTTTATAGAAGGGTCTGGCACACCACTTATTTATGGTCCAAATTATTTAGTTCCAAAAGGTGTTATCTTAGTAACTTTTAACTACAGATTAAACGTAGCAGGCTTTCTAAATCTAGGGATTAAAGAAGCACCTGGTAATGCTGGAATGAAAGACCAAGTCGCAGCTCTGAAATGGGTTAAGGATAATATCAGTGCTTTTGGAGGGGATAAAGACAACGTGACAATCTTCGGAGAGAGTGCTGGAGGTGCATCTGTGTCTTACCACCTATTGTCTTCAATGTCCAAGGAGCTCTTCCACAGAGCGATCACACAAAGCGGGTCATCCTTAAGTCCTTGGGCGTTACAAACCAATCCAGAATACAGTGCTCATTTAGTTGCTAAAAGTTTAGGATGTGATACAAAAGATCCGTATGAACTGTATGAATTTTTCAATAACAAACCTGTGAAAGAAATAATCACAGCAAAACTTCCTAAAGATGAGCGAATGTTTTTATTCTCCCATCTAAGTTACGCACCTAGTGTAGAGAAAAAGTTTGATGGCGTTGAACAGTTTTTGACAGAAGAACCGTATCGACTATTAGCAAAGGGAGAACATGCAAAAGTCCCTTTGATTATCGGAACAAACGATGAAGAAGGGTACTTCTTCGTTGGTGCAGAGAAACGCATGTCATCAGGAATCAAAGGCTATATCGAGCATTCATTGCCTATCAACCTGTCTTTCCCAACCGAGGCTGATAAACAACGAATTGGAAAAGAAGTCAGAGAAATGTATATGGGCGACGAACCGATATCACATAAAAACTCAGCCACACTCAAGCTTTCAAAATTTTTAGGAGATCCATTCATGACATATCCTTCATTGGCTGAAACGGATTTGATATTGAAGTCTAGTGATAAACCGGTATATAGCTATTGTTTTAAGTATAGTGGTTACAGGAACTTCTTCAAGTTATTTGGAGGCTTGAACTTTGTTAATCAGCCAGGCGCGACACATGCAGATGAGCTAATGTATTTGTTTCATCAACCCTTCACCGCCTGGTTAGCTAAGTTTGATATGAAGATGATAGACAAAATGACGACTCTGTGGACCAATTTTGCCAAATATGGGTGAGTATTGCTATATGTGAAAAACTTAGCACCTGGTCTATGTAGTAGTAACGTGTCTGTACACGCATGTCGGCGTTCTATATTCAAATTTTGACGTAAGTTCCATATTAATTCTCCGCACAACTACATCGACATGACTTTCTTAAGTTTTTCATCTAGTTAACTGAGACATGGCTGCAATTCCAGAAGAGATGACCGAGGACGCGTCGCAATTAAGGAACATGTTTTTTTATCAATCAATAAAATTAGTTCATTTCCCTTATATCAGTAAATATTGTGATGCCTAGATTAAAAAAACACATTCCTCGCTACACATCCTGGCTCATCGTTTGTAAAAATCCAGCCTTAGGGTGCCTTTTTATCAGAGCTATGCTACGCTATGTCTTTACACAACTCGCACATAACTTCGTAGCTTAGCTTTGTATGTAAACTTAGCACAGCACAGCTCTGGTGGAAAGGGACCCTAAGTGTTTTATATTTTTACTTCTTCTTCAACCAAGCTTTCAATTGATCATATTAATTTCCTCATACTTAATAATTATATGTAGCTGAGTATATGGATTAGGGTAATTCGATCAAAAACTCCTGACTACGGAATTGGTCAATATCAGTACAGTTTGGTGGCGATCATCATCATCATCATTTCAGCCGTAAGTCGTCCACTACTGGATATATGCCTCCCTCAAATAATATATGACCTGTGTCATCTTGGGGGGTAGTTGCCACCATCGTCACACTTGGCAGGCGGGTTGGGGACCGCAGTAGATTGGGTTTCGATGGATGGGCCTATCCGTCGGTTTTTCCCTTTGTCGCCTCTAGCGACATCCGCGGGAGGAAATGGAGTGGTGCCATAGTCAGTCAGCCGGCACCACACGTGCATGTACGATTCTGGTGTGTGAGATCAGTGTAACAAAAACCAGTTGATAATTTAATCCACTATTTAAGAAAATAATTCCAGCTGTTTTCATTCCAGGGACCCTACTCCTTCGACCACGGAGCTGATCCCCCAGCGCTGGCTACCCGCAAACCCAGCAGACCCTCGGAGCTTCGTACTGGATCGGGAGCACTCCACGGTTCCCTTGTGGTTTAAGGACTCACTCAAATACTGGAACGACGTATATTCTAAGTATAGAAGGAAATAAATTTGGACACATCTGAAGTTTGTATTGATTTTTGAATTATTTTTTATACAAGACTGACCAGCGTTTGACCTCAGTCGCACCTGATGGTAAGTGGCGATGAGCTTGAGGGTAGCACGGTGGTTCAGTAACAGCCTATTCACTCTTGCCTTGAAAATCTCCAATATATATCTTTCCGGGAACACCGACGAAGCGAGCAAATTCCATTCCTTAGCTGTCCGCATTAGGAAGGTAGAAGCGAATCGCTTCATGCGAATAAATAGTATATTTAACGACCGGTCTGGCCTAGTGGGTAGTGACTCTGCCTATGAAGCCGATGGTCCTGGGTTCGAATCCCAGTAAGGGCATATATTTGTGTGATGAGCACAGATATTGGTTCCTGAGTCATGGGTGTTTACTATGTATTTAAGTATTTATATGTGCATAATATATCTATCTATTAAATATATCGTCGTCTAGTACACACAGCAACACTCTTAACTGTACATCGGTGGACCTTATGCCTTATATAATAAGGGCCACCAATGTACAGCTAAGAGTGTTGCTGTGTTTACCTACAACACAAGCCTTACTGAGCTTACCGTAGGACTAGGTCGCTTTGTGTAAGATTCCTCCGAAATATTTATTATTTATTTTATTCACAACGTACGGATGAAACCGCTCCCCTCACCTGGACGTCCATGGCGGAACGGAGATGGCGGAATGAAATCGTGCAATTGCTTTGCACACTCACCAAAATGTATCCTGTACAACACAAACTAGAACCTAACCTTGGGGTTAGAATAACAAAAAAATATTACCGGACATCCTCACAAATTGACTGAGAAGTGTTAGAAACGCGCAGTGCGAAGGCCCTCATATTAGATGGACGGATGTCCTCGTAAATCCCACTGGGAGTCCGTGGATGCAGTATGCTGAAGACCGCTCCCTGCTGGGTTCTAGGTGGCAATGTCCACTATGTACAGTTATGGTCGTCCGTGGCTGAAAGTGAGTAGTCTAGCTTGTATGTCCTAAGGGTCATAAAACATTAATTTCAATGAAATTCAGTCTTTATTTTTATAGGAATCCACATGACCTACATTAAACGAAATATGTACATGTCTCTTTCTCACTACAAGTCTTACATTTAAACATTTCATCAAGTACCTACTAAAATTACAAAATCAATAAATTGAGTATTACAATAATGAATAAAGTGCTCAACAATGATGCAGATACCGCCCATGAATTCTAAAGAACTGAAATCGCTGCTAGGATGCTGTTCGTGTTAAAGGATATCTCACGTTACACCCTCGCTCTTCCTATACCTACCGAGCCCGAGCCTATCGTCAACCCGCCGAGCCCTCACCGAGCGGCCCGACACTCGAATATTGACATTAACACGAGCGTCGTTCCATCCAGCCATTTGTTGCGAGTAGACGATCGTCCTGTTGATATCATACATTTCAGCCGTATCCAGTCCACTGCTGGATATAGGCCTCACACAAATATGAATTATATCATCTTGGGGGTAATTTCCATAGTAGCCACGCTTGGAAGGCGGGTTGGCGACCGCAGTAGCTGTAGAGTTTCGATGGACGCTGCTGCCCGTACGTAGGATTTTTCCCTTTGTCGCCTCTTACGTCACCCGCGGGAGGAGATGGGGTGGTGCTATTCTAGTCAGCCGGCAACACGCTGCATATCGCGTGGACATCACATCGCCTTCCCATCACTGGGCTGTAACGGCCGTCGCACGACCGGTCCGTGCCCGGACCGTGTTGCTCAGCCGGTTCGGTGGTCACGTGATTCATTCCATACAAAATATCGCGACGGTAGGCTCGGCTCGGACGCGGGCCGGTGGAACGTGAGTCAACCTTACTGTTACCAGCGATAACGCTGATGTTACAAAATAGAATTTATATTAATTGTATAGAAGCGAGTAACTCACGGTTTAGAAGTCGAGTATTGCTCGACGTGTTTCTCTTTCTCAGCTGTTGCCAGCGTCGAATGCCCTGTCGCGGAGACCTGCTGCCCGCAATCTACGTCGGTCAGCCAACGCGAACGGCTCATGATTTTGCTCCTCGTTACGGAGTGAACAACATGTCAGTCTGCCTCTGTCCGCAGCTAGCGTTGCAATGCCCCTCAGGGCCTTAAGTATATGTTTTTTAAAATATAATATATTTATGTTAGATATTAAGAAGCATGTATAATAAGCAATGAATAAATGAAATGAAACATGTTGAGCAATATTCGACTACTAAAATATGAGTTACACGCTTCTATACAATTAATATGGTTAAATCTTACGATAGTTTTGTGTTTAAAATCGAATTTAATTATCATCTAAATTCACTATTATTTTCTCCTATATCTGTAGTACAAGTCCCTCCAATACACCAAAGAGTCTTTGAACCATAAAGGGACGGTGGAATGCTCTCTATCCAGCACGAAAGCCTGAGGGTTTTCTGCCGTTGTGGGGAGCCAGCGCTGCGGCAGCATATCGGAGGTCGTAGGAGTTGGATCTCTGGAAATGGCAATACCACATTATTATCCCGATACCCATCAGTTTTTTTCGTCTGGTCGACGTAACTGCGATTAGTTTCCATTTGGACTCCAGGCTCACGTGAGTCGTGGCAAAATGCCGGGACAACGCGAGATAAATGTATATGAGCATTAAACTAATCTTCCTCACTTTTTGACAAACGATTTCGGAAATCGTCGCGTATAAATATATTTTTTATATTCGATATTTAAATCGAAAGAAAAATAGAAAAATTTGTCTCGCAGCGGGACACGAACCCACAACCACTGGATCACTAGCCCAGTGCACTTCCAATTGTGCTATACGAGTACCGCTGAGACTTGTCGAATTTTTCTATCTATCCCTCGTCGTATACGTCATCATGGGTGACGTGTAAACACATCTACCGCCAGCGTATTGAACACTAAACGGCATCGAAGTCTCAATTCATATTGAGAATTCATCGATAACAATGTGCTACCCCTTTCTAAATTATTTTTTATTATGCAGAAATGTCTGCTAGCGAATATCTTCGATATTTAAATCGAAAGAAAAATAGAAAAATTTGACTCGCAGCGGGAAGATATTCGCTAGCAGACGTTTCTGCATAATAAAAAATAATATTTTTTATATGTACGTAATTCTTACCCAAATTTTGCAAAGTTCGTCCATAACGTCGTCATTTTTTCTATCATTTCCATGTCCAGCCATGAGAACCACCATAAGAAAGGCTGGTAGAATAAATAAAATAGATCGTCGGCATGAGTGGCACCAGGCTCAGATAAGAAGTTGGCACCCGCAAACACTTTCCCGGCGTTCCGCCAACCGTTGTACTTAAAACAGTAATTATAGATAGGTTTGTCAGTCGACTGAAGCAACATCTCAGTCTCAGCCAAAGTGGGATAAATTAAGAATGTATCACCGTAAAATTTTGAAAATTTTACTTTAGACGAGGGTAATTTGGATATAATTTCATCATCCATGTACATTTTACGAATTTCCCAAGCCACTCGTTTCTTTTCGCTTTCTGTCGAAATATCAATATTGTAAGGCAATGCGTGTTCAAAATCAAGGATAGACTCAGACAGTAATGCATCCTCTGCGCCTATGAAGAAGTAACCTTCTTCATCTGTCGTACCTATAATCATAGGGACTTTGGTGTAATTCCCCTTTGTCAATATTTTGTAAGGTTCTTCTGTCAGAAAAGGTTCAACACCTTCAAAATTATTTTCAATACTAGGAGCATGTATAAGTTCAGAGAATATAGTTCGCCTTAAATCTTTTGGAAGCTTTGTACCAACTAGATCCGACAAGGGAAGATCGTTCAGAATCTTATACAATTCCTGTGGGTCCGTTGTATCGAAGCCAAAAGTTTTTGCTATTCGGTGAGCAATATGAACTGGATGAGCTTGGTAAGCCCACGGGCATAAAGAAGAGCCACTCTGGATGATGGCTCTGTGGAAAAGCCCCTTGGACATCGGAGACAGCAAGTGATAAGACACGGATACGCCACCAGCACTCTCACCAAAAATCGTGACATTATCCGGATCTCCTCCAAAACCCTTGATATTCTTCCGAACCCACTTCAGAGCAGCGACCTGATCTTTCATTCCAGCATTGCCAGGAGCCTCTTTAATTCCTAAATTGAGGAATCCAGCTAGACTTAGTCTGTAATTAAACGTGACTAAAATGACTCCTTTCGTCACCAAGTAATGTGGCCCGTATATCAATGGTGCCCCTGAACCCTCAATGAATCCTCCACCATGTATATAAACCATAACAGGTAGTATCGTGCTTGATGGAACCGTGGGTGTAAAAACGTTTAACATTAAGCAGTGTTCCTGACCCACGGGTTTGTCTATGGGTTCTCCTCTAACTGGATTCATGAGACGTTGAAGACACATTACTTTATCATCGATGGCTTCGTATATATCATCCCAAATCGGCTCCGGACCTGGTGCCTGGAAAAAAATATATTAGTGACTAAGAGAAGTGAATTTCATAGGAACAAACATGAGGTCAAAAGAATTAATATTTATCATAATCATCTTTAGCATAGGATAACCTTAGCTAAAGCACCTGGCCTATGTAGTGGTAACGTGTGTGTACAATTGTACACGCATGAGGCGTTCTATATTCAAATTTTGACGTAGGTTCCATATTAATTCTCTGCACAACTACATAGATATGGTCCTTCAGTTAAGTTTTTCTTGATTTTGTATAAATAGTGTCCATGGCAAATCAAGGGATTAGTTGCCAAGCGAACCCCAGGCTCCGCCGTGGCAAAATGCCGGGACAACGCGAGGAAGAGGAAAATTGATAATCGGTTGTCCCGAAACGGGGCCATCTTTGCGCAGGCACAGCTAGTGATGTGATACTCTAATATAACAAACTTTCATTGTTTTTTACCGTAACACTAATTAAATAATTATTTTAAGACTAAATGTAGCTTAACTAGATACAGTCATCAGCAGAAGTGGCTAAGTGTTTGAAGTGTTTCAAATGAGGTCAACACATCTCTATTATCAAGAGAGTAAGAGAGCGTGTAGGTCATTTTGAACACTTCAAACGCTTAGCCACTTTTGCTGCTGACTGTAATTTCTTTTTGTATCTCATTCACTCAATATCTAATGGAAAATTACAAGGATAGTTATATCGAAGTAAAGTACCTGAAACCTTCTTAAGAGTGTCGCATAAGGTATACCGACGTACGCGACGTGCGAGCCGTCGTGCGCGACACTCCCGCGCAGCAGCCCGCCGCTCACGCGCAGCGGCAGCGTCGGCTGACGCACCAGCCGCGCCGCCCACAGCGACCACAGCACCCACCACTTCGTGCTTATTCGCACCATTGATCTTAAAAGTTATCTATAAAAGTTTTTAACAAAAAACAACAGTTGTCCTACACCTTTACAAAATTGGGTAATTTATTGCTTGTGATTTTTTCAAACAAACTAAATAGAACATTCAATGAACAGCATCCAAAATATAGTTGACATTTACTGTCAGCCTACAAACTTCATGGTTTTCGCAATACATTGCTTGCTTGGAAATATTATATATATAATTAATATTTATTAAACTAATAAGTTATTTTCAAAAGTCGTAGAACAAATGTTGCTACGTTTGTGGTGTAGAAACGATGAACGTCGACGACGACAAATGTACATATACATATTAAAACTTAACTCACCTATGAGTAGTTAATAGCCATAAAACAGTTCTTGAATAAACATGCTCAGGTGACAGTGGCCGAACGTGGACTGATGTCACTATCAGACAAGCAGACTTTGGTCTGCACGGCAGGTGATAACCAACCTAACTCGAATCCTCTAACAGATAAATACGAACTTTGAACAGTAGAGTATGAAGATAACGGGATTACGAGCTATTTATATAAATAATAATTACAATATACTAAGTACTACTAGAGTACTTAACTATTTACTACGGGCCACGCTCAGTGTAGTTTTCCGTGCGTCACAGTAAGTATCTTAAGAGTTAATTCGACTAGGAACGACCAAAGACAACTAAGACAATTTGAGCACGACAAAGTTTCGATCTAATGTATGGGCGCACCTGCTCCGACCCCATTAAAATCAGGAAAAATCTTAACAACGCCTGGAGGATATGAGCGTTCCACGTACAACGACATCTATCGGCAAATAAAGTAAACTAAATCGCGCGAGCTTAAAGTATGGAAGATGTTTTTTATAGGATAATTATTTATTGCAAGAACCGATTTTCACCGTTTTTACTTTATTTTAATGCACTTCATTTTATTGTGATTTTGTAGAAGAAATTACAGGTACAATAAATTCCTGCTTATACGGTTAAATTAAAAACATAGTACAGAAATTATTTTCTATTCTTTTTTTCAAAAACTATTCAATCTATCAAATTTAAAATAATTTTCCTAGAAAGTTTTTGTAAAGCTCTACTATTGAGATTTTTTTTTCATATTTTTAAAACTTATGGTTCAAAAGTTAGAGTGTTCAGGGTTTCCGAAAATATTTACATAACTTATCGAAAAATAATTTTAGTAAACCCCTATTCATTTTTAAACTCCTATCCAAAAATATATCACATGTTAGGATTGAAATAAAAAAAAAACACACTTTACGTATACCATAAACAAAAATATTTTTTTCCACTTTTTATTATAGAGATACCATAAAAAAATATTTTTTTATGGTATCTCTATAATAAAAAAAATGCTTTTAGGTGCTAATTTTAGTAGGCCCCTATTCATTTTTAAATTCCTATCCAAAAATATATCACATGTTAGGATTGAAATAAAAAAAAAACGCACTTTACGTATACAATAAAAAAAATATTTTTTTCCACTTTTTATTTTACCACTTTAACGGCGTGATTAACATACATATTAGTACTAAAATTTCAGCTTTCTAGTGCTAACGGTCACTGAGATTATCCGCGGACGGGCGGACAGATATGGCGAAACTATAAGGGTTCCTAGTTGACTACGGAACCCTACAAAGGCCCTTCAGGCATTCTAACGAGCATGCTGGCGGCCTCGTTGTATCGCAATGCTGATACGTTGTGCGAGGAAGCCGCCAGCTCTTCGGTCACCAGTTATATCAACCAGTCGCTTCGCGATTTCTGCAAAAAGTTTGTGCGCGCTGGGACCCCATGTACCGTCTCTACACCAAACGGTACAAAATGGTACTCTCTCAGGTGTTATATTAAAATGTAAAAAAAATCAAAAATTGTTAACTCTATAGAAAATATCTGGAATATTGTAACAAAATAGAAAAAAAACTTTTGAACAACATTTTTTCTTATTGTATTAAAAGGAGCTAGTGATTCTAATATCTAATAATAGAAAAAACATAAAATATGACATTATCTATGATAAGGGACCTTATTGTCGTTGGCGCTTACGCCGTTGTTCAAGATGCCGCAATACAAACGCAACGCGGTTTGACGTAAGCGCCATTAACAATAAGGTCCCTTTTGCTAGATAATGCCACAAATAACAAAAGTGACTAACACACCCTCACCCCGAGAGGTATGTCCTGACTCGGCTTAAAAATATGTACCAGAACTTACAGAAACATGTCGCCTAGTGCGATATAAGAACACATGTGCTCATCCGTTAATAACTAAGTTACTAGTAACATGGCTTGCGAGATATAATTATAAAATAACAAAACTTATAATTTTATAAAGAAATGCTCTTAAACGAAATCTTCATATAAGGAATTCTCAGATAATCGTCAAACCCGCTCACCTGTACATTCATTACTAGAACTGGTCCCACTAGACATGTAAGTAGGATATTAGCCCACTACGTACTACGTCAGTAGAATAGTGCTTATTGCACGCCCGATAGTCGAGCCACGCGAACGTGTAGAAGTGACTAGATACTGCTACTTTCTTTTGTTTTTATTCTGTTCCATTGATTTACCAATTTATTGATAAGTGATAACTAACCTAGAAAAAGTGTTAAGTGTGAAATGTTATCAAAATGCAGTGTCATTGTTGGTTAAGGAGTTCATAAATAAATAGGTACGTAAACTAGTTTAAGTAAACGGAATTAAGCATATAAACATCAACATTGTGCTAACAGCAACACTTAGCTGTACATTATGGACCTTATTATATAAGGCATAAGGTCCACCGATATACAGCTAAGAGTGTTGCTATGTTTTAGCTTTTTGTCGCGATTTCGTCGGCCCGTCATTAAAGTATGTTTGCGGATAAAAATTATCATATGTTCTTGTTTGTAGCTTAAAGTCTCTCAATAACAAATTTCATCCCAATTGTAACAGACAGGCAGAGAGAGTTACTTTTTTTTTTATGACCTAGGCGGCAAATGAGCAGACGGATTACCTGGTGTTAAGCAATTACCGTCGCCCATGGGCACCCGCAACACCAGGGGAGTCACAAGCGCGTTGCCGGCCTTTAAGGGGGGTTGGAGCTCTGGAAACCTTACTCACCATCAGGAACACAACACTACATACCTGAAAGGTGGCAGTGCTATTATGGCTATGGTCTTCTGTAAGGAGGAGGTACTTCCCCAGTTGGGCTGCCCCAGATTCGAGCGTGATGGTAATCGCTGTGCCCTACCTCTCATTGTTGGACGTAGTTTAAGGACATACCCGGGTCCGGGTCTTTCACATTTACAATATTATTATGGATTGTATAGGTACAATAGAATGGTATAATATACAGTGTGTAAGTCTTATACGGGCGAATCTCTTAACGGGGGGTAGAATAGGACATAAGAAATATATTTAGATAACTTTTGCTTCGAAGTGCAATTACAATTTTATCCATATAAAAAAATTCGGCCCGCAATGTAATGCAACACACTCGAGTTAAACACTCGTTGACAGTCTTGACAGTTCGTTTCAAAGGCTTATATCGCGTAATGTTCGTAGTACATTACTGGTCAGATATTTTACAAAAATTAATTACATATGAATTATAGGTATAATTAAAGAAAAACCTTTTGGTTAATGATTATACTGGTAAATCCTATGTCTGGTTTAATTCTTCGCCCGTATTAGACTTACACACAGTATAGGTAAGTGCCTATAGCAATATTTACATTTTCGTTGTTTTTTTTTGTATACTTTGTTTTCCTGTACAAAAAAAATCCTTATTAGAAATTATGCTTCTAGTATTTTTTTGTAATTATTTGTTACACAATGGAGCAAAATTAGTGTTTACCTCTTCATGCTAATATTGACACCCAAACAAAAGATTCCAAAAATCATTCAAACATACTAAAACATTTATGACTCTAAATTACTCGTATTCAATAATTTATTATTCAAATCATCATTAAAACTACATCCTACCAGCTGACGGCAAAAAATCATTCAATGTTTGTATTGCTTCCTTGTGAATAAAGTGCAGTTTTGTTGTTTTTTTATTTGTGTGTGTGTGAGTTTTTAAATAATAAATCGGGTTGAAAGACCTAGCTACCTAGCAACGATAAACATATATTTTGCGCTTTTGCACTTTTAGGCGAATCTATATGTTAGATACCCAGTAAAAAAAACTAATGAGTTTATATTAGTATAATATTTTACTATTCGAATCGAGAATAATATATATATATATACCTGTCGAATTGAATTATGAATTTTTCGTATTGTTTCGGGTTATTTCGTTAGCTAACGTTTTTAAATTAAACATATATTGTATTAAAAAAAAATTGACGACAGATCTGGCCTGGTGGGTAGTGACCCTGCCTATGAAGCCGACGGTCCTGATTTCAAATCCCGTAAAGGGATTTATTTATGTAATTAGAACAAGTTGTTCCTGAGTCATATAATGTTTTATATGTATTTAAGTATTTGTATGTTTTTTATGTCGTTGGCTGAACCACAACACAAGTCAATTTGTGTAAGAATGTCCGGTTATACTTGTCTTATTTTTTATTATTGTTTATTGATTTGGGGATTGGCGGGAGCATGCAGTAGACCGCGACGAGTGATGGCGCGAGGGGAGGCCTTTGCCCAGCAGTGGAACTCAACATAGGCTAAAAAGAAAGATATATGTTTTTAGAAAATTGCATAGAAAGTTATTTCTATTATCATTACTTGTAGTAAAATACTTAATAAATACATTACTGTATCTAGGACAGCGAATCATTGTTTTTAAGGCAATTGTGACTTGCGACACGCACGGAACGTAAGAGCTATACAGACGAATGACATACATCGTTCCTTCCTATTGGAGTTTTTTCTACATTGCTACTAACAATAGATAATACAAAGTTGCATTACACAGTATATGTCATTAACTGGCAGTAATTTGCAATAACAATTACTAGGTTCCTAATCGTATCTACATTGATAATATTATAACCTACATTAACCTGTATAGGTATACAGGGTGTTATAGAAGTCTCTTTGTATACCTTTACAGGATACTGAAGTCGATGGCACCCTGTATATTTATACAGGGTGCCTTGGACTATGAAGTGTTCAATGAAATTATCCATTCGACTCACTTTGCTGATTTAATTTCGTTTTGCGACTTTAATACCACTGCCTATTTAAACAACTTATTAGACATAGTTTAATAGTGATAGTGAAGTCAGTATACTACAAATTATGATATTTTTTTTAAACAACGACGGTGGCAAACAAGCATACGACCCGCCTGACGGTAAGCAGTTACCGCAACCAATAGACGCCTGCAACTCTATAGGATGCGCATTTGAATCCTAGATGTTGAATCTAGAGTTGCCCTAAATGTTTTTGCAACTCTGGGAACCTTACCACAGACCTTACTCACCATCAGGAACACAACACTTCATACCTGAAAACCATATCTTTCTAAATGCTGTTTAACATTTGTCTGACATATTATACCTTAATATATGTACTCAACGAGAAAACATCACTTAATAATAATGTTTAATTTTGTTCTCGGGGGTAGATGTGGAAACCTAAGTGGCGAGTTGGTTATATGTTTAAAGTCCAGTGACACCTCAATCGGTGTTGCCCTCGAGCCATCTTTGATGTCGCTTTTTGTGGGGGCCCATCTCGCACAGGGCGAGTCACCGTCTGCCGGAAATAAAATTGGATACCATTTTATTAGGCAGACGTCCGGTTTTTTATCCAATAGCCCAGTAGCTAGTCTATCCTTTCCACCCAATAGCCTAGTACATTCTAGTTTCAAAATGTTTAAATGATAAGTAATACTTATTAAATAAGAAAAACTAAAATTCGGATCTACAACGAAGACTTTACAATTTTCTATACAATCACCAGTCGCAACGACCAATACCTAATCAGTTTAAATTAATAGATAATATGTCATCAGAAAAGATGTAAATACACTAAAATATCGAGTTTTCATATAAAAAGCATGGGGGCTCAATACTTCTGGCCAAGGCTATATCAAAAGGTATTTTCCACTTCGGTAACCGGTTACAAAACTCGTATTTTCCTCATTCTTAACATTCGACTGTACACGATATTACTACAGTATATTTATCCGTCATACTAACTCTGCTATATAATTAACTCATACAATCGATAAAAGAAGACCACAGCCATAATAGCACTGCTACCTTTCAGGTATGTAGTGTTGTGTTCCTGATGGTAAGTAAGGTTCCCAGAGCTCCCACCCCCCCTTAAAGGCCGGCAACCCGCTTGTGACTTACCTGGTATTGCCGGAGCCCATGGCCGATGGTAATTGCTTACCATCAGGCAATCCGTCTACACGTTTGCCACCATTGTCATTTTTTTTTTGTGAAGCGCAGTATGCCATGCGTATTGTATACCATTTTATTACCATTATAATCTCAACAGATGGCGCACCGGTGACTATGCTGCTCCTGAGCACGAAGTGGTGGGTGCTGTGGTCGCTGTGGGCGGCGCGGCTGGCGCGGCAGCCGACGCTGCCGGTGCGCGTGAGCGGCGGGCTGCTGCGCGGGAGTGTCGCGCACGACGGCTCGCACGTCGCTTACTCCAGCGTGCCGTATGCCACTGTCAAAGACCGGCGGTTTCAAGTGAGGTCACAATCTTATAAAGCGTTAGAACTGTACTCTTACCATGAGTTGTGACTGAGGTTTTCGATAAAGAGTATCGAGTTTACTGTCTGTGCATCGCGTTGGCACTAAAATAGTACATTTTTGAAATGCTATGTTTTTTTTACCTATCTATTCTATCTTCCCTACCTGTAATATCTCCAGCAAATAGCTAGAGATGCGGGTTCTAATCCGGTCTCGGACAACGGAGGTCCTCATCACTTTTTCTTAAGTATACGTCACCTATTTTCATAATTTATATAGTAAAGTACTACTTAAAAATCAAATCAAATCAAAATATTTAATAAAAAATAATTTGATTTGTTCATAATTGCATAGATGGCAGCACCATCTCTCTAGCTGTATCAGAATCGAAAGTGATTCATAATAGGAAACGGAAGCACGTAGTGTTTCGCCTTATTTTGGTGAACGGTGCCTAAAACCGTTAAAAATAAACAAGAACTACACTTCACAAACTTTGACGAAACATTCTAAACAATAGACTCATGTTTATGGATACTCAGGCTCCCACAAACATCGCGCGAGTGTATCTAAATAAAGTGAATGTCTGTAAAATGTTTAAATAATTCACAAAATATTAAATACATGTATATTTTGTATTCTGTGTCACACGCTTTCGTCGACGTAATTTGCCTCCGAATTTACATTCAAAAAGGATAATGTAAGAATCAATTTTGAGACTGTATAAAGATATCTGTTATATCTTACAGGCACCCGGCCCAGAACCAAAATGGGACGGCATATTTGAAGCAGACGACCAGAACATCAGATGCACCCAACGCCTCACCAACTCCGTCATATGGGGTCAGGAAGACTGCCTCGTTCTCAACGTCTACACTCCTCTCCCTTCCCATATCCACTCTGCCCTTCCCGTCCTAGTATTCATCCACGGGGGAGGCTTTAGAGACGGCTCAAGTTCCCCCTTCCTCTATGGACCTGAGTATTTAGTTAAACATGGAGTTATACTCGTCACATTCAACTACAGAGTAGAAGTCCTTGGCTTTCTATGCTTAGGCACTGAGGAAGCCCCAGGAAATGCGGGATTGAAGGACCAAGTTGCTGCCCTGCGGTGGGTGAAAAAGAATATAAGAGCGTTTGGCGGAGATCCTGATAATGTTACTATTTTTGGAGAAAGCGCAGGATCAGCTTCTGTTTCGTACCATTTAATATCACCTATGTCGAAAGGACTGTTCCATAAAGCTATTATGCAGAGTGGGACAGCTATGTCCCCTTGGAGTTTTCAATTTGAGCCTCAAAAAATCGCTCAATCATTCGTCCAACAAATGGGATACACCACAGAGGATCCAAGCGAAATATACAAGATATTGATGACGAAATCAGGACAGCAATTGTTGAGTACACGAGTACCGAGAAAAGAAGGAGACATTGTCCAATCAGAAAACATTTTTGTGCCGTGTCTCGAGAAGAAGATAGCAGGCGTCGAGCAATTCTTGCCAGATAAACCCTTTGAGCTGATATCTAAAGGCGATTATCACAAAGTCCCAATTATAATAGGATATAACAGCGCAGAAGGGTATTTGTTCACATCCAAAGAAAACGATACTACTATAGCTAAATTAGATTTCTACAAATCCTTGCCAAGAGATCTTGATGTTCCAAGGGAGGAAGACAAAAGATCTATAGCTGATAAGTTTAGTCAATTATATATGGGTAATAAGAGTATCTCGAAGAAAACTCTAGTGGAATTCTCTCGTTATGAAGGTGATTCTGGTATTTCATATCCAGTCTTAGCCACGATAGATCTGCTTCTTAAGACAAGTACACAGCCAGTATTTGCATATAGGTTCGACTATGATGGTTGGCTGAATGTAGCCAAGTTCTTCTGTGGATTCGGTGGAGCCCCCGGAGCCACGCATGCCGACGAGTTGTTTTATATGTTCAAGCCATATTTCCCAACAGCTTATTGGTTAGAACAAAACATGGTGGATATTGTTACTACATTGTGGACTAACTTTGCAAAGTATGGGTAAGTTTTTAATGCTATTTAACTGTTATAAGACTTATGAGATAATAATTAATTGTATTCTGACAGATCTAACAAGAATAACTTTTAATAAGTACTAAATAAATTAAGTACTGATCCTGATTCACCATTTTTTACACATTATTACAACTAAGTGAACACCGAAGTTCGTGAAGCCATTGAAATAAAAAAAATACATTATAATTTCAATCGGGACGATGGTTTTTGGATCTCATCCTGAAAGTCCAAAGAGTCTCATCTATACTTGAGCAATGATAAATCGACAATGGAAAACCTAAAGTAAATGATCAGAATCAGGCAGGCGATCGATCGCCAGATGCATTCATTCTATAGAGATGGTCATATAACATTACGAAAATGGGAATTGAAAATTTTACATGACTGCTGAACACGCTAATACAGAAACAATTATTAAAAAACAATAGATTTTAAAACATCAGCAAACAAACAATAAAAAACACAATATTTATGATAATAATTTATTTTATTTTATTATAATAATATCAGAACATCAGAATAAAGCAATACTTTGTTCTATTTCCAGAGACCCAACACCGACGACATCTTTACGATTCCCAAAATGGCTGCCGACCACGCTGTCAGACCCGCGTCTCCTGGTTATCGATAAGCAATTCCATAGACGCCAGCTATGGGAAGACGAAACACATCGATTCTGGAACCAAACTTATCTCAAGTTCAGAAGAAAATTATAATTACTGCTGTAAAATAAATATAATCGGTATTGGGCTTATTTATCGCATTTTTCTATTTCAGAGACGCTACCGCAAAAAACGATATTCGTTTTCGGACGACTATCTCAGTCACACTCATGTCGCCTTAATTGGAGTAAAAGAGAAAGATGCTCGAATACGAAGTTCGGTGTTCGCGGTACTGGGCCAGTTCTAAGTAGGAAAACGCAGTGTCGGAAATCGGCATATTAGGTGGACGGATGATCACGGATTGATCCTGATACCAGAATCTACCTGAAGGCGGGCAGCAGCGTCCGTTTAGAGCAATAGAGTATGTACTGCCATCGCCAAACCGTGGCGATTATAGCATTGAACCCTACATGTTCAGAGATCGCTGCCTATATATATATGCCTCCCCCAAATTTGACTTGTATTATCTTGGGTTGAGGAGCTGCCATAGTCGTCACGCTTGGCAGGCGGGTTGGCGTACGCAGTCATTATTGACTCGATTTCCACGGACGTTGCTGCCGTTGGTTTTTCCCTTTGTCGCCTCTGAAGGTACCTGCGGGAGCTATTCTCGGCCCGCACTTAATAACAGTACTTAAAACTAAAATTGCATTCATAAAGAGTTTCAATGCTTTGTTACTAGATGGCGCTAGTAGTGTCATGAATTGCAGATTTTTGTACAAGCGCCATCAGATATATCGGATCTGTGGAGGTGGTCACAAATATCGGAACAATGTCTCTACTGTCACCGCGGTAAAGTGCATTTTCCATATATTTATGACCACCTCCACAGCTCCTATATATCTGATGGCGACTGTACACAGCCCTATTAACCGACCATGCATATGGGCGCGGGCTATTGTCACGGCGATAATGTGCATGTTCAAATATTTGTGAGCACTTTAATTGTCCAGTTAGGTAGGTTCAACTTCGAGAAAGTCAATCGTCGAATCCAACTCGCCTGGGCAGTGTTCGAGGAGCTTTTTCCTTCTAATATTAGTCTTTGACCACTATGTGTTGCCAGTGATGACATATGGCACTGAAACGTGGTCGCTTACTATGAGCCGTATAAGAAGGCTAATAAAGGCGTTCTTTTTACTGAATTAAGCCAAGGATAGACATAACAAAACTATCAAGAGCTTGATAATTATATAAAAACAAAATTCATAAAGTCAACTATGTAAATATAGCTATTTTTTAATTGAAATCATTATTAGGTTATTATTCTATGTTGATTTTCCAAGTAACACTAGATGGCGCTAGTAGTGTTGAATATTTTTTCACTTCACCTATTTGTTCACTTCATTCTGTAGGTATATAATATGTAGGTATATGTGATATTTCTACTTATGCCTTAAGCCGTGGAAAAGGCAAAAAAAAACATATACATATTTTTAACTACTTAAACATTTCTTTCTTCTATGGTAAAGAAATCTTTAACATAGAAAAATGTTTTAGTTAAAATGAGTAAATGAAAATCCCGTCGTTATCTAAATCATCTCTTAAAATTTATTTTCTCGACTGTAAATAATTCAAGATCTAGCCCACAATAATGATGTCCGCATGATGCTTTACGTATTCATAGCAAATTGAAACTATCTTGAACTAACGGACACCGGCCTACCCAGATACGGCGAAAAAGGGTTCCTACTGACTACGAAACCCTAAAAATGCTGTCAAATCAAGATTCCACATTTTCGGAAATGGAAATCGAGGTCCATGGGCGCAGCACCGCTGCGTCTGCGCAAGGTTGGAGGCCGCATTGCAGTTGTGAAAGGCAACACATTCCAAACTACCGACACGACCAGTGTAAGTAGACACTTAAGATCCGTTAAGGTAGTGTTAACTACCGATGACCTTCAAATTCTACTTATTTTTTTCACATTAACCATTAAGTTCGATGAAGAATGAAAAATATGGTAATATTGATCATAATTTTCAAAAACTTTATTGTCAATATTATTTTATCCGATACACAATTATACAAATTCGGATCGATAGTAACTAATTCCGAAACTAGGACTTAAAATAAGCTTTTAATATATTATTGATTCACTGTAATTAAGAATCCAATATCAAGTATGAATTTACTACTGTTTAAACCTAAGGAAATATATCCTAAATCCCTCCAGGGCACACCCTGCAGAAGAGGGATAATACTAGATAAAGGTAAAACCAATTCTCTGGACAAGTAAATAGCCAAGCTCTAGGGTCCCCTGTGGCTAATAATAATAACATATATGAATACTTTATTGTTTTAAATATTCACAATGAGTCACATTTATATCAATAACATATCAACGTCTCAATCCGATCGCCTATATATATATTTCCATTTTACTACCGTATAAAAAGACAAGGAATGAATTTGGTTGTCAGCGTCTTAACTGCGTGCAGTCAAGGAGGACTTATACTGGTTTTAGTGAAGATAATCATTACCTGCGCTAGCGATTGGAAAGATGCTCCGGCGCAGTATCGAACCTGCTGTTGCGCCGATCGGGTTTTTGCGTGTTTCTCTAGAAACCTACTTAATCCATGAGAATCATAAACATTCATATATCACTGTCATTATGTTCGATCACAGTTTATAAAGAACAATTTTTGTTTTAAATATAACGGCTATATTTGTATAGTTGTTTACATTTATGAAGATAGATGGCACTGTTTTGAATTAAATAGTATTGATAGATCTTCACAATGTTACTCGTATTGACTAAAGTGTGTGATGTGTTGTGAGATTGACAAAGTTGTGAAATAATGGCGCCTATGATGAATAGGACCAGCGTAAGTAAATGATATCCTACTTTCCACTTCTCATTATTTACTACTAGCTTTTGCCCGCAGCTTCGCACGCGCAGAAGTACCCCCTTTTTTATCACTAGAGGATGGATTTAAAAAACGATGAAATCACTTTTCTTGTTTTTTTTATGACAAAGGTGGCAAACGAGCAGATGGATTGCCTGATGGTAAGCAATTACCGTCGCCCATGGGGACCCGCAACACCAGGGGAATCACGAGCATGTTGCCGGCCTTTAACCCTCCTTAAAGGCCTAGAGCTCTGGGAACCTTACTTCACTTGGGTCTTCTGTAAGGAGGTACTTCCTCAGTTGGGCTGCTCCAGACTCAAGCGTGATGGTACTTCGCTGTGCCCTACCTCTCATTGTTGGACATAGTTTAAGGACATACCCCGGGGCGGGTTTTGTATTCGAATAAGGAGTATTTACAGATCATTTAAAGTCTCTCGCTTTTATTATTTCCCCGTTGTATCGCAATGCTGATTATTTGTGCTAGGAAGTCTAACGGTACAAAATGGTACTTTCTGCCCAGGCTCTTATATTGTTTACCTTTTTTTTATTAATTATTTATGTGGTATGGTAAAGTGCAGGTGCGGTATGCCGCACTGGGTCAATGCCATTGTGACCAAAACAACAAATGCTGGAACCTGTTCGGTCGGTCCGTGCAATATTGCAATTGCATAATTTATTTTTTAGCTCACTTGGAAAGAACTGTTTCAATCTTAAAAACAGATAGCAAAGTTGCATTTTACTTACAAGAGTGCAAAGTAATTTCATAGAACTTTTTAACTAATCGAGTGTTTTTAACGTTAGCTAGTTGAATGTTGCTTTATTTAATATTTTTGAATGATAAATGATGGATAACTATAATGTTGATGTTGATGTTTTTCTCCTCGCGGCAGTGAGAAAGTAAAAGATAAAGATGCATGGAATCTTCGATGTTCTTTGTATACTTATGGGAAGCCCGGACGGACATTTTGGATACTCCACATCCTTCTCACAACTCGACCATCTCCTCCTATCAAAAATAAACAAAATAAATAGGAAATATTAGTAATCCGTTGAGGAAACGCATACACGTTGCACTTGATTATGGATCCCCGGTCTACTGTTGCCACACTGGCATTCCAGATATTCATGTGTTAAGCAGAATGTATTTTTATTTTTTACCAGACGGTCCAAATGACTCTCGACCTTTTCACCCAGTCGCCAAAAAAATGATTGTCGTCTGTGTTGAGTTAACCAGTCTGTTTGTGAGGAAACTCAGATATTATAAAGTTTTTTATTATTATTTATATCTACAATCAGTAGCAAGACTATGATCATATTGGATGTAGGTGTTATGTTAGACGTTGGGAGAATTAAGACCACTGTCTTAGCTCTCATCTTAATTGGGCAGCACGTTGGCTCTCTTGAGTCTCTTAATTTGGTTTAGCTCCAATAGCATGGCGGATAGTGGTTTCGAGTGGGCGGTTAAGACACTCTTTGTAGTTGGCGGTGTAGCGCTTAGCTTCTTCATGAATGAACTGCTGGAATTTCCAAGTACTCGTGAATTTGCGTGTTACAAGTGTACCAGGGCACTGTTGATAGAATCCTAAGAATATTATTTTGGGCTCTCTAGACGCAAATAGTGTTGGATTTCCTGGTTGTTGATCACAGTTGGATGTTGACATTCAAACAAATATTACATACTGTTTAAACAAGTTGGAGAAAGAAGAGGGGCTATGGCATAGGGAAGAATAGATTCATGATATAGTATACCACCAAGCATATATGCCGGCAATGAGATGCGTTGTTCAAGCTACCTACGCCAAATTTCGGTTACAATCTGAGGACGTTTAGGGTGATATCAGGATTTTTATCAGGACATTCCAAACAACATTGCAACCCTCCTGCCAGTAGACCGATCTCACTGCAGCAGCTGACTCCTCGCAAAGAGCTGCGATGAGACTATAAGCCGATTTTAGCCAGCTTTACTAATTTCACCGTAGTTCAACAGTTTTCTTTGGGGTCATGAAGAAAAGGCAAAGTAATATTCTTAGGCTATTTAGAAAGAACATATTAATTCTGAACACAATATAATGCTCGTCTTGCCTTTGCGCTCACGTCTAAATTGATATAATTGAACCATTACCCCGCTCTGAAACAGTTGGCAAAAAGAACGGAACTAACCTTCCGACCACAAAGGGAAGTACAAAGTATTGGAAGTTGCGCCATGCGCGCGCGCAGCGGCGCTTGCAAAACACGCCATTGGCCGCGGCGGCTGTCAAGGACCGCTGTCTACACAGTCGGCAGCAAAAGTGGCTGAGCGGGTGAAATGGTCAAAATGACCTATACGCGCTCTTATTCTCTTGACAATATATATGTGTTGACCTCATTTTGAACACCTCAACCGCTTAGCCATTTCTGCTGCTGACTGTACAAGCTGAGTTCTGAAACTATATATTTATTTGAAGAAGCTCTGCTTTGATGGCCTAGCGGTAGAGCGCTGGTGGCCTAGCGGTAAGAGCGTGCGACTTGCAATCCGAAGGTCGCAGGCTCAAGCCCTGGCTTGTACCAGTTGAGTTTTTCGGAACTTATGTACGAAATATCATTAGATATTTACCAGTCGATTTCCAATATTTATTTATTATATATACAGTTGGCTGAGTATCCACCACACAAGCCTTTTTGAGCTTGCATTACATACATACATTTCAGTCGTATGCAGTCCACTGCTGGACATAGGCCTCCCTCAAATATTACTTGTATCATCTTGGGGGTAGTTGCCATAGTCGCCACGCTTTGCAGGCGGGTGGGCGACCGCAGTAGCTGTAGATTTGGTTTCGACGGACGCTGTTGCCCGTCCGTAGGATTTTCCCTTTGACGCCTCTTACGACACCCGACCAGACTTCGATGCCGTCAAGTGTTCAATACGCTGGCGGTAGATGTGTTTACACGTCCCCCACGATGACGTATACCACGAGGGATAAATAGAAAAAAATTGACACGTCTAAGCGGTACTCGTATAGCACAATTGGTAGTGCACTGGGTTAGTCATCCAGTGGTTGTGGGTTCGAGTCCTGCTGCGAGTCAAAATTTTTCTTTTTTATTTCGATTTAAATATCGAATGCCCTGTAATATTTATTCATTTATTAATTAAAGCGTCATGAGAGTGACAGAGACAATCGTCCGTTTACGAATATCGTTTTTCGCGGTAGCGCCGCAGTTGCCGAACTAACCTTCAGCCTAAAAGGGAAGCATGTCCGTAATATTGAAGCAAATATTAAATATTGCCAAACCTGCGCGTGAGTGGCCATTGACGAATGCATTGCGAAACACATGCGTCGTGGCCACCGAGGGAAGCTGACCCGGTACCGCGAACATCGAAGTTCGTATATTTCGAACATTTTTCTCTTTTACTCCAATGAGAGTGACAGAGACAATCGTCCGAAATTTACGAATATCGTTTTTCGCTGTAGCGCCAGTGTTATCAAACATATTGTCGTCTTTTTCTTTCGTTTTATCGATGTCTTTTTTTAAAGGTTGTCTTTTGTTTTGATTTCATTTCAAAGATGGTATATCTTTAGGTATGCGTGTATAGTTTTATTGTACAATAAAATTTAATAAATTAATAACGAACTTAGAACAGTATATGAGCACTGGTGGCCTAGTGGTAATAGTGTGCGTTTTGCAATCCGTAGGTCGCAGGTTCAAACCCCGGCTTGTACCAATAACTTTTTCGGATCCTATGTACGTAATATCATTTGATATTTACCAATCGCTTTTCGGTGAAGGAAAACATCGTAAGGAAATCGGACTAATCCTAATAAGGGCTAATAGTTTACCCTCTGGGTTGGAAGGTCAGATGGCAGATTTCATAAAACTTGTGCCTACGCCAAATCCTAGGATTAGTTGCCATGCTGACCCCAGGCCCAGGCCGTGGCAAAATTCAGAGAACGCAAGGGAGATGTTGAAATAAACAAGGGTATATTTTATTAAACTAAGAACAAATCAAATTATTTTTTTACTAAATATATTGATTTGCTTTGTTTTCTAAGTAGTAACAATACAATATAAATTATAAATAGATGACATATACTTAATTAAGAAAAAGTGACTCGGACCTCCGGAGGTCGAGGCAGGATTCGAACCCGCATCTCCAGCTATCGCCACTGACGCCTGAACCGTAGCATAGCGACAGATACGGGTTCGAATCCCGCCTCGAACTCCTGAGGTCCTAGACGCTTTTTCTTAAGTATAAGGTAATGGCACCAATGTTGGACACTTTTAACCGACAGGCACCAATGATGGACACTTAGTTCTTATTTCAAAAATCATAAGTTATAAATGAATATGTCCCAACAAATGCACAACACTAACTCCTTTGAAATAAGCACTAATGTTCATGATTGGTTCCGTGTCCATTACTGGTGCCGTCACCTTATGTCATCTATTTCAATTTAACATTATATATATTGTGAACCTTGGGAGACAGTATGTCTGTACATCGTAGCGAAGCGACTACTGATAACGAGTCATTGACCCTATTACGACTTGGGTTGGCGTGCTTATCTCACGGACCTAATATCTCTCGCTCCGCTCTTATCCATTTAAAGTCGATTACCGAATGTCCAAGCATTATTATCAGAGACAAACATGCATTGACATTCAACTTATATATAAATAAATAAATAATAAATAAATATTCGGGACAATCTTACACAAGTCGACCTAGTCCTACGGTAAGCTCAATAAGGCTTGTGTTGTAGGTACTAGACGACGATATACATAATAAATAGATACATATAAATACTTATATATGTACATACAAAACACCCATGACCCAGGAAAAAATATCTGTGCTCATCACACAAATAAATGCCTTGACTGGGAATCGAACCCAGGACCATCGGCTTCATAGGCAGGGTCACTGCCCACTAGGCCAGACCGGTCAACTTATAACTTATAGTGAGTATTTGATTTATTTGTGTGACAAATTTACGGGTGTTGTTTATATATTTGAGAATTTGTATATTATATATATCGTTGACTGAGTACAGTCAGCGTCATATATTTAGTTGCTGTCAGTATTGCCAAATATACCGATACAGATCTTTATATATATAGCAGTAAGGATGTGTATCGATATATTTGGTTACACTGACTGTAACTAAATAAATATTTCGGGACAATCTTACACAAATCGTCCTTGTCCTACGGTAAGCTCAGTAAAGCTTGTGTTGTAGGTACTAGACGACGATATATATAACAGAGAAATATATATAAATACTTAAATACATAGAAAACACCCATGACTCAGGAACTCTGTGCTCATCGCACAAATAAATGTCATGACTGGGATTCGAACCCAGGACCATCGGCTTCATAAGCAGGATCACTACGCACTAGGCCAGACCGGTCATCAAAACGTACCTAACTATATAACGCTGACTGTACCACAACGCAAGCCATCCTGAGCCTCCCGGGGGGTCAGTCAATTTGTATAAGGATGTACTGAGCCCCGAGTGTAAGTTTTTAACGTAACTTTACGTCACGAACGCGTTTGCGTTTCCCATATAAATAACATTATCACTTACGCGTTCGTAAACGTTTTACTACGTCAAAAGAAGATTACACTAGAGCCTCTGTAGTATTTATTAAATATTTTTATCCGGTCTAAATGAAGTTCACGGTTTAAATGTATTAGGCACAATAAGAATTGCTAAAGCCATTAGCAAGTTAAAAAAAAAGTTAATGACGTTTTGACCTCCGCATAATGTGGACAAGTGCGTCAGTAGTCTGCCTCGAGTTCGCGCCTGACCGCCGGGCGAATCACGCGCATGCCGCGAGAACGTTTTCAAACATAAATTGTGTTATAAGTGAAAGAGTTAAGTGATTCATGGAATTTTGAATTAGGTATGTGTTTATATTCGCCTAGGTTAATTTGAAAATAAATTTAATATAAAATAATTACAATATATATAATAACTACTTAACTACTTACTATATTAAATCTAAAAAAGACCCTTCAGGCATTGTACAGTCAGCTGCAGATAAAATGTGCCCTACAAACTCGTATGGCGGAGTGGTACCTTTTCTCTGCAGCTGACTGCACCAAGGATGCTAGCGGCATCTCCTCGTTGTATCGCAGCTGATACGTTGTGCGAGGAAGCCGCCAGCTAAGTCACCAGTTAAGTCAACCTGACGCCTCGCGAAAAACGGTACAAAATGGTACTCTCTGCCCATATTTGTTACGTTTGAAAATTTCTTTTCGAATTTATTTCGCATTTATCTAAGATAAATAAAACTTATTTTTGTATGCATTGTATGTATCTATCACCCATAATATAACTGAACTTGCACAGATTAAGCTATCTTTAGACTATTCATAGATAGGTAGGTACTATGTGCTAGGTATTTTTATTGTTTTTTTCTTAATCTATTTATCATTCAACTGCTTGTTAAATTGCTTTTATATATATATACCTACTACTGGTGGGAACCTATAATTGTCTCTGTTACATATTTGTATTGTTATGATATTATAGATAGCTGTTGGTTCTCCGAATAATAATAATTAATAAATAGTAAGTCTGTGGTCTCCACTCAACTTTTCGACCCCATCGGCCATCTTCTCTGGGTGCAATGTGGCCTGCACATTGCCAGTTCAGCTTGCTAATCCGGTGGGCTATGTCGGTGATCTTAGTTCTTTTCGCTTAGATAATTTTTAATGTTTACGATATATTAGGCCTTAATATATTCCTTCTGGCCTTTCGCGACTGCGTGTCGCAACCAGTTATAACTTAGACTCATAAGAAGACCAAAGTCGATGGAGGCCAAAGGGTTATGCTGGAAGTGTATCTGCGCGATCCCATTAGAAATGATGTCTTTCGCAGCAGAACCGATACAGCCCAGATAGCTAATCACACTCTTCGCACTCTTTGAATCACTGGCATCTTTCGCTAGCTCGGGTCTGAATATTAGCACGAGAAGGTTACCTCTGACTGAATCGTCTTCTGTCTGGTTCTTATAATAACCGTCTTCTGTGAGTTCTTCTTAGTTCTTCTTCTGTGTAAAGTTCTTAGCAGTGAGATTTGGACTAGTAAGTAATTAATAATTATTTTTATTTTTCCTTTGGCAGATTTTTTTTGTAATTGTTGGATATGTTTTCTTAAAGAATAACGCATTTTTATATAAGATATCTTTTGTAATACTGTTTTGAAAAAATAAGTCCCGCCGAGTTTCTTGCCGGTCATAAAAGTCGAAATGCTTCTCGGGTCAGAGGTGTAGGGTTAGAACCGGTGTAGTTTTTATGTTTTCTTCTTTTGTATACTCGACGTGTAAAAGTGCCCTTGTGGCCTACTTACTGAATAAACGTTTGAGTTTGAGTTTAAAATGAGTTAAGAGTACAATCTTAAATGGCAATGGGCGGGGAAAATTGTACGTAGAACCGACGGCCGTTGGGTAAAGGTTCTCGAGTGGCGACCACGTAACGGGAGGCGCAGCGTGGGCAGACCCCCAACAAGGTGGACTGACGACATAAAAGATTGCGGGAATCTCTGGATGCGGGTGACGCGAAAACGGTCACTTTGGGGAAGGTCTATGTCCTGCAGTGGACGTTCTTAGGCTGATATGATGAAGATGATCATGTGACTTAAGAGTCTTACATTAGATGTTGGACAGGTGTTCTGTTCCAAACCTGTAAGTAATATTTATTTATATAGTTTTTTTGACACCTGACCGATTCGCTTTTTTTTTGTATTGTATAATAATATAATAAGGATACTACTATGTAGAGGTCTAACGATTCCAACATGGTTTTACAGACAAGGCTCCTAAACAAAAAAAAATATTTTTACTCTTTTCTCACTACAATCAAATATCAATTTGTAGATCATTATATTAGAATGATAATGATTAGTTACGAATCAAACGAACATGTAACCGCAAGCCGGCGGTTAGGTTAGGTAATGGGTTAGCAATCGCGAGGTCGCGGGTTTGACCCTGGCAGTGGCACTATGTAAATGTCACATGTGTAGTTTCTAATCAACGCACAAGTAAAATAACTGATAATATCATATATTTTTCACATTACTAGGTCGAAAAATCAGTTTTTATTCTCTAAAAACTGAAAGCATAACTGCACTTTAGTCACAAGGGAGCGAAGTACAAATATACTAATGTTGAATGATTTTTTTCCGTTAGTAGGGTTACAAGTACAATCAAGGTGAAAAATATCGATGCGACCAAACTTCAGCTGACTGTACCAATCTTAC
Organism: Grapholita molesta; assembly: GCA_022674325.2. Lineage (NCBI taxonomy): Eukaryota > Metazoa > Arthropoda > Insecta > Lepidoptera > Tortricidae > Grapholita > Grapholita molesta. The sequence continues at coordinate 16,157,852 of CP053136.2, forward strand.
GCAGGGGAAGTCTTGGGGAGAAGCTAATAAATAAAATGTCTCCAGGCGGTGGGTCGCGACATGAAGTGGCTGGCGCTGTTCTCGCTGGTGGCGGCCACGGTGCTGCAGCAGCCAGCGCCCACGGTGCGCACGCGCGGCGGGCTGCTGCGCGGGCGCGTGGCGCGCGACGGCCGGCTGCTCGAGTACCTGGGCATCCCGTACGGCACGGTGAACGAGGAGAACAGATTCAAGGTGAGTCTCGCTCGCTTTTCAACTTGTTAGTACTTGGCATCGTGGTAGAGTAATGCTGCAACAGCTGTATCTCGTATAGGAAAGAAGAGAACGAATTCAAGGTGTTGTATCACTCACTCTTTAGTAGTGATGTGTGCCGTCAGGCAGTAGTCGTCTACTGACGGATGTCCCGGCATGAAGTGGCTACCGTATCCAGCGCTACCGTAGCCATATTCGTACGACGATTATCTATGGCACTCTCATGATGCCTTAATTGGAGACTTTTTTAACTATATACTAACTTCGACGTTCGCGGTACCTACCAGGCCTGTATGACAAGCGGAAGGATAACCGGACCGGTTCTTTAAACGCTGTTTTTTCGATTTTGCAATAGAATAATAATATTTTGCGACCAGAGGGGATTCAAACAATCACAAACTTTGAGGACGAAAACAATCACACACAAAAGTTTCCCTCAATTATTTTTACACAAAATGTATAGTTTCCATACCCACGATTATTAATTTCTATCATTCATGAATACCATTTCTTCATTTCTGACAGAGTTGAAAATGTCACAATCCCGACTCGACCCTCAAAAATCGTTCTGTTCCTCTATTAGTTAAGTTTAAAGTATGTTAGAATCTGTTGGTCTATTAGTTAAGTTTAAAGTATGTTAGAATTTTAAAACAAGCCTTATGGCTCTTTTATGATCCGTGGAATTAATTATGCATGCCATTTCAAATTATAGCTTGTATTCCGTCTCAGCTCAACCTGTTTACTTACGTCATCAGAGTATTCGAGCTTGTTTTAAACACATGATTTAGTATTTAAATGCAGTACTAAGTTACAGTTTTATCATCATCATTTAAGCCGTAAATCCACTGCTGGACATAGGCCTCTCCCCGATATGGCTTGTATCATTTTGGATAGTTATGGCAACTATCCAAAATGATACAAGCCATATCGGGGAGAGGCGAGAGTCGCCACGCCTGGCAAGCGGGTTGGCGGCCGCAGTAGCTATTGAATGCGTCCGTATTCAATAGCTACTGCTGCTTGTCCGTGGTTTTCTACCTTTGTCGCCTTTTACGTCACCCGCGGGAGGTGATGGGGTACCTTATAGCACAATTGGTAGTGCACTGCGCTAGTGATCCAGTGGTTGTGGGTTCGAGTCCCGCTACTAGTAAATTTTTTCTATTTTTCTTCTTTCGATTTAATATCGATGATATTGGCTAGTAGACGTTTCTGCTTTATAAAAAACACTTCATCCGCTTAGCAACTTTTGCTGCTAACTGCACAAGTTGCACTAATATTAGCACTTCGGCAATATGTTTACAGATATGTATGGGCAATAACACTTTCAGGGACACCCAATTACCTTAATTGTCAAATAAAAGTTAAATCAGTGGTCAGTTTAGTGACGACAATTAAGCTTGTTATATTTATGTAAATCATCTTTATTCGCATTTTTCTATTACAATAACACGTATTAATGGATTAAACATAAAACAGATGATTATATTGAAATTTAAAGCTTACTTGTCGTCACTAAACTGACCACTGATTTAACTTTTATTTGACAATTAAGTTAATTGGGTGTCCCTGAAAGTGAAATTGCCCGTATAGTGCAAAACGATTTTCGACTACGATTTGAATTACTACGGCAACCGAACTTTCAATTAATGATTGTATTAAACGAGTGACATTTTCATATTTATTAATATGGAACTTTATTGCTTAGTGTCAAGTGTCAAAGTAAAAATTACATTCTACAATGTCGGGTAATTCGACATTTAAATCACATCGATTGACAATTCGGTTTCGCATTTCGATTGTAATCCGAGTATTCCTGATGGATACCGATTTTCCACTTCAGGATAGATGGGGGGAGTTTTATACTCAACTGTCAAGATATGTACCTATAGACATACGGCACCAACTCTCATGAATCGATCTCTATATCTGTACACACAGCTGATAAGTGTTAAGTGACAAGTACTAAACATTACAGTTACTAACCTCGTGTAAACCCAGCATAAGACTTCTGTTGCCAAAATATATATTTGTACAAGTACGCTAATGATCAGTACCCTTACCATGAGTTGTGACATTGAGGTTTTCGATAACAAGTATCGAGTTCACTATCTGTGCATCTTGTTCGCACTAATGTAGTACTAGTGAGATGCACAGATAGTAAACTCGATACTCGTTTTCGAAAACCTTAATGTCACAACTCATGGTAAGGGTATAATATGGTCAAAGTAAGGTCAGCGAGCGTATAGCTTAATGTCGAAACGATGCCCTTATCGAAACCTTCGAGCTGGGAAAAACGAACTTAACCAGTTCTTGCATTTTCAAGGTAAATTCAAGGCTAGACAGTAACTTATCATTGTGTATTCGAAATATTATATCAATATTATCAGTTACGGACGTCCACTGCTGGACATAGGCCTCCCCCGTGCCTGCATTGGGGACTAGTCGCCATAATCGACGAAAGAAGCCGGGTTTTGACCCTAAACTGTAACTTATTGCCATAATCTACACGCTTGATTTGGCACCGCTCTAAAGAACCTCTGGGTTCCCCCTAAACTGCGAATTGGAGGACGGGCAGCAATGTCCCTAAGGCGGAAGATACTGCTGTCGCCAACGAGCCCGCCAAGCGTGTTGTTTTTTTATTTAATACACGCAAACGAGTGGATTAATCGCCTGATAGTAATTAATTACCGCCGCCATGTACAGCAATACCAGAGGTCATAATTGCGCTTCCGACCTTTAAGATGGAATACGCTCTTAACCCTTTGAACGCCAAGCACCACTAAAGCGGTCGCGTGATGTCGTGCCTGCCACGCCACCGACCACTAGTGGCTATGGCGGACGCTGTCAAAGCAATTGTCCTACTGACAGATAAGGTTTATACTTGTTCTTCACTTGTCGATACGTTGGCGTACACGTCACTTTTTGACGCGAGAGGAAAAGCGTTCAAAAGGTTAAAGGTTTAAAGGTCATCAAGCGTGTTTATTAAAATTGTTGTGATCCATGTTACTACTGAGTTACAAATGGGGTGAGTGTGTGTGACAGCGAGCGGGGCGAGGGTGTGCGATAAAGTACACGTGAGTTTGTAACTATGTAGTACTTAGTTTATTATTTACTTAAATAAGTTAATGGTCTTCACAGTCGTAAAGTCCTGATAATTACATACCGAGGCCGTCACAAGTACATTGATTAGTTTATTTATGCACATAGGTTAAGGAAAACATGATAACGTGTGCATTGCGTTAGCGTTGTAAATATTTAATGTCCTATAATAGCATCATCATTTCATTTTTTTTTATACTATATAAATTTAGTGCCGTGTGATGCCGGCTGACTAGAATAGCACCACCCCGCGGGTGTCGTAAGGGGCGACAAAGGGAAAAATCAGCAGCGTCCCTCGGAACCCAATCTACAGCTACTGCGGTCGCCAACCCGCCTGCCAAGCGTAGCTATGGCAACTACCCCCAAGATGATACAAGTCATATTTGTGGGAGACCTATGTCCAGCAGTGGACTGCATACGGCTGAAATTTATATAAATTTAAGTATATATAATATAATATACGAGTACACCCGCAAGAATTGTTAAATGTATTGAAGTTCGGGATGAGCTGATAACCAGTTGTGACAGCCAGTCTGTAACTCAGCAAAAGCTAAGTCCATCCCTGTTGTCGCACTGTGTTAGATTTTTTTATTTTGGTATATAGATATAAGCAAATTACAGTTACCTACTGTCTTTGGTTGTTTTTAATTTCTGTGTTGTCTGTGTATAGTGTGTGTGTGTGGCAATAAAGCATTATTCTAGTCTTCCATTCTGGACATAGGCCTTCCACAATTCGCGCCACAACCAGTCCTCAACCCTCCGCATCCAAACGCCTCCTGCCACTATCCTCAGGTCATTGGTCCACCCGGTTGGAGCTGGGCCCACCAGGCGTTTTGTTCGTAGTCTCCAGTCCAGCACCCGTCTGCCGCAACGACCATCTTCGACAAATATAGCCCGCCTATTGCCACTTGAGCTTGCTGATCCTGAGGGCTATCTCGGTGACCTTGGTTCTTCGCCGGATCTCATGGCTCCAATAATATATATGTATATCCCAAAATTTTTTATTATGGATCTTAGTTATCTGAAATAAATGTACTGAATTGAATTTAAAAAAGTTATTTTAACACCTTAGCGGCAGTAGTTAACAACGCTTGTTTAGGGGTCGATCGACCTAATGACGCACCGAACGTGTTAAAATAAATATCTCATTATGTACCTGTAAAGATTTTTAACACTGTCCGTCATGTCACGTCAAAAGTTGTTTTTCTTAAATGCCATTAGCCATTATGTATTTGGTGTATCAACTTTAAGATGCCACTTGAATGACAGTTTAAAGAGATTCTAGAATGTGTCTAAAGAGGTCTTATTTAATTATCTTATTAACGAAGCTGAAGATTTTGCAAAAATATAACAAAACCTATGATGTTTCATAGTTTAGTTTATTTATTTCATAATAATAAATTACAATATAAATTGTCTTAACTTAATCTATACAGATTTATATTGTGATCGTCAAACAAATAGGTAAACAATAAATAAATAATTACATTCAACAATAAAACAAAAATAACAATAATTATAATATTAAAAAGATCATATCAATATATCAAATTAAAAATTACATTTCAATGTTTATCAATATTAGATGTCAAATCAATATACTCGTTTATATAATATAATATAATGTATATAATATAATGGATTAAGAATATCCGTAATTAAATTGTTAGCACCGTATACATTTATAGATACAAGTCATACAAGTTAGTTCCCTAGATTGTATTCTAGATACAATGTCTTGAATATGCAGTCCTCCTTTAATATCTCTATTAATTGCTATTACTGGTCATTAAATACGACCTCGGATTAATACGAGACAATTATTTACAATTACAGGGCTTTTGTTTACCTGTCGTCATGTCTTTTCCTGTGACTTATTCAAAATAAAAACAAATATGTACTTGTTTATGGAGTTAGAAAGGCATAATATTTCGATATTTAAATCGAAAAAAATAGAAAAAATTTGACTCGCAGCGGGTTCGAACCCACAACCACTGGATCACTAGCCAAGTGCACTACCAATTATGTTATACGAGTACCACTTGGACTTATCATTTTTTTTCTATCTATCCCTTGTGGTATACATCATCATGGGAGACGTGTAAACACATCTACCGTCAGCGTATTGAACACTTAACGGCATCGAAGTCTCAATTTACATTGAGAAATCATCGATAACAATGTGCTACCCCTTTCAATATTATTTAAATTTCGAAAATATTCGCTAGTAGACGTTTCTGCATTATAAAAAAAAATATTTAGGTGTGACTGAGGTCAAATGCTGGTCAGTCCTGTATAAAAAAATGTATACCTTGCATTTCCTTAAAGCGACATCTGCGTATGATTTATAAAAATACATTGTCACCAAATTACCAAGTATCACCAATAAGGCATGATTTGCCCTTCAGTTGCAAAACAGACTTAACCCTTCACCTTACACATGTACACACGTAGAAAAAAAAAAACAAGATTATCTACTATACATATTATGCATAAATTACATAATTATCACTAGATTTTTGCACGTCAATATTTACAAGATTATTTACATAATGCGTTGCGTAAGATCAAATTTTATCAGTTAGTTATTAAACAGAGATCAAGGTTCATTTAAATCACTGAGTTGTGGAAATGTACTAGAAACATATTTTGGATTTGATAAAAACTTGTTCAATTTAACGGAATAACATTTACAGGCTGGATCAATTATTATATTACGTAAAACCATAAACCGCTGTATTTTGATTACACCGCCTGCTTTCTACCATTTCATTTTGGTTTTGAAAGGCAGTCAAAACTAACACATCTCCGTCCTTTTCCATTCCAGGCTCCGCTGCCCCCGCCAACATGGGACGGCGTGTTCGAAGCCATCAACACCAACACCCGCTGTCCACAGACCGTCATGGGTTCTGTCATCATCGGCAACCCTGACTGCCTCAAGCTGAACGTCTACACTCCCGCCAGGACCAGATCCAAGCTCCTGCCGGTCATGGTCTACATCCACGGAGGTTGCTTCTTCGAGGGCACTGGTTCAGCTTTCCTTTATGGAGCAGACTACTTCGTAGAACACGGAGTGGTATTCGTTGGTATTAACTATAGATTAAACGTGGAAGGATTCCTATGCTTGGGAACAGAAGATGCTCCTGGTAATGCTGGTTTGAAAGACCAGGTAGCTGCGTTGAGATGGATTAAAGATAATATAGAAGCTTTTGGAGGGAATCCGCAAAGCGTTACGCTGTTCGGAGAAAGCGCTGGTGCTGTTTCATCCTCTTTCTTAGTTCTTTCGCGAGCTGCGAAAGGTCTGTTCCATAGAGTCATACTACAAAGTGGATCTACCCTCGCTCCGTGGGCTTTGCAACATGACCCTATCAGGACAGCTAGTGCTCTAGTCAAACATTTCGGTTACGATACCAAAGATCCATACGAAATATACGATATTTTAAGAAGCAAAACTGTAAACGAATTAATAATAGCTAAGGCTGCTGAAAATCAAAACTACATTTCGTCCGACACGCTCTTTGTACCCTGCATCGAGAAAGAGCTGCCAGGAATCGAACCTATTGTAACAGAATACCCGACAAGCATAATCGAATCTGGTAACTACACCAAGGTGCCAATGATCATAGGCTTTAATGACAACGAAGGGATATACTTCGTAGCTAAAGACTACGGGAGCAGTCTCAAATCGATAGACCCAAAAGAGAACTTGCAACCAGATTTGGAATTCCCAACAGAACTAGAAAAGAACAACACAGTTGATATAATAAAGAGTCATTACTTCCCACCAGAGAAAGACGAGTTGATCTTAAACATGGTGGATCTATATTCCGATCTGCACTTCAAGTTTCCATCAGTAATCGAGTCTGACCTGTACGCGAAGACCACGGACAAGCCAATATACTTCTACCTCTTCAAGTATGGGGGGTACAGGAATATGGCGAAGATAATAGTGGGCTACGGGGCGACGGGAGGGGCGTCCCACGCTGATGAGCTGTTCTATTTGTTCAAGCCTCATTCCATCCCTTTCCCGCATCAGCTGGAGCGAAGAATGATCAAGCGCATGGTTACACTATGGACCAATTTCGCCAAATACGGGTGAGTTCTAAAAAACATTCAGTTTCATTTTAGGTCTTGCCTAGTAGACACTCTGCCTGGTTCAAATCCCGGTAAGGACGTATATTTTGTGTGATGGGCACAGATAATTGTTCCTGAGTCATGGGTTTTTTCTATATATTTATATATCAGAGCTCCAACCCACGGCCGGCAAAGCGCTTCTGACTCCCCTGGCGTTGCAGGTACCAATTAATTGCAGACGGTAATCCGTGTGCTCGTTTTCCACTTTTGTCATTTAAAAAAATCGCTGTCAGAGTTATTATTCATTAATTTCCACGCATAGTCCAGGATCCAAATAGCCTTGGCAAAAATGCCGGGAAAATGCGAGGATATGCGAGGCTGAGTACCCAGAACACAAGCATTCTTGAGTTTGCTAGTTTGTAATATTTATTCAGTTAGCAAGCTATGATAAAAAAGAGGGATTGGCAAAACATATATCTCACGTCGTTTCTCCTAAGGGCTATACCTATATTTTTGGTACTAAATGCACAAAGCGCTATCTATCGAGTATCGTGTGTACTTTGCGGGCGTTTGCCTGCGAATAAATTATACGCAACTGAGATGTATTGCGGCTGTGAAAGTAGATGGCACTAGTACCTTAGCCAGCAATGCCTTATGACTTTATCCTTGGTTACCAGCGACGGCAGCTACCCTGCTGAAACTGGTTCGAATCCCGGCCAAGGTATTAATTTGTGTGTTCATCGCGAATATTTGTTCCTAAGTTATTGACGTATTCTACTCGTATGTATTTAAGTATTTATTGTAGGATAATTGCGCGTGCAAAAAAAATGCGTCATTAATTTAAGCATTCAAAGCGGGTACGGTAAAAAATACAATATTTCAACAAACATCTCAATGTCATTGTCAACTGATGTAAATAATTTTTATTTATAATGTATACAACAAAAGTAAAAAAAAAAACAAACATTTTAAGTACCTATTCATGGATTTATTGTTTTGCCCGCGGTTTTGCCTGCAATTTTTTAAGTTATAGTTGAAAACCTAAGCACCTGGCCTATGTAGTAGTAACGTGTGTACACACATGTCGGCGTACTAAGTATATTCGAATTTTGACGTAAGTTCAATATTAATTCTCTGCACAACTACATAGACATGTCCTTCAGTTAAGTTTTTCAGCTATATTACTTGACAAATATACTCGTCGCGGCGAATCATGATCCCTATGACACTGACAGTTATTCCCACGACACAAATTTGTAGTGGCGTCACCGTTACATTAGAATCAAATATTAAATAAATAAATATGGGATGTCGCTGATCCCATGGAAGTTGGGAAGGGTGCTAGTGTGGGACGCCACCTGCGTCGATACGCTGGCCCCTTCCCATCTCCATGGCACGGCAGTTAAGCCCGGGGCAGCTGCAGAGACGGCTGAATCTTTAAAAAAGGCAAAATATAAAGGTCTCGGGGCCGAATACAATTTTGTACCTTTTGGCGTCGAGACCCTTGGCCCGTGGGGACCAAGTGCCCATGCCTTTTTCAAAGATTTCGCCAAACGTCTTATCGACGTTACTGGTGACCGGAGAGCTGGCAGCTTCCTCGCTCAACGCATAAGCATTGCGATACAGCGAGCAAATGCTGCCAGCGTTTACGGCACCATGCCACGGGGGGATCTCTTATTTTAGATAGGTATTTTAGGTTTACTTTTTGAATCAAATTGGAGGCGTCTAAAAATGCTGTTTTTTCATTTTAGGTAGATATATGCTATTACAATGATTTCCCGTTGGAATTGTAACAATTCTTAACATTTACAAGAAATTATCTCAATCAGATATTACGTTTACGCCCTGCAAAACTTACTTCGTTTGGAAGATATCGACTAGTGCAAAAAGTATCAAAAACAAATGTCGATAATGGAAACGAGTGTACAAAATAAATAGTACGCTTTCAGTGTCCGATGTACCTATAACCGTTTTCAGTTATACATATATTAAGGTTATTTTAATATTATGCATTTTTTTTTCGATAGCACTATATTTAATATGGACTTTTATTTTTACATTCGTCTAGCGTGACGTAAAATACTGATGCTAAATGTTAAAAAGTTACATTTCTCGTCCAAAAAACTTAAATCATTTCTATTACAACAACATAACAAACATAAGAAATGCAGATTATATTTTTAAAATCATGTTTACCTACGTGGCTGAATGCAAGTCACGCCTTTGCCTATAAAAAAGTTAAGTTACATCGACACGACGACTCATCACTAACATGAACTGTCATAGGGATCATGATTCGCCGCGAGGAGTATAGTTATTTGTGTTACACGGGAGCAAAGTGAATGACATTAGAAATTTACTATTAGCTTTGCTTACACTAACTAAGTGGTAAGGTAACATACGGACATACCTTCTTCGTAAGTATATGGAAATGGATATTTCTGTTGTTACTTCAACATAATGGCGTCGGCGTGACAGCTAATTAACATTATGTCGGCAATTTGTAAATTAACATCGCTCTGTGATACAATGACATAATACAATACAAACAAACAATACAATTCAAGTATCCACAGTCAGCAGCAAAACTTACTAAGCGGGCGTGGTCGTCAAAATGAGCTTTTTTTTATGACATAGGCGGCAAACGAGGAGACGGATTGCCTGGTGTTAAGTAATTACCGTCGCCCATAGGCACCCGCAACACCAGGGGAGTCACAAGCACGTTGCCGGCCTTTAAGGGGGGTTGGAGCTCTGGGAACCTTACTCACCATCAGGAACACAACACTACATACCTGAAAGGTGGCAGTGCTATTATGGCTGTGGTCTTCTGTAAGGAGGAGGTACTTCCCAGTCGGGCTGCCCCAGATCTAAGCATGAAGCTTGACATGACTTTATAGTTAAGATAATAAAACGGTCCGACCACGTCAATGCGCGACTTGCGGCGCGGCAAGCGTCTTGTCTGTTCGTTGCGCGGACAAGACGCGCAATGCACTGCGGTTAGTTGGGATCGCACGCAATGAACAGATAAAACGCTTGCCGCGCCGCAATTCGCGCAATGCATTGGCCGGGCCGGAGCGTGTTAAGATCTATACCCTTACCATGAGTTAGTAGTACTATCTGTGCATCACGTTCGCACTAAAATAGTACAAGCGAGATACACCGATAGTAAACTCGATACTTGTTATCGAAAACCTCAATGTCACAACTCATGGTAAGGGTACTAGCGGCAAGTTAAAGAGGGACAGATTAGTTCATCTCGTATTAGTGCTGGAGGGTTCCTCGGCTTATATTATAAATATTTCAATAAATCGACCTAGTCCTACGGTAAGCTCAGTAAGGCTTGTGTTGTAGGCACTAGACGACGATATACACATAATAAATAGAAACATATAAATACTTAATACATAGAAAACACTGACTCAGGAACAAATATCTGTGATCATCATACAAATAAATGCCCTGACTGGGATTTGAACCCAGGACAATCGGCTTCATAGGCAGGTTCACTACCCACTAAGCCAGACCGGACGTCAAAATAATATCATACTAGCTGTGCCCCGCGCTGTCACCCGCGGTTTATTAGGGAAAAAACGTAGCCTATGTGTTAATCCAGGGTGTCGGCTAACTCCATGACAAATATTAAAACCGCTCCACCCGTTTAGACATGAAGAAGTAACAAACATACACACTCACAAACTTTCGCCTTTATAATATTAGTGTAGATTTCAATAAGCAAAGTCCCAAAATATTTAAAATAAAATGACATACCGTGAAATCTCATTCACGGTTGATACGCAAAAGGTTAGTTCTGATTGGCTCAATCCATCCCTGAAACTATGTCAATCGTTCGCTGCTATAACTCCTTCCCTGAATACGTGGTGGTTTAATACCTCGCTCCGACGCTAGGTGGCGCTCATTTGTCGGCGGAGCACGTCTCTCATACAATTTCCATAAATTTATAGCTCGAATAAAACAGAACAAAACAGCATATAAATTGTATCGTGTCGCGATTGCAGAGTGTGTCAGTACTCTGTAGATCAATCATCATCATTTCAGCCGTAATAAGCCCACTGCTGGACATACAAACACATGTTGTAACATCTTGAGATGGAGTTGCCAAAATCGCAGCGGGTTGTTAACGGGAGATTCGGTTTCCACGGACGACAACCGAATCTATTTAATGTATCTTTGTCCCTTTCTCGTCCCTTACGACACACAAGGGATGGTGCTATTGCAGAGAACGATAAAACTATTGCTTTACTAGTAACCGAAAACTGCTTATTGTAATTTTCTCATTAATAATTTTAGATAATTATAATTAAACAAATACATACGAGTATTTTATAAATGAGAATAACGGCTTTCCCCACGTTTACTTAGTCATTTGCTTTTAATGTATTTATATTAAGTATGCAACCCACGTCCCCCGTTCTCATGTTCAGCAGTGGACGTCTTATGGCTGAGATGATGATGATGATGCAACCCACATTAACCCTTAAGCTCGCGTTAATAAACCAACACCATTTCGAGTAAAAAAATAGGTAACCAATGTTACCCCGCGAATCAAAGTAACCCCAGTTTATGTAGCAGTAATTTGCGTATCAGATCCGAGGAAGGGAGTAAGGGGATTATGTGCCAGTAGAATATTGGGGTAATTTTAAGGGTCGGCGACGCGCATGTAACACCTCTAGAGTTGCAGGCGTAAATATGCTGCGGTAACTGCTTACCAACAGGCAAGCCGTATGTTTGTTTGCCACCGACTTTGTATAAAAAAATTTTTTAGCCATTTTCGCTTACTACTACATACATACAAAGCTAAATACAAAGTGTTGGGCGAATTCGGTATCGCGTTCTGATTAGAAAAAAAGCAAAAATAAATTAGTTTTGACGCGATTTTTTTTCCATGGGGCCGGTTGTCCGTGTCAACCAACCCTCCATACAAAGATTATTCGCGTCAAAAACATTTGTTCCACATGTTCCATTTAATTCAACCCAGTCTCCCTCGTTTCCAGGGACCCAACGCCAACCACGTCCCCGCTGCTGCCGTTCCGTTGGCAACCAGGGCGCCCCAGCAACCCCTCCGCCCTGGTCATAGACTCGCAGCTCTCGACAGCTCGGCTGTGGGACTACGCCACCGTGGACCTCTGGAACCAGACGTACAGCAAGTATAGAAGAAAAGTTTATGGGTTTCATTGACCATTGCCTCTTCTGGGATTTTATCCGACATGCCAATCGTTTGTAGAAACGGAATGGAAATGGAAACGCAATGGGCTTCGAGTGTCATAATAAGGTTATTATTACTTATTACTATTGTGTAGGTATAAAGGGAAATAGATTTAAAAAAAAACAGAGTTCGATATAGCGAGCTTTCAAAGAAAAACTTGAGTTATTGCGCGCATATTGCATATTATGCGCGCAATTTCAATTTTTTGAATATTATATTATTAAAAAATAATCGAGCATATTAAATATAATTGCATATTAATACAATTATATTTTATATTAAAATACTTGGATAGCTGAAGTATTTAATGAAATACGTACCTATTTATTATAATTGTTTTTAGTGATAAAAATAATACCATGAAGCGGGGTGAGTTGAGACGAATAAGTGACATTAAAACCTAGATAAAATGCACTAAAAATGTTTCGATCATTTGTATTTTAGTATTTATGATTTGGCATAGTTCTGTTTCGTAGTTGTAACGATAAACACAAAATAGTAAGAAATCCTACCTCGCCTCTACGGGGTGAGGTGACATATTCTACTAAGCTTAATTGGGTAAATCGTTACTTTTGTACCCTGAACATTACAATAGCTTGATTTGTAACAATAACATTATAACAGTAATACTGCCTATAAATACCTACACGCCCATCTTTTATCTCGACTCCCCCATTTCATAAGCGATCTCTTCTCACCCCATTTTACGGTAACAGCTATATTATTAAAGGGTAGGGTAGTGTGCGAAAATGACGGTGTGATAATGTTTCTAGTCTGAAATAATATAGACCAAGCTAGAATAAACTTAAAACATAATTTTATTTATTAATTTAATGCCATTGTGTAACATACAGGAATTGTGCAATAAATCAGTTATTTAAAAATTGTTTTTTATTTCATCATCATCATCATCATCTAAGTTATAAGATGTCAACTGCTGAACATAGGCCTCCCGACATGTACCGAAAGACATATTCATATCAAGAATAACAATAATTCAATAACTAAATAAACATAAATAACTTAAAAACAAACTATATTAAAAATAATTAAATTAAAACTCTACATTTAGGGTAGGCCCCCGTAGCATGGTTCCAGGAATGCTGGCAGCATTACCTCGCTGTATCGCAACGCTTAGGCGTTGGGCAAGGAAGCTGCCGTACCCTTACCATGAGTTGTGACATTGAGGTTTTCGCTAACGAGATATCTGTGCATTTCGTTCGCACTAAAATAGTACAAGCGAGATTCACATATATCTCGTATATACGACGAGATATATACAGATATATCTCAATGTCACAACTCATGGTAAGGGTACAGCTAGCTCTTTTATCTCCAGTAGCGTTGACCAGCCGCTTAGCCAACTCTTTAAATATACCCTGAGCTGCTGATGATGATTAGTTTAAGGGATTAAAGAAAACGGAAATAAAAAACATACTGTATATAGAAAAAAAACTCAACGCCCGCCTAAAAAAACAAACTGTATATAGAAAAAAAACTCAACGCCCGCCTATCAAAAACTGCAGTTGAACACAAGCATGCATTAGCTATATAATTGCACTCACAAAGGGAAAGTTTTTCAAACGATGCACCGCTGCGAACTTGCTGCGAGTAACTTGCTGCGAGTAACTTGCTGCGAGCAACTTGCATGTAACGAGGTCGTGATTATGACAGCTACTAATGCAGATACTAAAAGTTGAATTTCTGTAGCTTACGGAGCTATGTTGAAATATTTCTTCCCAAATTATTCATAAACGACTAAACATATTTTAAATCGAAAGAAAAATAGAAAAATTTGACTCGCAGCGGAAGTCGAACCCACAACCACTGGATCACTAGCCCAGTGCACTACCAGTTGTGATATACGAGCGCCGCCGCTTAGACGTGTTAAATTTTTCTATCTTATCCTTCCTGGTATACGTCATTACGGGTGACGTGTAGCGACATCTACCGAAGAGTATTGAACCCTTTTTACGGCATCGATGTCTCAAATTTAGATTTTTCTTTCGATTTAAATATCTTTGATATGCTAGCAGACGTTTCTGCTTAATATAAAAATAAACATATTTTCAGTCGAAAGACGTACCAAGCCTCAGATATACCTAATATCATCTAGGAGTGCCATAGACATAGATAGTTTGTCAGGCAGGTTGGTGACCGATTCCTGCCGGCTTAACTAACTTTGCCGCAATTCAATAGATATTATGACTTGCAGCCGAGTATATGTAAACCAATTGATTATTATTAGGCGAAGTGGCAGAATGTCATCCAAGAAACCAGCAATATTTTTTTCTCAAACATGCAATGAAATGTCTTCGTTACGTGCGTCATAATAGGCTTCGAAGTATCACGTTTAGGGCGGATCGACTCCAGAGGACAGGTAACGAAGTTCATATAAAATTGAAGGCCTAGGCCGGGAAGTAATTTTTTTTTAATTTTTATGTATACCTGGCGTCTGTGTTCATGAAGCCTGTTCAAACAGCTGAGTTATATTTTTTTATCATTTTTAGTGACTAAATGATTAGCGGGCTAAAAAATAATCTCGCTTATTTCAGACGAAATGGTATGAAGAGATTTATTTTATTTATCATGTAATTGAATATTCATATCATCAGGTTATTACATTATTGTATTTATTATTCATGCTCTCAATTTTAAAATTGTATTGGCAACACCAAACACTACTCCACGCATGCGCGTTTTTGAACGCATTTTTGACTCAACCAATCACAGGACACTTTTACTTGTTTTAATAATGGCGGAATGGAAAAGTTTCTCGGCGTGTAAAACTCTGTTTATTAAGACTAAATAGTGGTAAATGGTGTGATTCAATGCTTTTGTGACTTAGATATAGTGTTACGGGTGTATAAAAATTGAATAATCTAACCGGGCCCGGTTTTATTTATCTATATTTTGTTATTGTGTACCGCCAAAGGCAGATGCCGTAGCGCCATCATTTAAAAGGTAAGTGCATTCTTTTTTGGTGGTTTTTCTAAATGTTGTATATAGTAATTATAGCCAGACTATTTATGATAGTCATTAATTATTACATCGAAGGCAAAAATACTACAAAGCGGGATTGGAGGGAAAATTAAAAACTTATGTCGTGAAGCTGTTTTGTTCAGTGGTATTTTTATTTATTTCATTGCATTAGTTTGAGAAAAGCACTATACATGCCTAGCCGTGAAAGGGTCTTGAAGGCTTCGTATACTATCCGGCCTCCTTACAGTCGGCCGTATATACAACTCAGCCTTCAACCCCCTTTTTCCCGGCGGCTGCAGTAATGTACTATTTCTCAAACATGCAATGAAATGTCTTCGTTACGTGCGTCATAATAGGCTTCGAAGTATCACGTTTAGGGCGGATCGACTCCAGAGGACAGGTAACGAATTTCATATAAAATTGAAGGCCTAGGCCGGGAAGTAATTTTTTTTAAATTTTTATGTATACCTGGCGTCTGTGTTCATGAAGCCTGTTCAAACAGCTGAGTTATATTTTTTTATCATTTTAGTGACTAAATGATTAGCGGGCTAAAAAATAATCTCGCTTATTTCAGACGAAATGGTATGAAGAGATTTATTTTATTTATCATGTAATTGAATATTCATATCATCAGGTTATTACATTATTATATTTATTATTCATGCTCTCAATTTTAAAATTGTATTGGCAACACCAAACACTACTCCACGCATGCGCGTTTTTGAACGCATTTTTGACTCAACCAATCACAGGACACTTTTACTTGTTTTAATAATGGCGGAATGGAAAAGTTTCTCGGCGTGTAAAACTCTGTTTATTAAGACTAAATAGTGGTAAATGGTGTGATTCAATGCTTTTGTGACTTAGATATAGTGTTACGGGTGTATAAAAATTGAATAATCTAACCGGGCCCGGTTTTATTTATCTATATTTTGTTATTGTGTACCGCCAAAGGCAGATGCCGTAGCGCCATCATTTAAAAGGTAAGTGCATTCTTTTTTGGTGGTTTTTCTAAATGTTGTATATAGTAATTATAGCCAGACTATTTATGATAGTCCATTAATTATTACATCGAAGGCAAAAATACTACAAAGCGGGATTGGAGGGAAAATTAAAAAACTTATGTCGTGAAGCTGTTTTGTTCAGTGGTATTTTTTTATTTATTTCATTGCATTAGTTTGAGAAAAGCACTATACATGCCTAGCCGTGAAAGGGTCTTGAAGGCTTCGTATACTATCCGGCCTCCTTACAGTCGGCCGTATATACAACTCAGCCTTCAACCCCCTTTTTCCCGGCGACTGCAGTAATGTACTATTTTAACACAAAACTATCATGAGATTGTAACATATTAATTGCTTATGCATTTAATCTCCATCATCATGAGCCGTTTGCGTTGGCGAACCGACGCCGACGCAGACATCATAATATGCTCCTTGTTACAGAGTGAAACATGTCGAGCAATATTCGACTTATAAAACATGGGCTGCTATACTTTTTTTAAATGGCAAATCGCCATGATGCCGGGCCACAAATAAATAGCAATTAAAAAGACGACTTTGCTGGCTTGAGGCCGGCAATGTTAACCTTAACGACATCTCGTGCCTCTCGTCTCGTCTAACCTGCAACGACACAGCAAATGATTTTCCAAGCAAGAAATGTATTGCAAAAACTATGAAGTTTGTAAGCTGACAGTAAATGTCAACTAGACTATTGGATGCTGTTCATTGAAATTACTATTTAGTTTGTTCGAAAAAATCCCATGTAATATTTTTTTTTAAGTTATAGAACAAATGCTGCTACGTTCGTGGTGTAGAAGCAATCCCTAAAGTTGTTGCTTCTATTACACTACCCTTACCATGAGTTGTAACATTGAGGTTTTCGATAACGAGTATCGAGTTTACTAACTGTGCAATTTCGACATTGTAGTGCATTTGAGAAAAACAAGTACTGACCTACATAACACAATCAATAGCTATAAAACAGTACATTACCCAGAATCAATAAGTCTCAATCGAGAATTCATTGTCCAGATGCATGGCGACTGTCAATGAGAACATCTGCTTAGGAAACATGGCGACCGTGCCGCGGTGCCGCCCCATTGCTGACGGATTGCCGACGTGTGCGGCGAAGTATTTGTTGACAGTACTTTGAATACTTAATGTTTATTATTACATTTTTTTTATGACAAAGGTTGAAAACGAGCAGACGGATTGCCTGATGATAAGCAATTACCGTCGCCCATGGGCACTCGCAACACCAGGGGAGTCACAAGCGCGTTGCCGGCCTTTAAGGGGGGTTGGAGCTCTGAGAACCTTACTCGCCATCAGGAACACAACACTACATACCTGAAAGGTAGCAGTGCTGTTATGGCTGTGGTCTGCTGTAAGGAGGAGGTACTTCCCCAGGGCTTCTCCAGATTTAATCGTGATGGTACTTCGCTGTGTCCTACCTCTCATTGTTGGACGTAGTTTAAGGACATACCCGGGTCCGGAACATATTACAAATTCCTCCAATTGGTTATCGGGCCTGGTACCGCGAACATCGAAGTTCGTATATATCGAGCATCTATTCTCTTTTACTTCTAATAAGACGACAATGGTCCGATTACACCTGTACGACTTTAAAAATATTATATTATTCATCATCATTATCATCTCAGCCATAAGACGTCCATTGCTGATCATAATTCTCCTCCTTGAAACTCCGCGTGTACCGGTTGGAAGCGACCAGCATCCAGCGTCTTCCGGCGACCTTAATGAAGTCGTCTGTTCATCTTGTGTGTGGACGTCCTACGCTGCGCTTGCTGTTCCGTGGTCTCCACTCTAACACTTTTCGGCCCCATCTACCATATTCTCTGCGTGCAATGTGGCCTGCCCATAGCCACTTACGCTTGCTAACCCGGTGGGCTATGTCGGTGACTTTAGTTCGTCTCCTCATTTCTGATTCGATCACGTAGAGAAATTTCGAGCATAGCTCGTTCAGTGACTTTGAGCTTTGAGATGAGGCCGATAGTGAAAGACCACGTTTCAGAGTAGATCTTTAACTTGTATAACAATAAAATTATGAAATAATCCGTTTTTTTTAATTATTATATAAAGTAAAATAAATAAATAAGTAATATGTAAATACTGCATTTTACTGCAGCAGGATAAATCAATCGACTGACACTAACTCAAGGTACTGACAAATATTTTCCTTGTACCGAATTCTTATTCCTTGAATGGCCTCTTCGCTAGAATTCCTTGTAAAACCGTACCTCACCTCCATCGGAGGATTCGTATTGCTTTGTCTTAGAACGAAGAAGTATCATCCTTAACAGGTCCCCGTCGGGATTCGATTGAGGCGAGCCACGAGATTCCGCTGCAACCGCGCTAGTTTTAGTCCGGTTCTGTTGCATAACTTCGGAGGAGACTAATTCCGAAGAAGCATGTTCGTAACTCCAATTTTCAGGGTTAATGTGTGTGCTGGTGGACTCAAGTCCAGGTGTGTTGTGACGTTGACTTCATTTGAATGAAGTGTTGATAGAATTTTATACTGTTCACCTTCTCAGAGGCGGAAATACCAATATCCGCGCATTACACGCCGCTGCCTGTTGCAAATTCTCGGAAATGTGAGCTATAGTATACTCCTACCGTATAGTATTTACGCTTCCAGCGAGATTGGTTGAGTCGGTCTCAACCGAATTTGAGTGTAACCACTCAACTTACTTTTTTTTATTTTACAGTTCATCAAATAAATTTATTAATTTAGTTGCGTTATTGAATCAATGCAATTGCTTAATATTTATTTGTCTCCGTGTCCCCTCTTCTAAACTTTATTTGGCGACTTTCTGCCTCAGTTGCGCCTGATTTTTTATACGGGCACATGTCTACGATGAATCTATACTAACATTATAAATGCGAAAGTAACTCTGTCTGTTACCTCTTCACGCTTAAACCTGGATAAAATCTCTATGGGCTGTGACATATATATTTAGCGTTGGACATGCAGTGCCGGTATATCAGTCACAACCCGATAATGTCAGTGACCACCAGAATAGAAATGTATGAGTGTTTTTAGAACATACGCCTAACTGATACATTAAAAAATATAACATGATTTTAAAAGCATAGGCTCTTAAACAAAACAGATAAAAAAGATAAAACAGTAAAAGTTCTCATATAAAATATTATGTATGGAAATTTTAATTCACCTAAAAGTTCTCGGTTTGTAGAACATTCTCGTATTTTTGAGAATGTTCTGCGCCACCGCATCATATGGTTAAATCAATCAAACACTCGTCACAAAGCAAGTTGCGCCAACATGGCCGCCGGGAGGCAAATTGCTGTAACTCCGACTTTAAGGTAGTTACTGCTTCTGTCTGGGACAATACACGGCTCAGGACACAGAAGGGATACATCATAAAATTCTTATTATAATCATGTAGTAAAACGAGTGCTGCGGCGGAAAGTTGTACCGTTTGGTGTAGTAACGCTAGGTCCATGAGGTCCGAATTTTTTTGTAGAAACCGAAGCGTCTGGTTGACGTAACTGGTGAACGAAGCGAAGAGCTAGCTTCCTCGCACAACGTATCAGCATTGCGATACAACGAATAAAAGCCGCCAGCATCCTTCGTACAATGCCTCAAGCCTTTTTTAGATTTAATGCAATAACTAGTTAAGTACTGGTAGTTTAAATGTTTTAAAGAATATAATTACTCTAAATATAAAAATACAGATCATATAGAACCTCCTTTTTTAAGGCGGTTAATAAACAGAGGCAAAAAATAATTCTAACCTACAATGTACGAGAGCCTAACAGTGTGTAGTGTGTGGGCAAAGCTTGGCTTATCGTTCATCATCATCATCATCATTTCAGCCCTGATACATCCACAGCTGGCCATAGGCCTCCCCTAACTATTACTTTTATCAATTTGGGAATTAGTTGCCTTAGTTATCTTACGCTGCGAATCCGTTTGCAAGCATCAAAAGCTTACAGCTATCATCTATTTTTATAGCTTGGATTTCCATATAGCGAAATCTGTGTAACATAATAATGCCCAAAAGTTATTCCTCTTATTACAGGCCACACCCGATATAATAAGCTATCGACAATGTTACACACACATAATAGGCAGCTGAAGATATTGACATATGTAGATACAGTCCCATATACAGTATGTATCAAGACGATAGGCCAAGCTTTGAACCCGTCAATGGCCATGACGATTGTAATACTATTTCGCACTTTCTGTTAGTGTTTACCTATCATTTATTGATTCATCATTTTATTTATAATTGAAAAGTTGTACCTTTTCTAAGTCGGTTAACATTTCCCATATCATCCTGTGAAATGTTATGTTATTCTCATAACAAAAAACACGTCGCGATAAAACTGTAAACACAACTATTAAGGCATTTCATTAAGTGCAACTTGTCGTTTTTAAAACTAGATAATTTAACAGAAGTACCAGCCGAATTATGTGGAAGTTATGGTGAAAACAGTGCCCACTAATACGTTATCAATATCTTAGATGTCACGTCAATGTCAATTTATTTTTCTTAATAACATTGACAAACAAGGTTGGCTTACCATTTTCATTGACAAACTTTCTGCAACTGACATTTCTTTTTGATCTTAACCTTGTCATCTTAAGATTGTAAATATTGAATATAGGATGCTTCACAATCAAAATGGATTTATCATTATTTGAATCAAAAAAATAATACGAGCTTGTATTTCAATAGTATATCTACCAAAACCTTATTTCTTACTTACACTTTTACGGGTTTAAAGCTTGGCCTCTCGTCTTGATACATACTGTATGCAAAAACAAGATTGTGATGAACAGACAAATACATGCCGAGATATGAACCTACAGTTTCGTAGATAATACTTAGATGTGCTTAAAGGTGAAATGTTTAACTGAAGGACCATGTCTATGTAGTTCTGCAGAGAATATGGAACCCACGTCAAAATTTGAATATAGAACGCCGACATGCGTGTACACACACACTACTACTACATAAGCCAGGTGCTTTAGCTAAGTTTTTCACCTAATAAGAAGTGAGCGAGTTTTTCTCTTTCTTAAGTATAAAATCATTTTCAGTTTAATATAAAGCCAAAAGTTGAAACTGGAAGCCTCCGCCAAGTTCATGAGTAATAAAAGTTGTGCTTCTGTGCGCGGAGTGCTGTCGGCCAAGACGCCGCGTTATTGCCGTACTTACCTGACTATGGAACTGCTATAATGGCACTAACTTCGACGCACTTGCTAATCTACTGGCGCTATTTTAATGTGAAAATCATCATTTCAGCCGTATGATGTCCAACGCTGAACATAGCCTCCCCTAGACTATTACTTGTATCACCTTGGGGGAGTTGTCATAGAGCCGCCACGCTTAGCAGACGGATTGGCGACCGCAGTAGTTGTTGATCGTTTTAAGGAATTCTGCTGGCCTTTTGAAAGTGTATTTAAAATTAATCACGGATAGATTCTTCCAAATATAGACTTTTTTATTTTGGAATTACGAAGTAAGAGCTCATAGAAATAAATAAAGTTCATACTAAAAGGTTACGTAAAATCACGACTTTCAACTCTTTTTAGAGGTAGAATAGAAAAGCTAACGATTTTGAGAAGAATAAGCCCAGAAAAGTTTAAATCTAAAAGAAACAGGTTTTCGTAATCTTCAAAACTCTGTAACATATTTAGTTCACTAACTAGTTAAACTTTTAGCTGGCTTTATATCTATTCACCTGCAAAGTGTAGTAGGTATATTAATGCCACGACGCACCCGTATTGAAAAGTTAGCACAAGCAATAAAAAATGCGTTTTAAACTTGTAAAACTACATGAAAGTCAAACGATCAAATTCTAGCCAAGCATACACGAGCTTGTAATCTATTGCGATCTAAATAGTGACCAGAGGGCTGGCCACTATTTCGCCCAACGGATTAGCATTGCTATCCAGCGCGGAAACGCGGCCAGCCTTCTGGGCACCCTATCTAATGACCAGGACCTAGGTCAAATTTTTTATTTATAGTTAAGTTTTTAGTTAGTATCTTTATCATGTTTTTATCTTATATTTGTGTGGTTTTTTAAATAAATATAAATATCTAAAAAGTTCGTTTACTTTGTCTATTGGCCACAAGACCTGTTAGACATGCCAGTAAATAACACTCGAAAATTATATTTGAGGAACACGTTTCTTGATATCATCAATTTACTTTGATGTACTTAAGAAATAAATAGCTAAGGCACAGAAAATGTAGCCAATGAGAGTGCAAACAAACGCAGCGCAAACAATTCATTTATTTAGAGTAATTAAGACAGAGGCGGTAATAAAGAAAAATGGCTGCCGCTAATTGTTATAAAGTGGGCGGAGATGTAAATCCCGGACTCGGCGCTCGGCTTGTCAAAATATGTCACTTCATAATAAATACAATATATCGGAACGGTCAAGGCACTCAAAAATATCTGCAATTGGACCCGGGTATGTCCTTAAACGACGTCCAAAAATGAGAGGTAGGGCACAGCGAAGTGCCATCACGCTTGAGTCCGGAGAAGCCCAACTGGGGAAGTACCTCCTCCTTACAGAAGACCACAGCCATAATAGCACTGCTACATTTCAGGTATGTAGTATTGTGTTCCTGATGGTGAGGTTCCCAGAGCTCCAACCCCCCTTAAAGGTTGGCAACGCGCTTGTGACTCCCCTGGTGTTGCGGGTGCCCATGGGCGACGGTAATTGTTTTACCATCAGGCAATCCGTCTGCTCGTTTGCCACCTATGTCATAAAAAAAAAAACGTTAGCTCAAACTATTAACGAGATTTCGTATTGTCAATGCAAGTGTTATGTAATCCATTCAGCGCGCTATCTTAAGTTGCGCCTTGCGACGCGTGCATTGTGACTATCGCGGCTGCTCTTATATATCTGATGGCGGCTGTAATTTAAAATAAGCTACAACGTTTTTTGCTAGTTTAGGCAGTGGGCTTCATTCGGCTGATGATGATGATTACACTTTTCTAGTGCAAATACTAAAGGCTTGGGCACGTTAGGGCGCGTTTTGAGAGCGTGGCGTGAGTGGGGCGCGACGCTGACGTCCGAATGTGTGCCTTATTTCGTTACATTAGCCACACCGGTCTCACGCTGCGCTGCCGCCACGCTCGCATAATGCGCCTATGTGCCCAAGCATAGCAGTGTCTAAATCAAAATATACTTGGCTGACTCACCAAAGTATTCATAAATTATTCATTTCCAATAATCCCATTACAACAAAGTTATCCCGTGCTCAAAATCCTGATCAACTTGACCTTTCACCGTTCCGATCCGCTTCCCGCTCCACCGGCGCTTGCATAACTGCAGCTGCACTTTCCCTCAATGCAGTTGCATCTCGCGAGACGCACAGACCAACTTTATTTAATTTCCTCCACAAAAGGTTCGGCAAGTTGGGAAGGAAGTGCCTGGGACAAAAGGAGTGAAGTGTCGCGCCGCCATGTTGTCTCTGTGGTGTTGTGTCTTCGTGTCGGACATCGCTAACACACAGATACTTGTTTCTTTGAGGCTATTCTTTGAAGTTTATTTATAATTTTTCGTCTCATTTTCGTTTCTCGTATTTGAAACTACGTGTACAGTTTTTGCAAGCTTATTTAACTCGCAATGTAAGTTCTGGTGAATCAATTTTGAAGCAGATATCTTTATCTAATTGAGATAAAATTTTGCACACTAATGTAAGTTCAGTGACATAATATCATGGTACCACTGCTGTGCGGTGCTACCGCGAAATATGACCACTTATAACTTTTTATAGAGGAGTCCGATTTTAGTAAAACTCTTTTTGTTGGAAACTGATAATACTTACGTTACCTACGAGTAACGTTTCATGACTATAAATAAATAAATCTTTTGAAATCTTATTTTCCGTTCTGTAAATTTTTTTTTTTACATTTTAACTTGATGAACTACAATCTCAAAAATATTGACTGCCTGGGTTCATACAACTAAACATTCTGCCTTAAGAACAATTAAAAGTAACATGCATAACTTTAATTTTTCAAATATAGAATTGAATTAATATCATGCGTTATCTGGACTCGACTAGAAAAAAAATACACAATCTAACTTGATAGTCTCATGATTCTGCCTTAGAAACAAAAGCTATACTTATAAAGTAATTAGATCTAAAAGTAAATACTAGGACCACCGGTCTGGCATAGTAGGTAGTGACCCTGCCTATGAAGCCGATGGTCCTGGGTTCGAATCCCAGTCAGGGCATTTATTTGTGTGTTAAGGACAGATATTTGATCCTGAGTCATGGGTGTTTTCTATGTATTTAAGTATTTATATGTATATATCAATTATATATATCGTCGTCTAGTACCTACAACACAAGCCTTACTGTACTTACAGTAGGACTAGGTCGATTTGTGTAAGATTGTCCCGAAATATTTATTCGGATATTTAGCACTGTTGCAAGCGCTATCTTCACAGCTCGCCCGTCAATTAGGAAAAACAACATGCATCAACAAATACATTGACATAATGAGAACTAGAACTGTTATATCACTATGTTACGTGAGAACTGTGTGTGTGTGCGTCTGTCTCCTCACACCGGAGATAAAGGTGGAGCAGGGCCGCCTGCGAGGGCTGTGCAGCGCATCCGGACAGCGGCGGTACTACGGGATACGTTATGCCGTTAGTGAGAGGTTTCAGGTGAGTGTCGAGAGGAAACGGGGTTACTATAGGAGAGGCAAACGAGCAGACGGATTGCCTGGTGGTAAGCAATTACCGTCGCCCATGGACACCCGCAACACCGGGGTAGGAGCTCTGGAAACCTTACTCGCCATCAGGAACACAACACTACATACCTGAAAGGTAGCAGTGCTATTATGGCTGTGGTTTTCTGAAAGGAGGAGGTACTTCCCCAGTTGGGCTTCTCCAGACTCAAGCGTGATGGTCATCGCTGTGCCCTACCTCTAGATGTTTGAGGGTATTAATTGTATAGAAGCGGGTAACTCACTTTATAAGTCGAATATTACTCGACATGTTTCACTCGGTGTAGATTTTTTTTTTTTTTTTGACATTCATAAGTGCATGTAATGTGCCTTAATTGAAAAATAAAGATCTTTTATCTTTTTTAAGGAGGAACATAATCATGAGCCGTTGACTAACCGACGTAGTACGTAGTAGTCTGTGATTCTCGATTAGCCAAAGCGAATGGCTCTTGATTATTCTCCTCGTTACGTAGTGAAACATGTCAAGAAATATTCTACTTATAAAATGTGAGTTATACTATTATTAATATGTTTCAATCTCACGATAGTTTTGTATTTAAAGTTGTTTGAGGGTATAGTAAGATTTTAAATTCAGTTAGAAACGAAGAAATGGGATTTTCTAAACATGAATGAAGACCTAATACCTTAAGACCCGGGTATGTCCTAAAACTACGTCCAACAATGAGAGGTAGGGCACAGCGATGACCATCACGCTTGAATCTGGGGCAGCCCAACTGGGGAAGTACCTCCTCCTTGCAGAAGGCCACAGCCATAATAGCACTGCTAACTTTCAGGTCTGTAGTGTTGTGTTCCTGATGGTGAGTAAGGTTCCCAGAGCTCCAACCCCCCTTAAAGGCCGGCAACGCGCTTGTGACTCCCCTGGTGTTGCGGGTGCCCATGGGCGACCACCAGGCAATCCGTCTGCTCGTTTGCCACCTATGTCATAAAAAAAAACAACTACAGTTAAACGATAGATGGCGCTAGTAGTTAGCTCAAACTATTAACGTGATTTCGTATTGTCAATGCAAGTGTTATGTAATCCATTCAGCGCGCTATCTTAAGTTGCGACTTGCGAGGCGTGCATTGTTCGGTGCATCCGTCGAACTTAAACGGTGCTATTATCACTGGAGCACTAATATAAGGAACCCTTTGGGGCCATAAAGTTTCTGAGTGTAAGTTTTTAAGGTAACTTTACGTCACGAACGCGTTTGCGTTTCCCATATAAATAACATTATCACTTACGCATTCGTAAACGTTTTTTTTTTACGTCAAAAGAAACTTACACTAGAGCCTCTGGTTCTAACGCAAAAAACGATATTCGTAGACAGACAATATAGTGTTTGTCACTCTCATGACACCTTTATTAAAGTAAAAGAGAAAGATGCTTTAAATATTACCAACTTCGATGTTTGCAGTACAGTCAGCATCATATAGTTAGTTGCAGTATGGCCAAATACATCTTAAAACTTCCTTACTGCTATATACATAAAGATCAGTATCTATACAATTTGTGGCCACTTTAGTTGCGACGAACTATTTGGCGCTGATTGTACAGTCAGCAGCAAAAGTGGCTAAGCGTTTGAAGTGTTAAAAATGACCTACGCACGCTCTTATTCTCTTAACAATAGAGATTTGTTGACCTCAATTTGAACACCTCAAACGCTTAGCAACTTCTGCTGCTGACTGTACCAGGTATTGGGTCAATTTGCCATGTTGCGAAATTAGATCTATGCATTGATAAATAATGCACTCTTTTAAGTGCTCCAGCATCCAATTGAGAAAAGGAACATGACTTATTTTCGGCTGTATATATTTTAGTATTTGTTAAAAGCCGAAACACGATTGCTGAAAAAATCCAATGTTGAGTCCCTTAATTCCTTATTTTCTTTAGCTTACGTTAACCGGACCATATAAAACTACAGGATTTAATTTAAAAGATGCTGGTAAATATTTTGTTTTATGGAAAGACTGACAGAAGCGGAATGCAAAAAAAACTTTACAGATTAACAACTCCGGCCGTTCGCAACAGATCACAGCTAAAGATTTTCTTAGATAAACGTCAAATTTATTAATAAATATAATTTTGCCGTGTGATGCCGGCTGACTAGAGTAGCACCACTCCATCTCCTCCCTCGGGTGTTGTAAGAGGCGGCAAAGGGAAAAATCCTACGGACGGGCAGCAGCGTCCGTCGAAACCCAATCTACAGCTACTGTGATCGCCAACCCGCCTGCCAAGCGTGGAGACTATGGCAAATACCCCCCAAGATGATACAAGTCATATTTGTGGCCTATGTCCAGCAGTGGCCTGCATACGGCCATGCGCGACGGTAATTGCTTACCACTAGGCAATCCGTCTGCTCGTTTGCCGCCTATGTCATAAAAAAAAATGTATGTATGTATGTATGTAATAATAACTTATATGATTTAAAGTATAGGTGAAAAACTTAGCCTCAGCACCCGACCTGATTTAAAACATGTGGAAAACCAAAACGATTTTACCAACTCTACTAACTAACTAAGAACTATCTTAATCTTTTTTTCTTTTTTTTCATAGCCACCCAGAGACCCTCCACGCTGGCGCGGCACGTTCCACGCAGTCAACCGTTTCGGCGCGTGCGCACAGACCGTCTCCTTCCTCACCCTCGGCTCCGAGGACTGCCTCCACCTCGACGTCTACACCCCCCCGCACCCGACCAGCCTCCCAGTCCTCGTGTTCATCCACGGAGGAGCTTACTACTACGGGACCAAAGCACACTACGATCCAGAATTCCTTGTCTCCAAGAAAGTAGTAGTCGTCATAATCAACTACCGAGTCGGCGTTTTAGGCTTCTTATGCTTGGATGGAGTAGCCAATCTAGGCTTGAAAGACCAGGCTGCAGCTCTGAAGTGGATAAAGAGGAATATAGCAGCGTTTGGAGGTGATCCAGACAATGTGACGCTAGCGGGGCAGAGCGCAGGTGCCAGCGCGGCGGCCATGCATTTACTGTCCAAATCCAGCGATGGTTTATTCCACAAAGCCATCTTCATGAGTGGAACACCTTTAAGCCCTTGGGCGTTTAACTTGGAACCATTAAAGCCAGCTTTTGAAGACGCCAACAAGCTTCAACTAGTAAAAACAGAACACGACGTACGTTCAACTTTCACAAACGCAACGCTAAAAGATCTATTAAAAAGCACGCATGATAGATCAGTAAACACCAGATATTTTAAATATTCTCCATGTATAAATGTCGACTTTCCTGATCCTTTCTTTTGGGAGACTCCATACGAAGCTATAAAGTCAGAATCCTTTAAACCGGTCCCCACGATCCTGGGGTACGCAGACGTCGAGGGCATGCTGTTCTACGGGCTGAACAGCGAACGGGATTTTAAACAATGGGATTCAGAATTCAAGCAAAGACTACCATCAGTATTTTCTAAATGTTCTAATCTAGAGAAAACGAAGATAGTCAAGAAACTTCGATCGTATTACTTTGGAGGTAAAAAGATTAACAGTAAAAATGTAAAAGGAGTGGTGAACTATTATTCCGACTGGATTGCTTACGCGTCAGTGAACGCGTTTGGGAGGCTTATGGTCGAGAAGGGTGCGGATGTGTACAACTATGTGTTTTCGTTCGAGGGTGAACGAAACTTTGCGAAGGGGCTATTTGGGTATAAAGCGGGGCTACGAGGGGCGTCGCACTCGGACGACATTTTTTACATCTTCAAGCCGGCGGGGTTGACTCTGCCGATGGCACAAGAAGACAGACTGTTCATCAACCGATTGACCACTCTGCTGGCTAACTTCATGAAGTTCGGGTAAGTGGCTTTGACTTAGGGGGGGATAATCCGCGCAATTATTTCACCATGATTTGCCAATCTGCGCATACAAATGCGCATATAAAGGTCTACGACCGGTCTGGCCTAGTCAGTAGTGACTCTGCCTATGACGCCGATGGTCCTGGGTTCAAATCCCAGTCAGGGCATTTGTTTGTGTGATGAGCACAGATATTTGTTCTTGAGTCATGGGTTTCACTCCTTCGTACTAAGTTCCTTCTAATCAATACACATAAAAATTGAAAAAGATATAAGACCAGGCTCACCGGCATCCTGGGTGAGGACCTTCAGCAATCGCTGCTGATGCCTGGACCTAGACGAGGTACACACAGCAACATTCTTAGCTGTACATCGGTGGACCTTATGCCTTATATTAAGGTCCACCCATGTGCAGCTCCTATTACTGTTAGTACTAATTAGACCACTGGCCATAGCGGACTCCGTCGAAATATCTCAAATACAATATATATAGACATAAAAATCAATAAAATAGATCAGTATTACAGATAATCCTTACACAAATGAACTGAACCCCACGTTAAGCTCAAAAAGGCTTGTGTTCTGAACACTCAGCCAGCGATATATATAATATACAAATACTTAAATAGGTACATAGAAAACACCCTTGACTTCGGAACAAGTATCTGTGCTCATCACACAAATAAATGCATTTACTGAGATTAGAAAAACTCTGCTTCATAGTCAGGGTCACCCAAGGCCAGACCTATCATCAACATATGTTTCTTTACTCTTATGAATATTACTTATTGCGCGAACTACCAACACTTTACTTATATGATATGATACTTAGAATCTCAGTCCGCGATTACCACGGCGATGCAATCTCAAGTGATCGTAAACCAAGCCTAAACATATTGCAACACGCACTCAGTAATGGCAATGCAACGCGGTGCATTACGCAACTTGTCCTATGATGTGGTCAGCTGCATATGCCAGATATATCTATACTCCGTCCACGATAACGAGCTAGTACCAGAAAACTCTGAACGCACGTGATTGGTTAGCGATAATGGCGATGAATGTGTAACGGGCGAGTTTACATGTCAGTCAACTCTGTCTCTTGTACGGTGCGGACGCGTCTATAGTTCTCCATTGAATTAATTCCCGTTTAAGTAATCTTTTCTACTAACAAGAGTATAAAATAAGTCTTATAACCATAAGAAATTTATAAAAATAAAATAATGGTAGTGACGGCATGTAAGCCGAGCCGGACAACGAGGTGCAATTGTTCACGCCCACTGCCCTTTTTTGTCCTTTTCATCTGCATACAAAAGTTCAAAAGAGAGGCGTCTATACTAGCTCGTTATCGTGGACGAAGTATACATAATGTCTCGGAAATCTCAGCATAACCTATGACGCGACCTGGGGGCCGATTTTTGAGCACTCGACGCTCGAATCGTGACATTTTAAACTCTCTCAAACACGAAGAAATAGTATTTTAGAAGCATGAATGATATATATTAATAATCGTGGGTGATTGAAACAATACATTTTGTGCAAAAATAATGGTAAGAAACTTTTGTGTGTGGTTATTTTCGTTCTCAAAGTTTTATGAATTCGATTGCACGACTCTCAAGAATTGCCCTCCCCCCCCCTACGGGATCATGTAAAGAAATGCCACCTAATATTAGTACAGTAGCTACAGCCTTGGCCAGAAGTTTCTTTTATACAGTGACGGTGGCAAACAAGCATATATACCGCCTGATGGTAAGCAGTTACCGTAGCCTATATGGACGCCTGCAACTCCAGAGGATTCGCATGCCCGTTGCCTACCCTTTAAAAACCTATATACTTATTTTTTGTAAAACCTTATACTGTAGTCCCTAGGGAAAACCTCGGCAGGGAGTTCATTCCACAGCCGGAGCGTTCGCGGGAGGAAATTGCACCCATGCTTTTTATATGAAAACTCGATATTTTATTGTAGTATTTACATGTTTCCTATTGCCATATTATCAATTAATTTAAACTCATCATAACGTATTGGCCGTTGCGGTGACTGGTGATTGCTTAAGTACCTACTTAAATTAATTAAACCTTATTTTGCAGCAACCCCACCCCCCACCAAACTCCCCTCCTCCCAACAACATGGCCGCACGCCAACGCATCGCTCAACACGCCAACCCTGCGCCTGGGCAGCCAGTTCACCGTGACAACCGCTCCGGATTCCCACCAAGGTCGCCTGCTGAAGAAACTGCTTTGCAAACATGGACAGAAGGGGTTTGTGCCGTGTGAGAGTGAAGAAGCTTGCGGAAGAGAGTAGGGTTAGGCCTAGCAGGATATAACCATAATGGAGTAGCCATTAACAGGCGTTCCCCTCTGCCAAAATTACTCGGCGGTGATAGTTCTTGAACATGTGTGAATATAGTTTATGCTAGTGTTTGATAATTTTGTCGTGTGCGTGTGTAGCGACGCACGTAAAAAATACATTAGTGTTAACATTATTTATTTATGTTACC
Source organism: Grapholita molesta (assembly GCA_022674325.2). Classification (NCBI taxonomy): domain Eukaryota; kingdom Metazoa; phylum Arthropoda; class Insecta; order Lepidoptera; family Tortricidae; genus Grapholita; species Grapholita molesta. Next base: position 16,189,516 of record CP053136.2, read on the forward strand.
TCACCCCCGCGCCGAAAACGGCAGAATTTTTCCGATAGAAATTAGTGCGTGTGTCGGCTCCATATTGGTTATATCCTCCTAGGGTTAGGTCGCCAGATATGTCCTCATAGTGCTCATAGGGAGACCTTCAGTACAGTCGCCATCAGATACAGACCTGTGGAGGTGGTCACAAATATCTAAACATGCACTTTATCGCCTTGACAATAGAAGCGTTGTTCAGATATCTGTAATCACCTCTACAGCTCCGATATATCTGATAGCGACTGTACACAGCAGCTACCGATTCCCCTCTGCCCATCTATTTTGCAGATATTTCTGCCTCTTAAGTGTTTTACTTATGTAAATTGCGAGATTTCCGAGTGTTATAAAAGGGATAAGTTCGCCTTTGTACACATGTTTTGTTTTTTTCCCTATTGTAATTTTCATTTCTTGTACAATAAAGTATTGTTACTACTACTACTATAATTAAAACTGTTGTGAGCCATGTTACTACTTACTTACAAACACCGTGAGCGATACACCCTCAAATCCAACAGTGTGTCCTGACTTGGCTTGAAAATGGGTACCAGACTACGTTACCAGCTTACCCGGAACATGTCGCATAGTACGATATAATTACACGTGAGTTTATCCGTGTGTAACTTAGTAGTATTTGATTTCTGGGCCACTTCGAACCTTGTCACAGTGACGTTAAAAAGAGATCTTTTGCGTCTTTCATATTGATTTTAACTGTGACAAGGTACGAAGTGGCCTATAAATCAAATTGGTTTACTGTACATAACATCAACAGCACATTAAATGATAATTACGATGTAATTCAGCTGAAAACTGTGAATTTGTTGTTTACGCTTTTAGACAAAACGCAATCATATATTAACACATTCACGGACAGTACGTGTATAGACGGCGTAGTCGTTTCCTTTGGCCTACGATTTATGACGTCACAAACTGTCTGTGAGCCTGTTAATAAGTAAGTTTAAACACTTGTAATGCCATCTAGTGTTATAGATAGAAGACATAAAATATGCATATGAACCTAGGAGGAATAATTACTGGAGAACGCATTCGCGAGCGCCAGTAAGGGACAATGATATTTTGGCTTTTGCAGCCCAAAATGTAACAATTCACTATAGTTTTTCTTTACAGAAAACTTTTTATAGCTAAAATATTAGCTTATTCTGTATTAATTACCGCAACTCCGGTTGAAAACAAACTCCAATTGAATTTGTTTGTATCCCTCCAACTTTGACAGTTCTGAAGGCTTCAGTTTGGAGTGCAACAAAAAAATGTGAAACTATGACAAGAACGGACGAAAATAGCGCCGTCTTTGCCATACCTATGGGAAGTTACATAAGACCCTTCGATCATTGTATTCTTCTCTTTATTCATTTTACATTTTAGGTTAGGTTTTATGACATTTTTATACAAGTAAAATATAAAAATACATCTAAAACGTATCAAAACAATAAAAACATTATAAAAATCCTAACCTAGAGTACCGCCGGCGACGGGGCAGGGCCCAGACTGCTGGTGGTTAGGGCTGCAGAGAGAGGAACCGTCGGACTATGCGCGCCGTGTCCAGGATTACCGCCTTCTGAATCTAATCCTTGATCCAACCACAACCACGTAGCGAGAGTCTCTCAATATGTATTCTCATTGTATTATTATTAGCATGCTCCGTCTAGTTAAATGGTATGTCTATGATATGAACAGACAATATTCTGAGTGCCTCACTCACAATTCAACATTCCGAAGTAAAGTAAAAACAAGCCAAACATTTCGTTTCTCCTTTCCCAAGAACCCAAACGAGCTGGTCCTTTGTAGCCCCGTATTCGTAACAAGGTCTGAAATAAACTACAAATCCGCAAACAGGGCGCCGCGGGTCAAACCGTCCGCGATTTATAAATATGCAGATCAAATATTAAAAGGATAGTCGCAAGATGATCCCGGGGGCAAGGAGACCACCGCCGCAGACGCGAATCTTGGCTGATGGGTGCTTTTGAATCCTGAATTCGGAATTTCCCCTATACATAGTGGTAAAGTGCAGCTACGGGGCTAGTATAAATACGTGTATTGGAGAATTTGTGTATCTTGTGACCCATAAATTTATCATTATACAATCGTATGGATTGTCGTAACGAACCTAATAAAAGTATTCGACTTAATTATTAATCTACTTATAAATTTTCCATACTTATGTATTGTTATTTGATGCAAACGGAGATAAATTATGGGAAAACGTACAAAAATTGTGGAACCCAACTGGGGCCCAGATGTCAATCTTTTATTGAAACCGCAATCGAAACGAAAGTAAATGGAATGACAGGTCTAACGAAACGTCACGTGATCTTTTCTATAAATTGATTGTTTTCGTTTCGACTACGGTCCCAGTTACACTTACCCCGTAGCTTTTCTTAACCCTACCTTGCCTCAATATCTTATAAGTGCTTCTGTTTTGACTGGACGTTGTAAAAGTACCTACTTAATATATTTTTGTCGGGAATCATCGGCGGAAGCAACTAAACGTACCAAAAAGCATCGGCGGAAGCAACTAAACGTACCAAAATTACTAAATACCTGCCAGAGGACATAGTTTACGACAAAAGAGTACCTGTTGAAGATCTATTACACCCGGCCAAAAGAATGAGTATAAAAATTAATGAAGTACACACGCAAGAAGACCTTGAACCGTATTACACCACAGAAATGAATAGGGTATTTACAGATGGCAGCAAGCATGATAAAGCGGTAGGTGCTGCTGTGGTTATCTATCACCCTGATGGCCGAGAGACAGTGAAAAAGTACAAACTGCACAGCAGCTGTACCGTGTTCCAGGCTGAGTGCCTGGCAATTGAGCAGGCTTGCAAAATCTGTCTCGCTCTTGGCCTGGAACACTCCACTGTCTTCTCAGATTCTAAATCAGCCCTTAATGAACTGATGTGTCGAAGCAGCACAAATGCCATGATTAATAGTGCGCACAAAACAATTGCAGAAATTTTTGACCAAGGGCATCAAATACAATTTTCATGGATTAAGGCCCACCGAGGGCTACTTGGCAACGAAGCTGCTGACATCGCAGCTAAACATGCGGCGACGCTACATAAACAACCGGACTTTCACAAATTCCCCTTATCATATCACAAGAAAAATCTACGCAAAGACATGGAAATAACTCACGAACAAATGTATCAGAGCAGCAACACTGGAACACATCTTAAAACATGGCTACCAACACTGCAACACATAAAGCAGCTACACAAACACACTACAACAACATTTCAACTAACACAAATTTTGACTGGACATGGGTATCACAAAGTGTACTTACACAGGCACAAGATCACCACAGATAATTTCTGCCCCTGCGACAATGCAACTCCGCAGACAATAAAACATTTACTACAAGATTGTCCTAGATATGCTACGAAAAGATTACACCATGAAATCCTTTGTGATATCCACAGAATTGAACCATACAACTTGGAGGAAATTATTGAAACAGAAAGCACACTAGAATCATTCACTACACACATAAACAACATCGTAAACACACTCAAAAAGTTCAATAACACATAAAGCAAAAACACAATAATAGATTATAAAATAAAAGTTAATACATAAACAGGAAACAAATTATAATAAGAAAACGAATTATAATAATAGTAATAATTATAACAGCAAGAACCAAACTAATAATACTTACAGTAATAATAATTATAAATCTACAGTAAATAACATTGCTGCCCGTATCCACAGCGGGAGCACATTGCGACATGTCCAGCGGTCGCCCGTATTTCTAGCGAGGACCGTTGGTACTATTTCTTGTATCATAATAAAAAAAAAAAAAAAATTATAAAGTTAACACATTCATTCTCACTCCAAAACTTGAGTAAGTAGGTAGGTAGGTAGTCCCTAGGTTTCGTAACTTTATGGGGAAAATGGGGACGACGAGTTAACTTATTGTAATGTAGAGGCAGTTTAACATAGGTAGGTAAGGGATGACTGACGAATCTCCTGCCCTGTTTTTAATAATTTCTATAAGTTGGAAATCATTTATTTACTTGTATTTTTTGTGTAGGTACTCTTAACACTACCACATTCTTGCTTTAAGAGACTTTAACTTCACATTATTAGGAATAAGTACGATAACCCTCAACTACATTCTGTTTAATATAATAAAGAGAATAGTCTGTTTTAATTGCTGTTTTATTATATACATAACAAATCTAATTATATGCTGACAAGAATTGAACGTAATTTATTCAAGGTAAATATACGTGAAAAACTTAACTGAACGACCATGTATATGTAGTTGTGCAGAGAATTAATACGGAACTTACGTCAAAATTATAATATAGAACACCGAAATACGTGTACACACACGTTACTTCTACATAGGCCAGAGGCTCAAGTGTAAGTTTCTTTTGACGCAAAACGTCTCGAACGCGTAAGTGATAATGTTATTTATATGGGAAACTCTAAAGCGATGGTGACGTTTTGTTACGTTAAAAACTTACTCATGGCGCAGGTGCTTTAGTTAAGGCTTTCACATACAAAACACTTCAAACAAAATTGAAACAGTCACAAGTCTGTCAAGTAGACGTTTTCATTTATTTTACTGTAAATTTTGGGACGGATATATATTGCTAAACTAAGTTCTATTTTCTCTCTAAATTAATATACAACCCTCTGGCACTCTCGCCCGATCTTTGCCGGCCCGGGGCGGTGCAGCGAGGCACCGTCTCAGAATAAATATTCAATGTTTTCATTCAATTTCTGCGCCGGACCGCTATCGAAACAAGATACCACGTGCGCGTTTTATTCCTCTGTTCCTGATATACGCCAGTACGAGGGCAAACTTCGCGAATATTGCCAACTTTGCCAATACAGCGTGCATTTTTGACTGCTACGAATGTAGTAAGCGAGTGGAGAATGAAATTTTATTAAGTTCAGCTGGTTGGCTATTTTAAAATGAAAGCAACTGGTGAAATGCGAGGTGGTATTGTTGTTAATTAAGGTTGTGGTTTGTGGTGAGGTGCCGGTTGCGAATAGCACCACCCTCAGAAGGTGGGGGTGGTTCTCAGCCGTCCACAGGTTGGTGATAAAGGGAAACTGACGGAAGGGCAGCAATTTCATTTTTTTTTCAGGTTAGTACCTACAAACAAGCCTTACTAGTAGTCTAGTGACGACGATATATGTATATGTATAATACATAGATAGGTACATACAAATACTTAAATACATAGAAAACACCCATGACTCAGGAACAAATACCTGTGCTTATCACACAAATATATGCCTGACTGGGAAGCAAACCCAGGACCATCAGCTTCATAGGCAGGGTCATTGCCCACTAGCCAGACCGCTCTGATCAGCAGTAGACGTCTTAAGGCTGAAATGATGATGATGATGGTGGTAGTGGACTAGAATCTGCGACCAGAAACCAAGCAAGTAATAGTAGCGTCCCTTATTAGAGCGATGGAACATACGTTCGCCAACCCGCCTGCATCATGGCATTGAACCCCCCATGCTCAGAGATCGGTTCTTGCGGTTTTCTGCTTTTGGCGGTTTATGGGGGAGGCTCATGGCCAGCAGTGGACGTCCTTAGCTAAAGTACGATAACAGCGTATGGTAGGTACAGTACAGTCAAGTGCAAAAATACGTACCGAAAGAATCCTTTCATAAATACGTCCTACAACCTTATTTATTGTACAATAGAGTTGCTCGGTACATATTTTTGAAACTTTGGCAGTGAACGAATACTTGACTGTACTAGTAGCATGTAGGGTACACATAAAAACTATATAAAAAAAAATACATTATTTTTTTGTAAACCGTGAGCAATGCCGTATTTTACCTACTAGAGTGAAATAGTTATTTGTTCAACAAGAGAGGAAAGTTGTTTTTTCTTGCGAGTGTTTATTTTGAGTCCCGAGTAAGCGAAAGATTCTATAATTGAATCACGAGCGTAGCGAGTGATTCTAGTGTTAGAATCTTGAGCGTAGCGAGGCACTCAAAAACACGAGATGTAAAATAACTTTACTCTAGTGTGACACATACAACTTTTCACCTCAGTAGTGAGAACATATTAAAGGTTAAATAAGTTGCCAAAAATGTCATTTTTAGTACAAGCTTTTATTGCCGACTGTACTTTTTTTCACAATCGTCATCTACTCTTCGAAAGGATTCTAATGAGCCTAAAACACCACGGGTTTATTTTGTGTATTTTAGGTGTTGCTTTAGCTACCTTCTGACTCCAGCATCAGATCAGATCAGTGGTACCATAATATTGCATTGTAACCAAAATTACATAAATTTGTGTGCTAAATTTCAGCTCAATCGGTTAAAGATGTCGGCTTCAAAATTGAGTTGCAAGATTCCACCCGGATAAATATACAAATACATACATCAAGTTAAATAAAATCTTGCAAAAAAATTAAGATCAAGTTAACCACATTTAAGTTTTTTATTTAAGTTAAGTGTTTTATTTGCAACTGCACTGGCTTCATTACTTAATATTTTGTTAAAATAATTTTCATTTTAAAATATATGTACATTTCAAAATTATAATATTTGATTAATTTGTGAGGGTCCGGACGTGGTAGTGGTGTTAAGGGAGTCCATTATGTCCTATTGTAATAAATAGATACATATAAATTAAATACTTAAATACATAGAAAACACCCATGACTTAGGAACAAATATCTGTGCTCATCGCACAAATAAATGACATGACTGGGATTCGAACCCGGGACCACCGGCTTCTTAGGCAGGTTCATTACCTACTAGGCCAGACCGGTCGTCAATTAAAAAGCTACTTTCCTCACTCCCGGGAGTGAGGAAAGTAAACATGTTCGAGCTGCTGAGGTGAAAAGTAATTTTATGAAAGTTGGACTTAGTCCACGGTACCCGGCAGGACGGAGTGTTCAATTTGAATAATTAATATTTACTGTAGCCTTTATATTCCTCTCGGGTATTTAGAGAGCAAAATTGGTTCGTCTCTCACTCTCATGCCTTGCGATCCTCGCAATGTTCAAGTTACCACTTTTTGAATCTTGGAATAATTAATTTCTTGCTCAGGTCTCATATTATAACTCACTTTTACAAAAAAGCCAACCTAGTTATAGGCACTATAGGTACAGTCGTTATCATATATATCGGAGCTGTGGAGGCGGTCACAAATATCTGAACATGCACTTTATCGTCTTGACAATAAACTCGTTCAAATGTGACCGCCTTCACAGCCCCGATATATCTGATGGTGACTGTACTAGACGAAGAGTAAAAAAATATTTCGCTAAAATTTCTATTAGATAAATATTTAAAAATACATTTCAGCCGTATGCAGTCCACTGCTGGACATAGGCCTCCCACAAATATGACTTGTATCATCTTGGGGGGTAGTTGCCATAGTCGCCACGCTTGGCTGGCGGGTTGGCGACTCCAGTTGCTGTTCGATTGATTTTTCGACGGACGCTGCTGCCCGTAGAATTTTTCCCTTTGTCGCTTCTTACTAAAAATATTTTTAAAATCTTACCCGCAAAATAAAATACTAACCCAAACATTACTCAATTTCATCAGACCATTAAACTGGCAAAATTGTAATTCTTATCGATTTATCGCCATCGATATAAATCGTCAAGCTCCCGTGCACCGAGCAATCATTCCCCTTTTATCGACTTTATCCATAACTGCTCTAATTAACATAATTATTCAATGAATCGTTGCCTAAAAGCGATTTTATACAAAAAGGTTCTATCTACTCGATCCTACTCTGAACAAGTATTTCACCAAAACAGGAGCGGTACCGCGAACAACGAAGTTCGTATATTTCGAGCATCTTTCTCTTTTACTCCAATTAAGGCGTCACGAGAGTGACAGAGACAAGCGTCCGACATTTACGAATATCGTTGTTCGCGGTAGCGCCACAGACGAACCTACACTGCGATACTATACAAAAATATGTATATTAAATTAATTTTATGATTTTATATAAATTGTTTAGAAGACGACATTGGTATGTTTTCAATTTTGTAGGATTTTGTGTCTGCAAAATAATTAAGATAAAGACGTAGTGCTGAATATTTCTGCCATTATAAATTATATTTTACATACAAGTGAAAATAAAATAACTGGAGTAATTTGTATAATCGCCATCAGATCAGAGCTGAGGAGGTGGTCAAAAGAACTGAAGAAGGGACCGACTTTTCAGAGTTGTGCACTCGAATTCAAAAACTTTTGAAAACGAAAATAATTGTCATCATCATCAATATTAAGAGGGCCCTCTGTTGTTGCAGCATTTTCCATTTCAGCCTATAATTGAGCTTTCGTCTTAATTTTTTGGTATCTGTGGCTACAGCACCTAGGAAATAATTGTAAGTACACAAAAGTTTACCACCATTATTTTTACACGAAATGTATAATTTCGATACGATTATTCATTTCTATCATTCCTGAGGCTCTATTGTAAGTTTCTTTTGACGTAAAAACAACGTCTCGAACGCGTAAGTGATAATGTTATTTATATGGGAAACGCAAACGCGTTCGTGACGTCAAGTTACGTTAAAAACTTACACTCAGGGCTCAGAGACTACCATATCACTCACGCGTTCGTCAAATGGTGGTGGCGGAAGGAAATGGTGTTTTTACCGGAAAAGACACTTACACTAGAGCCTCTGTTTCTAAAACACCATTTCTTCGTTTCTGACAGACTTTAAAATGTTACGAGACGAGTAATTGACGTTCAAAAATCGACACAACGCCTCTATTGTCAAGGCGATTAAGTCGATATTTGTGGCCACCCTCCACTGCCACTGAGGCGCTACCGCCAAAAACGATATTCGTAAACGGACGATTGTCTCCGTCACTCTCATGACGTCTTAATTGGGGTGAAAGAGAAAGATGTCCGAAATATACGAACTTCGACGTTACGGGCATCTTTCTCTTTTACTCCAATTAAGGGTGTCATGAGAGTGACAGAGACAATCGTCCGAAATTTACGAATATCGTTGTTCGCGGTAGAGCCGCTGATCCGCTCCACAGCTCCGATGTAACTAATGGCGACTGTACATTATGTTACAAAATTATAAGTAAAATTATTATAATCACCTTACCGAAGAAATATTATAGCCGCGTCCTGCACGGGCGCGGCTCGACAATATTCTAATTCTAATGATCTTATTGCTCACTGGGCGTGAATTTGCGCATTCTGGAAGGAGTGGAAGGGTAATATTAACTCAAACATATAATGGGTAAAATCTAAATGGTGATACAAATTAATATTTTCTGAATCCATTCATGATTACGATCAACTTTTACTATGGATCTATAACTTTTTGACGACCGGTCTGGCCTAGTGGGTAGTGACCCTGCCTATGAAGCCGATGGTCCTGGGTTCGATTCCCAGTCAGGGCATTTATTTGTGATGAGCACAGATATTTGTTCCTGGGTCATGGGTGTTTTCTATGTATTTAAGTATTTATATATGTATCTATCTATTATATATATCGTCGTCTAGTACCTACAACACAAGCCTTACTGAGCTTACCGTAGGACTAGGTCGATTTGTGTAAGATTGTCCAGAAATATTTATTTATTATTTATTTATTTATTTATAACTAAAAGATCAGTATAAAAAATTACCTGCCCATACTAACAACTACAGCTAGCTAGCAGCAAGTATGGGAAGGTCTCGCTTTTTTAACTGATTTTTCGGTTGTGACCCCATAGTAAAAGTTGACCGTAATCACGATATAAATCCAGAAAATATATTTTTGTATTACTATTTTGATTGCACCTGGTATAGGTGAAAAACTTAACTGAAGGACCATGTCAATGTAGTCATGCAGAGAATTAAAAAAAAATTAAACTTAGGTACGTTAAAATTTGAATGTAGAACACCGACACGCGTGTGCACACGCGTTACTACTACATAGGTCAAGTGCTCTTGCTAAGTTTTTTCACTTATACCTAATTATTTATTTATTTGTATGTCTATCGTGACTCGTAGTGGACGGAATACAGCTATGCTCGGAGTGTTCCTACGTAACAGGCCTGTTACCACGAACATCGAAGTTCGTATATTCCGAGTATGTTTCTCTTTTGCTCCAATTAAAGCGTCATGTGAGTGACAGATACACTCGTATTAAATTTAAGAGTATCGTTTTTTGCGGTAGCGCCGCAGAATTGAAAATGAGAATATAATAGAAATCCTTACCTTACTTTTCCTATTGTATTAGAAATAGCTTCAGCTCGTGATTCTAATAGAAAAAACGTAAAATTACAAACTTTGAAAGTGGCATTTTTTAGGAGAAGTGATTAAGATGTATATTCAATATATTAAATAGTTTTTATTTAATTTTTAATGCATATTCATAAAGTATCTTCTGGTGAAAACTTGCAACTCAATTTGAAAGCAGATGTCTTTAACTGATTGAGCTTTGTAGCATACTTATGTAAGTTCGGTGACAATACAATATTATGGTACCTACCACTGATCTGACGCTGGAGCCAGAAGGTAGCCGTAGCACCTTCTAAAATACGCAAGGTAAACCCGTTGATGATATTTTTGACAGAAACTTATGAAAAAAAAGTAGTTACTATTTTTTTTCTTAGACCAAAAGTTTGCATTATTCCAGCAGTGGTTTGGGTCGCAGGACTGGAATAATGTCAGGCATTACAATGGCGCTGGGTTGGGTGAGCTGGAATGAAAAAGTAAACAGTCACTGGACTATTTGCTCACTCGAATCATTTCTGTGCATTTCAGTGGTTTGGGTAAACGGAATATGATGATACTGGAATAATGTAAAGTGGGCATAAAGAAAACTTAAATTTTATTAGGTGTTCAGTAATCAAATCATACCGTAGCTTGTAGGACTAGAAAATAAAAGGCCCAGGCGCCGTTTAAACACAATATATTATTAAAAAAGAAAACAATACAATATAAGAACAATATTGTGGATCATTTACAGACGTCCCGGAGGCGACGCGCGACACGTACGACACCGGACGGCATCGTACCGAGCGACACGGCACGGCGCCGTGCCGTACGGTACGACGCGACACGGCACCGTACAAGCGGACGTACAAAACGTTGATATATACATGAAGCTTCGTATTAACGAGTTACAAAAGTTTACACACAAAGCTTGGCGGTGCTTTTAGAAAAAGTTTAGTTATTTGGAAATGTTTTCTTATTGCGGAGAAATAAGATATCAAAACGCTTTTCGATTAGCGATTGGCTCTAAATAACAACATAACATTTCCAAAAACCTTATAAAATTAACTTTTCCTAAAACCTCCACAATTATTGCTGGTTGCGATCAAGTATGCCGCGCGTCGCCGCCGCTGCCTCCAGAATAACCCCGCGACATATCACTTGAACATCAGAATAGCCCCCTTACATCTGGCGAAAACCATATGGCCGCGAAATATGCCGCCGGGCGACGCTCGGAAGCAGCACTACACTAAACATATACGCAGGATTCTGGCGTATCATATAACTAACGTAATCTTGACGGGGCCCGCGTCTTACTGTAGAGCGTAAGGTTGACAATTTTAGAATTTAGTTAACCGGTTGAACGTCTCATGCAAGTCATGTTTTCAAAAAAGCGAAGACATTTTTTTTTGAGCTTATGTGAAAACGACAGCTTACTACCGATATACATGTCGCAGACGTTCAACAGGTATATATTTATGATTTTTATAATACCTAAAGCTAGACTGAGTTTTTTGTATTTAAAAATAACAATTTTCATTTCGACAAGTCTCAGCGGTACTCGTATAGCACAATTGGAAGTGCACTGGGCTAGTGATCCAGTGGTTGTGGGTTCGAGACCCGCTGCGAGTCAAATTTTTCTATTTTTCTTTCGATTTAAATATCGAAGATATTCGCTAGCAGACGTTTCTGCATAATAAACAATAATTTAAAAATAATCAAACCGAAAATTAGTACTATTTTAGTTTACAAAAGATTTTTTTTTCTATAGCTTAAATTAAGATCATAAACACCATTTCTAAACCAAAAGACATGGCAACAACCAAAAGGGATTGTCCTCAATTAACAAAATTATCAAATCTTTATTTCATACAAAAAGCATATTTTACATAGCCGACTAATACAATTGTCATAAAAAGCTATAATACATTGCTTTAAGATAGCTTACACGTGCTTTTGCCATTACAATGATACAAGACGTTTTCTTAATATGGCAGCTTAATAGATTTTCATACAAATAGCAGCGTTATAAGCCAAAATTATAATAGCTTAGAAATTATCTTTCTCGCTCTGTACGCCTGGCCCCGCCCCCTCTATCGCTGCGTCTCTATTCTACGCTCTGTCCCTCTCGTTAAATACATCTTTACATTATACTTCACGACGCCGGTCGCACAACGCGCCAGTCGCATAATAAACAGGTAAATGGATTCAGGGGCGACTGTTAATATTATCAACCTACAGTCAGCAGCAAAAGTTGCTAAGCGTTTGAAGTGTTCAAAATGACCTACACGCGCTCTTATTCTCTTGACAATAGAGACGTGTTGACCTCATTTTCAACACCTCAAATGCTTAGCTACTTTTGCTGCTGACTGTATTAATGGTTAGGTTTGCTTATAAGACGGATTCAAGTTATAAAATGTTTACAAACCTCAACAAAAGGCTGAGACCATTTTTTAACCCTTCCACTACATAGTCGGCTCGGTAACAATTACTACAATGACACTTTAAATAGTTGTAGTAAAAACCGTATTTAATGTTATATTTATTGAGATATAGCTGAAAGGACCTGCTCACAATTATCTGCAAACTTTTCTTTCATATTTTTGGATTAAGATTGAAATGCGACTGAAGCGTTGTGCGACCGAGTTGCGACTGGCGATCGCCAGTCTAAACCTACGCGTAAAACTTATACAAAAATTGATTGACGAACCAACAATATGGACCAACGCAATTATTTATTTAATTACATGGAGGTTGCCGGTGAATCTAGAATGTGTCCATGAATTTTAAAACTTATACAAACGTTAGTATTGGAACTAACTGTCAAATAAATTTCCCGTTACTTGAATATATTTTCTTTTCGGTTGTTTAATGTTTATACTCAACAATTCAAAACACTTTACTATGCAATTCTGACATACTAAATAGTAAATAGTTAAGACCGACTACATCAAACTACTGATAATTATAGCAAACAATGTAAATTAAAATAAAAAATATTTCGATTCACAGATCACCCACTCTAGATGCACCGCGCAACGCGCGCAGTCATCATTTAAAAATAAACCACAATAATCACTCGTATCAAGTCCGTCACTCGTCACTTCACTCACTTGTTCACTTCACACGATCACTTAAGGCATTGAGTGTGCGTTAATTCGTTAAGGTAAATTGATCTTTATTTACAAAGTCACTCGGCTTGATTTCGCATGGCTATCACATTTTCCACGCCGTGCTGATTGCATAATGAAGATAAAGACATTATTTTAAATCTAAATCAGTTCAGTCACCAATCATGTAGCTCAGTCCGATTAAATAACTGTTAAGCAAAAGCAACGTAATAATAAAAAAAAAATTACTATAAACAGCAAAGTTCTCAATTGTCAGAATTATAAGCATGTTCAGATACAAGTATAAACAAAACGATTTTTTATTTCTTCCGTCAGGTGTTTTAAAAAAAATTAAGTACAGTGCGACAAAGAGCTTGTGATTTAATTTATTTAATTTTATTACCTTTATTAAATATTATTTCTGAGTAAAAATCGTACCAAGACATGATGTCATGCGACATATCATCTAGCTTTCATATATTTCTGATAACAAGTGAAAAGAAAAATAAGTGTCCTATACTATTTTAATGTTATAATGTTCTACCTAATAGGTAATCTAAAAAATTGCCACGTTTATTGAGAACTTTGCTTAATTAGCTTATGAAGAAAAAGATTGCGAATTTAAGATTCACAGTTTTATCACAATGTTATTGCGCGACTGGTAAGTCATAAAATCAATATAAAGCATATAATTTTTATTTTTTTCTTAAGTAAGTGGAAACTTGCGAATTCATCCCACAAATAAGCAATGATATTCTAGCATTGTGAAAGTGTGAGAGAATAATTTTATTGTCAATTCAAAACTTACATTCTTTACCAAACTTTTGCGATACATGTAAAAAGGCGATTTTCGATATTTGTTTTTAACTTGAAAAATAACAATATTTTGCTAAATCATGTGTGTAAAGCAAGGAGGGATTGACAATGCCTATACAATATAATGCCGCGTTCCTCCGAACTGGCCAACTTATATTTCTCGTACTAAGTGCACACAGCGCCACCTGTCGAGTATCGTGTGTAGTTACTGTACGGGCGTTGCCAGCGAACAAATACTATGCAACCGAGATGTATTGCGGCTGTGAAACACTAGATGGCACTACTACCTTACAGCTACACGGATAGCTATAGCCTACTGACAGCAATACGGGGACGACATATTGTATGGGCATTGCCTATCCACGACCACGACTTATATCATACTTGGTGTAAAGGTAAGTTAATATGGTGTAGTTTGTACCCACTTCGGTTCATGGATTAAAAAAAAATGTTTTTATCTTCTTAACCTGACTTGTTGTCACTTCCTTCATTATGCAATCAAATGTTTAGTCGGCATTGCATCGAGACGGTTACAGTGTTTAATAATATGAACACAATAGTAGTTATTGAGCATTTTGCATCCTCAGTTAAATAAACCCTTATATAGAACCTGTCAAACCGATTCATATACGACCTTGACTTTGCCGTACGCTGTGTGTAGCGTCACTGTCTTCGTCTTGATCACGACGCGTGTTAAATGAGACATATATTTACTAGACAGCGACGGTTTACGCGGCGTACGGCGTCAACTTGAGACAGTGTCCGTAAATATTCGTCTGCCGCCGATACATACAGGCGTCCTTTAATTGCTAGGTATTGTTAAACACTGTACCGTCCCGCGTGGACGCCGGCCGCGTCTACCGACGTCGAGGCATGGTTGGACGCGGGCACTCTGAGGCCGTGGTATCTGGAAATAAAATATATTAATATCAGTTTATTATTTTAACCGGGTTAGCAAGCTGAAGTGGCAGTGGGCAGGCCACATTGCACGCAGAGAAGATGGCAGATGGGGTCGAAAAGTGCTCGAGTGGAGACCACGGACTAACAAGCGCAGCGTAAGACGTCCACCTACAAGATGGACAGACGACCACCTCATTAAGGTCGCCGGAAGACGCTGGATGCAGGTTGCTTCCCACCGGTACATGTGGTGGTCCAAGGGGGAGGCTTATGTTCAGCAGTGGACGTCTTATGGCTGAGATGATGATTTTAATTATTTTTGTGTGTCTTACACGTACAATTTAATGAAATGTAAGAAGTACACTAAGCGGACGTTGCCCCTTGTCGTGTCATGGTACGTGTACAAAGACAGCGCCTGCTATGGTGTAAGGACTAGATTAGATATTGAGATTTAATTGAATCTATTATTTTTAATTATAATTTATTGATAAAATGATTGATAAAAATAAATTTATTTGTTATACAAGGAAGCAAAGTTAGTGTTTACCTTCTCGACTAATATCGAGACCCGAGCTAGCATAAGATTCCAAAGTAGAATCTTGACCGATGCGAGGGTTTCAAGGCAAGTTTATTTATCATGACAGTCTGAAAATATGGCCATACTTGAAGGTAGAACTATAGATAACACGATTATTTGTGAAGGTTAAGAGGATCATTACCTTGTATAGAAACGGGTAACTCACATTTTATAAGTCGAATATTGTTCGCGTTGGCTCACCGACATCACGTGAGTTACCCGCTTCTATACAATTAATATGGTTGAATCTCTAGACAAGGCTGCGGAAGCTCGACGGAGGCAAACATGAAGAATGTATTGTTCTTGACACAATCGTCGCTAGCAGTGGATACGCACCCGGGCGGCGGACGGCGCGGCGGGCGGCGCGGCGGCGCGGCGGTCAGCGGCGCAGCAGCGCGGGCAGGTCGGCGAAGGCGCAGGCGCCGAGTCCCGCGCGCGACATGCGGCGCAGCAGCGCGCGCGAGTGCGCCACGCACGCCTCCACCGGCGACGTCCACTGCATGCCCATCGACTCTGCGGCGGGAGCGAGCGGGTCAGACACCCGTCGACCAATAAGAGCGTGTAGGCATGGCAACGATTGTCATATGAATTCTCGTACCGATCATACAAAGTAATAAATTCATCAGTCAAATGCCACAGTCAAATATATCGGCGCACACGTCTTTTCGAATCGAATATTTACCGTTTCTCATAATCTCCATTAATTGATAACCTAATTATTAAATTAAGGAATTGCAGTTACTTTTCTAACTTAAATATTGCGTATACTAATTTAAATTTAAATATTATTTCTGCATATTGCTATATTCCATTCCGACACCAATATCAAAAGAAGGCTAGCTGCATTTCTAACACAGGAAGGACATTATGAGTGAGCAGTCTTGCCATTCGGACTAAAAACTTCACCAGCTATGTTCCAGGTAATGATAACCAAATTTTAAGGAACCATGATAATAAGTGGAGAGATATTGAACGATACCTAATATAGCGGAGTTGAGTGCCTCGCACACAGCCTCGCGCCGCACGGGCTGCAACTGCCAGCCCACGGGGCTGTCCCAGGGATTACTATACGCCAACAAACTAAATGCGTCCTGAAATAGCAAAACAATAAACATTTCAACTACACATCATGACACCACTTTATTATACTAGCAGCCATAGTTAACAACTAGTATTTCAGCTCAATCGAAGATTTAGCAAGATATCATACAACTTATCAGTGCCAGTAACCAGTTTTCTAATGACAATATTCGACAATTGGTCACAACAATGACTCGCATAGTGTTTTTAATTGTTTAGCATTTATTTTACACAGAATTGACAATACTGTAACGTGCGAAACCGATGACAATATCGAGTTTTGATCACAACATTATAATAATCGTTTCGGTTCTAAATAAAGAATGCGATTCCACCAAAATGAAAATTAAAAGAATATATTCCTCGCTACACATTCCTCGCTCATATCATTTTAATGGATTTTTTTTTACCAATGAAATCACATTATTTATCCTGGATATGAATTTATTATGTTGTTTGTTAACAGACATATCCCGCAATGGAGGAAACGCAGACAATAAAAATGCGGAGCCAGGCAAAGTAAACAGGATACACTAAAAAAAAATATTTTAGGGCTTACGCTAGCTGACGCGGACGCCCGCCGCGTGCCCATATAAATTTGAATCCGCGCTGCGGGCGGCGGACGACTTTTATATGGGCACGCGGCGGGCTTCCGCGTCAGCTAGCGTAGGCCCTCAGACAGTTTCTCTTCCAGTTTAGTATAAATACACACCTCCAGCATAGCTTTATGGTACGCGTCCTGACTCAGCTTCTGGCTGGCGGCGTACAGCTCGCGTCCAAACGCCAGCATTCTCTCCACGGAGGCGCGGTTCCCGCACCCGTCGGCGTCTGCGTCCGGCATCAGGTTAACACGATATCGAAACATTATGAACAAACACCACCCTTGACTGAACATCAGTAGACCTTGTTACGTAGCAATAGAGTTTACATATGGTCAGCCAACAGTGTGGGACAATGATCTATAGGAGAAAGAAGCAGTTTACGGATAAGTGAAATAGCCAAGTGGCAAAAAAAGTAGTAATGAAAAACTTTATGTTGATTTGATGACAATTTTTCTATTCAAATGAGTACACGTGAATAGACACAAAAGTGTGCGATTACAAGAACTGTATCTTTCTCTGATTTTTTAAGTTTCAAGAGTCAAATTGCAATGATTTAGTGAATTAAGTTGACTTTGGAAGCTCAATATATAATAGAAAAATGGATTAGTTTAAATTGGAGAAATTGTTTTACCTAAGCCGAAATTTGGCGCAATGATTGAGCGTCTAAAGAGCACTAAAGTGTTGATAGACAAACTTGAATTACCATCTGAATGAAATTAAGCCCAATAGCTCTCTTGGCACCAAAGACCTTTTTAGCCATAACCATTTATTTAACATGGTCAGACTCACGTCACATGACAACACAAAATCCCGAAATGGATACCATTTTCAGAGATGTCACTATTTTAACATTAATCACACAAACGGTGCTAGGTCGGGGTATATTTAAGGAAAAACCTTAGGTGTTCTGGGTAAAAATGTCGTTACGGTAGACTCTTTACTGATCTGACATTTTTACTAAAGAATCTTATAAAACCCAGGATAATTGTTGCTAGAAACTTCCATTATAACTAATTCCATAAACAACGTCGCTTTTTGGCATTAGCTCTAATGGCTGTTCAAGCAACGGTGCAATAAAACCAGTGGATCGAATAGTAGGGTCGGCCTTGTCACACCCATGCATACCCCGAAACCAATATGTGATGACGATACTGTAGGAGTCATACATACGATACTATACGTAGATATATATGAAGCGTCATATCGGCATGCGAGACGTCGTACGAATACCTGCGAGATGGTCGGATGTTTATCGTCTGTCACTTTCTAACCAGTATGTATGTGCGAAAGAGACGCATGGCATAAAAGGCGATAAACAACCGAGCATCTACGTACTGGTTGCATGCTTGTCATATCGGTGTTAATTTGCTCAAAGATGAACCGAAAACAATTCACCCATCCAGCTTTTTGTTACAGTATAAAATGTGTGAATAAAATGGATTAAATTTGGTTCATACATTAATTATATTTGAATTATTAAACCAAATGTTTATACTATTATATTTTCCTAATCTATAGCAATGGCCTCGTACATAGTTTGTACGTAAATTCATTTAAGGTATTAATATAAATTATAAGAGCTTTTCGCTTTAAGGAATCACAAATTATAATATAATATAAAAATTATATGACATTATTACACAAATTAATTAATTTGCTCAATTGATCTCGACGGTAAGAAGGCTTGTGTTGTACTCAGCCTACAATATATATAATCACTTAAATACATATCCTCCTGAGGCCGACCATACAAGTAAAATGCTACTCGTATTCGTTCTTTATAGTGTAGGAAATAAAGTATAATTTCTTTTGGGTGAAAATCGAAGAAAACATATGAAACTCAACTCTGTTCCAATTTCATAAAATTCAAATTTCTTTAAAGTAATTAGTACTACATGTAGGCCTCTGGGTCTCAGGAGGATATATGAAATAAATGACTCAAGAACAAAAGTCTGTGCTCATCACACAAAAAAAAACCCTTACTGGGATTTGAACCCAGGACCATCGGCTTCATAAGCAGGGTCACTACCCACTAGGCCAAACCTGTCGTCAAAATATATGTATATAAAAAATAAATAAACGGTAGACAACTACTTATATTTCAGCTGGAAAGATGAAAGTCTACGATCTTTTGACACACCTATTTCTCCGACATATCACAGGACAATCGGAAGTTACTTGCTCTGTTCCACTACTCATGTATTTCACACAACCATGCAAAACACTAAAATGTAATGCAAAATCAAACTCCAAGCAAAGTATTATAAATAAATCTTAACCAAGTACTTACTGTTCCCAAGCTAAGAGTACTTACGGTTTACGATGTACGTAAATTAGTGATATGATATTTTGAAATGCGAATGGATAAGTAGACCATAAGGTATTGGAAAGGATTCAGGAGTTATATTTGGAGGTAAATAAATAATGATTAGTGTAATACAAACACTGGAATATAAAGGAAACAGATTTTGGAAGTAGTAGTAGTGTTAGTTTTAGTAGTCAATAGTACAGTGAATCGCCATAAAAATACAGTTAATCGCGATAAAAAAGAAGTCAATGTGGTGAACATTATATGTTAAAAATGTTAAACAAATATTAAATACGACATATTTAGGGAGCAAAAGGATTTTGGGAAGCGGAAAAGAGGGATATGAAATTAAGAATATGAACTTTTATAATTCCTTGACTTATATTATATATGTCTTTCCCGTGCACGGAACCATGGTGTTCCGGATCGAGCCAACGCGCAGAGGCCCTTACGACAATTTAATGAAATGTAAGGGGTACTCAAAGCGGATGTTGTCCCTGTCCGTATCATGAGATGTGCAGAGACAGCACCCGCCATGGTGTGAGGACTCATATATATTATTACAAATATAGAGTAATATGTAAGTCAAGGAATCACAATGAGGTTCATGGATGAAGCGAGCCTCCAACACACCGAACCTACGGCTGCTGCGACGTGGCCCCTCGGTCACGTGCTCACGTACCCGCACGTTTCGACATTAGGTATTTAAACGACTGTTTGTCAAATAATCTGGTATAAAAGTGGAATATCGAATGTAATCGTAATAGTGGAAGTTTGTAAAGATGTTTGTTACCTAGTCACGCAAAACGTGAAACTTGAAAGATAGATAAAGATCAGAATTGAGACATAAGTACTTGATATCCAGGTAATAAGATTCCCGTAAGTTACGCAGGCGTAGTCGCGGGCACGAGCTACTCTACTCTACACTTAATATTATAAAGGCGAAAGTTTGTGAGTGTTTGTTGCTTCTTCACATATAAACGACTGACGCGATTTTAATAAAATTTGGTGGATTAACATAGGCTACGTTTTTTTCCCTAATCAACCGCGGGTAATTCCGCGGGACCCAGCTAGTAATAGATAAAGACTAAAGACACTAGTGGCCCGTCCCTGCTTATGAGCCCGCTGCTGCTGACATTTAACAAAAATGTTCAAAATAAAACCCCCTATGTTAATCACAGATGATTTAGGATTCTAATAGTGTAAGAAGTTTTCAAATTGGTTACGTAGCGTAGTTTCGGAGCGTATTAAGTACAAACTTATTACAAACAATCAATTCATTCCTCTATATAACAGTAGTGTAGACTAGCTGACCCCGCGAACGTTCGAACCCCTTAGGAGTTTCTAACACGCACTCTTATACATGGTTTTATTTAGGTTAGAATAATCTCATAATAATCTCGTAAATATGATTTAATGAAGATAAAAAGAGGAAAATATGACAGCTTTTAAATAGTTTTTCTACAGATCGCACGACAACAATTGCACGCTTTTTCTAATCATAAAAGAACGAGCTATAGTCGTTTCGTAAAAATTCGGTTAACTATTGTTCAGTTCGTTCGTGTATCAGTTCGTACTACCTACTTATTCTTATTAGAATTAAGTCACAATTCTGTCTCGATATTCGACTATTCGACGATTATTCCGAATATTCGACAAGCAGTCACAAAGGCAGTGACAATGGCGCGGGTGACGCGAGCACGCGCCGGGCCGGGCCGGGCCGCCGCGCGCCGGGCACCGACCGTGGCGGAAGTCCGGCAGCAGCGCGAGCACGCTGGCCGTGACGCCGGGCATGCCCTTGACCGGCTCCGGAGCACCTACAACCCACACCCGCCACCGTCACCGACACGTCTCCGGCGCTCCCCGTCGCGGGGACAACCCGTCACTCTATAGCGGGTCGCTGTGCGAACACTGGAGGTGGCACATTTTAGGTTAAGACTTTTATGTGGTTTATTTAAATTTGCATATTTCTTATATGTTTATAGTAAGGTCAACGTCAAACAGTTAATAGGAACAAGCCAAATAAATCAGTAGACTGATTCGTATTTGTTTATATACCTTTCGAAATAGAAAAATAACTATAATAGGATATTATCTAGTTCAGACAAACATTATAATTATAAGACTAATGTAAAATAGTTAGAATTGTGTGATATTTTCTTGTTTCTCTTTTAACGTAAAAAAGAAGTAAGACTAATATTCAAATTTAATTAAAATGCTTATTTCGTTATACATTTTTCACCGGCTATTATATTTAATATATACTGTCATATAATGTGGTATGTTTTTTTTCTCGTAATAAATAATTTGGTTCTTTAAAGTACCCTCCAGTGATCTCCAACGAACAGATAAGAAAATTTGTGGATATAAATTTAAAAAAGTAAGAGTCACGGGTTGTCTACTCCCGCGACAGTAATCATTTTTCTTACTTTCATCGACGTGACATAATATAACAAGTTGACATTGCCACAGCATCAAAACAATGTTCATATCAAGTTGTCACATTCGCGCGTCAAATCCTCGTGCTGTAGAAAGCTTTGCGGAGTTGAGGTATCGGTAAGGATACATTCGTTTCCCGAAGTATTCTCATGGTGTTTATATGCAATTCTCACATTATCACAGATTTGGATAACACAAGCTTAGGTATGGAAATTAACAAATAATTCGTAACATTTGACGATGTGTTATAATATTTGACGATCAGTCACAATATTTAAGATCTGTCACAATATTAAACGATCAGTCATAATATTCGACCATCACTCACAATATTTAACGATCAGTCACAATATTCGACAATCAGTCAAAATATTTGACAATCACTCACAATATTCGACGATAAATCACAATATTCGACGATCATTCACAATATTCGACGATCAGTCACAATATTCGACAACCCGTCACAATATTGGACAATTAGTCACACTATTCGTCAACCAGTCACAATATTGGACAATTAGTCATAATATTCGACGGTACGTGACAACAACCGACCTCGATACGTCAAAATAACAATCAGTCACAGTATTCGACAGTTAATCACAAAATTCGGCGACCAACAGAAACAAAACGAATTATTCGTGTACTTAAAATTTGTGACGTTCCGCGGCAAAAGATACCTTGTGGCAGTTGGCGCTTACGCTATTGTTAACGATGCTTCAATAGTAATGTGATACTTCGTAACGTAAGCGCCAAATGCCATCAGGTACCTTTTGCCGCGCAACGTCACATATGATGGCAATAATTCAGGAAACCAGTGTCTCGTGCCAAAATCACTTACTTCCGCAGTTATTGCAAGCAAGCGATGATCCACTACTAGTAAATAAGCATGCGACTAGGTGCGATGAGATGCCCTAATGCCGGTGCCACGAAGCGACCTTAAATTAACCATGCGAACTCAACAACAACACTATTACCAAAATGTTATTCGTCGCAGAAGATTTGTGTCTAAGAAAAAACCGAACCTCGAATTTCACAGGCAATGTACAGTCAACATCGGAAGTAGGCGATACCTTTTGAACCATGTCGTTTGAACGTCAAGTTCCAACTGCTATATTATTAATTACAATTAATCGTCAAACAGGTAAAAGCGGCATCATCTTGCTCGCATTGGACCGGCATTTACGGCTCATGGTGGCCTGGGGCCCGGTGTGTAAAAGCGACAAAGTTCCAAAATGTGGATACTTTTGATGATGACTGCACATAGATGGCGCTGTACTACTAACTTACACATGGTAACTCGTTTGCCAAAGGTTGACAGTATGCGCCATAGTATGTATAAACCAAAATAACCAAATATGGCCAACCTCTTTGTAGTCGAACTATTGATGGTGACTGTTATTAATTCTTGTCACCGAACATCGCTGCGTACAGTGCTATCTAGTTCACCTGTCAAACTCGGTACTGTCAGCAGCAGAAGTGGCCAACCAGGTGTGTTCAAAATATATGTAGTTTCATTAGTGGTCATTTTGAACACGTCACTTGCTCGACCACTTCTGCGCTGAATAGTCGACGTCAAAGATATATTTACAATTTTGAACCTTACTCCTTTGGGATAAGAGAAAAAAATGTAAATATATTTTTGAAGCCCGCGGTACAGAATATTTTCTTACAGCAAGTCTTCTACAATACAGTTCTAAAGACTTTCCAGACGTCAACATATCAGAATTTATATTGTTATTTAATATAAGCAGCGAACTGCTTTTTAATTATTTTGATGCAAATAAAATAAATAAATTATAAATGATAAATCATATAAAACCATATAGGGCATACATATTAACTTTATTATATGTTAGCCTTCACCATATATAAATGTGATCAGTTATGATTATATTATTCATTTATAAATCAATTAATTGTAACATACTCGGGCAAAACACAAAGCAACTAGCAAATAATAAAATAAATAATGTTGTATGTTATGTTTATGTAACTACCAAAATTATATGTATGAATGGCATGGTGTGCAAATAATTCATAACTGGAAATCATATGCGGAATTACATACAATCAATAATTTACACATTAATAACATGTTTATATTAAAATCATTGTAATTAATAATATAACTAGTATACGTATAATAATATTTCATTTTTTTTATATGTAAAGTGTAAGGTTTATAGATATAATAAATTTTGAAACCCTTTAAATCCACCTAGAAAAATCTAGATATGTATACAACTTTTTTTGTCTCGGTTATATGAGTAGACAGGAATCTAGGGGGCAAATTTTTATGACAGGTAGAGAGTCCCCATATCGATAAACTCAATTATCGATATGGTGAATTAGTTCTATATACGAGTGAGCACTCCAGGGTTTGTTTGTAAACCATATTTTCTATTAAAAGTGTAAAAGTTAAATAAAATAATAACATAATATTTTTTCAAAAGGTTTTTGACACTACACATTATATTACTTTTCTTCATTACTGTCCCATCCACGTCTTTTCCGTACACGGAACAATGGTGTTCCGGACATTTGGGAGGCGTATGCGGAGCCGGATCGAGCCACCATATCAGTCATATGTGTGAACTGCACAATCATCTTTAGAATTACAAAATAAACACACAATGCTGAGAGCGATCACAAGAAATCAAAAAAGCATCGATAACTGAGTTTGTCGATATAGGAACTCCGTACCTAAATATTATGACATAAAATTTCGCATAGTCGATTCCTATGTCTAGTCAAATTCATATATTCGTGAGTCGTTTCCTCGATATTCCCAAGAAAAAATAGTCTAAACTTGAACAATTAATATACCATTTGACTACAACGTCAGTGAGATTTCGGGGCCCTTCGTTGACTGCATAAAACCCCATATATGGTATATTAAGGCACATATATATACTCATTTCATCTTTAGAAGATATATCTAGGTGTACCTAGTAGAAAAATTATATAAATTATCTGCGCTTGATAACATCTGTATTATTTTACAGTCAATTTCGTTGTAGCCTTTTGCACAACGTACGTAATACATTACATATATTTTATCACTGACCCCTGTTTTACACTTAACATAATCCTCTTTCTGTAGGATAAACAGATTATTTCAAAATGCACCTTTTATGTTTTCGAGTTTCTCGGGACTCAGTGTGTTAAGATTTAGATTTACAAAGTCATCGGTTAATTCAGAGTCATTTTAATAAAATATGCGTTTTGATATATATTTGTTTCTAACAAGTTTTATCAGAATTAGTCTGTACTGTCCTGAGTTGTCATTTGTACCAAAATCATAGAATGCCAGAAATGAACATGTTTGTGCAAGATGTGGCGTTCCTTCAGATTTTAATATTTTTTAAAGGCACTAAGTCGTTGGCAGTTGAGGCCTATGGCGCGATACATAGATTCAGTACATTACTTACAACAATGGGACCCTGTATATATCACCAATTCAACAGTTTTTCAATCAGGCGCAACTTCAAGTTTATATGAAAAAAGTTCGTTTGCTTGAGAAATGGTTGAATTGTTAATAGCAGATTTATTAGGTTAACTGGAAGAGATCCCTTTAAGAGATACGTTCTCATTTTTACTTTTTCTGTACCTGTAAGTGCCACTTTCCATCATATTAAACGAAATATAAGAATTGCAAGTTTAATACAATTAAAACTGTTGTGAGCCATGTTACTACTACTTAGTTACAAACGGATAAACTCACGTGTAATTATATCGCACTAGGCAAACATGTCGCCTAGTGCGATATAATTACACGTGAGTTTATCCGTTTGTAACTAAGTAATTGCAAGTTTGTCGCAGTTGAAAAAAGAAAGTAACTGTTACTACAGCGCCGGTGGGACTTTAGGAGGATGCGCTATCTTGCATAGACATTGTCAATTTGTCAATTCCAGCATTCTATGATTGTACGAGCAACAGATGAGAGCCAGTCCTCGTGGAGTACGTACCGTGCTGGCCGTTGTGCGCGCCGGGCTCGGGCGCGGGCTCCGGGGACATCTCCACGTCGGAGTCCTTGCGCGCGCCCTCCGCCAGCCCTGCGGACAGCGCGGACACGGTACTGGGACGGACCGATCGCGGTACTGTGACGGAGCGGTCACGGTACCGTGACGGTAATGCATACGGGTATTGTCCCTAAACTGAGATCGAAAATTATCGGAGGACGGGCAACTGTGTTTCTGTAGAGCGGTGGAACTGCGATCGCCAACCCGCCTGCCTTATGTGGCGATAATAGCATTGACAATCCATGTCCAGCAGTGGACGTTCGTAAGTAGTAGTAAGATCACATTAGAAAATATGAACAAATACATGTATTCAAGATTTTACGCCATTATAAAATAATTGTGGCTGCACATTTTTGTTACATAGGCATCAGTAGTCCTAATACCTACTTATATAAATACATAGCATAGACAACCAGTAGCAGAAGTTGTTAAGCGAGCAGGTGAAAATTACCTAAATACAACTTTATAGTAAAATATCGTGTTACGATTATTCTGAACACCAGGTTTAGCAACTTTTGGTACTGACTGTACAACTCAGGCTCAGGGACGAACTCGTAATAAACACACAATTAACTACACTTGTCAGGATTCGAACCCGGACCTTGTGCTACTTACAAAACAATGTGTCTATGATCTTTTTTGTAACACTGTTTTGAAAAAATATGTCCCGCCGAGTTTTTTGCCGCTCATAAAAGTCAAAATGCTTCTCGGGTCAGCGGTATAAGGTTAGAACCGATATAGTTTTTCACCGGTATAATTTTACACACGACGTGTAAAAATACCCTTGTGGCTTACTTACTGAATAAACGTTTGGATTTGAGTACAACAACTAGGTTAGGAATCAATGCATTATTTATTGATTATTATTTAACCTCTGACGACATAATATTTGGTTCCAACAGGCTAGGGTGATGGCACCAATGTTGGACACTTTAAGCTGACAGGCACCAATGATGGACACTTAGTTCTTAATTCAAAAACCATAACGTTATAAATTGAATATGTACCAACAAATGCACATCCCTTGACTCTTTTGAAATAAGCAATGTTCATGATTGGTTCCTTGTTCATTACTGGCGTCGTCACCCTACTGTCTCCTATAAACGCCCTCGGCCGCTTACAGCGTCAGCGTCACAATGCTGCCTATAGAGATGTACTGTTGTGGTCTGTCTCACACGTCGACGTTGGCGTCTTTTTTGTTCAGGAACATTGACGCTGACGTCAGACGTCGCGTGTAGCACAAAATAGGAGACCAAAACCTCAGCTTGCCGTGGCTGACTAGAATAGAGGGTGTCGTAAAAGGCGACAAAGGGAAAAATCCTACGGACGGGCAGCAGCGTCCGACCAATCCAAAGCTACTGCGGTCGCCAACCCGCCTGCCAAGCGTGGCGACTATGGCAACTACCTCCAAAGTGGAACAAGTCATATTTGTGGGAGGCCTATGTCCAGCAGTGCTGTCATTTCTTCGGCGCAGTCTAATATCTGCCGAGCTACTTAGTTCCGCCCTCACCGTTGGTGTGGCGGGGCGCGCGGCTGGTGTGCGAGATGACGGACGTGGCCACGCCGTTGCTGGCGCCGTTCTCCGCGCCCGCGCCCGCGCCCGCTCCCGCGCCCGCTCCCGCCGAGCCCTGCACCAATGTTCACTAGTTAGTAACAGTGGCACACACGTGGAACAATGCCTTACTGACGAATAACTTCGGCACATATTATGTTGCTTTTCTTAAATTATAAGTGAACCTAAGAGAGCTTTCTTCAATTTTTAACGGTTTTTATAACTTTTAGAGGTATGGTAGCAATTTTACGATAAAAGGAAAATTGTTACAACCATACCCAGTCTACCCTACTCACAGCGTCCCCCTGCTCGGTGCCGTTGACCATCTCCACGAACTGCCGGCACTGCAGCAGGAACAGCAGCTCCTTCTCCCGCTCCAGCAGCCCGGGGTACAGCCGCCGCGTCAGCTCCACCGCCTCGCCGATGCGCCCCGATATCACTAGCTTCGAAACTTCTGCAACGTACCAATGTAGTACAGTTAAGAGATATCGATGCGAACAAAGTGCCAAATTATGTATACACGCACCTTATTGTCTCATGTATAATATTTTTTGCCGTGTGATGCCGGCTGACTAGAATAGCACCACCCTATCTCCTCCCACGGGTGTCGTAGGAGGCGACAAAGGGAGAAACCTACGGACGGGCAGCAGCGTCCGTCAAAACAAAATCTAGAGCTACTGCGGTCGCCAACCCGCCAGCCAAGCGTGGTGACTATGGCAACTACCCCCAATATCATATAAGTCATATTAGTGGGAGGCCTATGTCCAGCAGTGGGCTGTAAAATGTATGTAATTGTATGTATACATATTTTGGAACTTTTTCCGTATCGATATATTTAACCTTAATTGTATACTGTTAGAATTATACTGGAACATGTCACAATCATTATTCATTTCAGACGTCCACTGTTGTTCATCGTCCATAGCCCTCCCCCAAATATGACTTGTATCAGCTTGTATTTGGGGGAGGTATATGTCCAGCAGTGGACAACTTACGGCTTAAATTATATGACATTGCATGGACATACGAAGGTAAACCCCGACCAGAATAATAAAAAACCTCGTCATATTGCGGGAAACCACTGAAATAAATTTCTTACGACAGTAGCTGTGAAATAGGTTTATTTTTATTTTTCTAGTCTTTGTTTAATCAGAAGCTGTTACAATCCACAAAAACTTCGTTTACTGATGATAAGGAAGTTTTCAGAAAGATATGTGAGGTTTGAGACGATAATTAAGCATGAAATATGTATAGAAATCAAATATTAGACTTTTTTTACATTGTAACATTGGTTCTACTTTATGAAATGATCACCAAACCTAAGTATTTAAAGAAATATTAATGCTCAATTTCTTTTTTTTTCATTTAAGACTGACCAGCGTTTGACCTCAGTCACACCTGTGTGGTTCATACAAACATACATACAATCACGCGTGTTTCCCAGAGGGGTAGGAAGAGATCACGGATTTCCATTTGCCACGATCCTGACAAATCACTTTCACTTCCCTCACTTTCATAATGTTACTCATACATGCTCGTCGGTTTAGGGTAACAGTCTATTCACTCTCGCCTTGAAATGACCCACATTATAAATGATCATCAAGCTCCGTTGACTCACTCTGCCTGTTCCTAATGGACTGGATGTCCTCCTGTATGGGCTGGCCGGTGGCGCGGGAGAAGGCGGTGGCGGTGCTGCAGTAGCCGTGGTGCACCAGGTACGTGGATACCATCCTGCAAACAGAAAACACGTAACAATAAAATAGTTATTTGTTACACAAGGGGGCAAAGTTAGTGTTTACCTTCTCGTGCTGATATCGAGACCCGACCTAGCGAAAGATTCCAAAATTGAACCACGAGCATAGTGAGTGGAATCTTGAACATTGGGAGGGTCTCAAGGCACGAGTGAAACACCCAATTTTTCACCTCACTGCCGCGAGGAAAAATTTACTCTAAAAGTTAAAAAAATATTCAAAATTATTGGCATCCATTCAAAAACATTAAATAAAAGAACGTCCGACGTTATATCAATAAAACACTAGATTATTAATAAATAATTTGTATTTAATTACTTTACGCTCTTGTGAATAAAAAGCAAATATGCTGTTTTTAAAGAACACTAGGCAACAGAGCCAGCAGCTCTTATGGTATGGCTCAGTTGGGAAGGGGCAAAAGTGCTGACGCAAGTAGTGTCCCGTAAGAGGCACCGGCCCTTCTGCCAAGGAACCAACCTAAGACCATCAGGCCTCTTGCCATCCGCGTGGCACAAACCCGGAGGCTCTAGGGCACAAGGAAGTTCCCTGTCTTTTAAAGGGTTAAGTCGCACGTTCAAAAAAAACTGGTGCAAGTACTCGCCTGTGCAGCACCTGCTGCCACTGGCCCTGCGCGTCGGGCAGCGGGAACTCGTCGATGGTGAGCCGCGTGCGCGCGCGCAGCTCGCGCAGCATGTCCTCGATGTCGAACACGAACGGCTGTTGCCCGAAGTTGGCGTCCACCACCTCGCCGGGCGTCTGCAGGCCCACCGTCGGGTACAGGTTGGGCTGGAACGAGTACCCAAGGTATATGTCACGGCTGGTGTTTTACTAAATGTTTTATGTTAGTCGTTGCCATGGTTACAGGAACCTGACCCCTATTTCACCACACCGACAGTTGTCACGATTCGCGACATATGTAAATTTCTGACGTTGCAGGTGTCCATTGGTTACATTGTCTGTTAGAATCGTGTGAGATGTATGTCAATTGTCAAAAGCTTTTTCACAAAATTGTCGTTAATATGGATAATATATATAGTTTTTTTTAACTTCAAATTGGTGGCAAACAAACATATAACCCGCATAATGGGAAGCGGTTTCCTTAGCCAGAAACAGTGATGCTGACATATTTCTCACCTGTTAGATTGGTGAAATAGGGCCCTGGGCAATTTTATAACAATTTTATGGCACCTAAAGCCACTAAACACGCATTTTTATCGCATGTACATATCCTTGCCACAATTCACATACCTAACGCGTTAATAGAACGCGGTGCCACATTTCTTCTAAGACACAATTCTAACTTAGCCCCTGGCTGATGGGACAAAACAACCATATAGAATAGTTGATGTCCTACAGTAAACTAAATAAGACTTGTTGGAGGCACAGTCGCCATCAGATATAAATATCGCAGCTGTGGAGGCCGTCACAAATATCTCAATAACGCCTTTATTATCAACGCGGTAAACTGCATGTTCAGATATTTGTGACCACCGCTACAGTTCCAATATTTCTGCTGGCGACTGTATGTAATAAATACCTACATTGATAACGCCCGTAACAACCGTAACCCCGGAGTAGATCTCCGTAATAAACACACTAAAATATGCCACAAGGATTCCAACCGGGAACTTGTTTTGATGATTTCGGGTGGAACTGAACGTATTTTGAGGTTTGTTTGTATAGTAATATATTACTGATTTGAAAAAATGCCTGCAGAGTTTCATGCTCTTCACAGTCAGTCCGGACAGTCACAAATTAGCACATTGAAAGAGGAAAGAAAAGATGACATTGGGTGAAGAGTACCGATAGTCACCAGTAACTCCTGAACACACAGTTAGATTCTGGCCCGGCACCGCGAACATCCAAGTTCGTAGATTTCGGGCATCTATCTCCAATTAAGACGCCATGAGAGTGACAGAAGACAATCGTCCAAAATCTACGAATATCGTTTATCCATGTTCATGGTCCTGTAGGGCGTACTCACCGGCAGTCCCCTGAAGGCGATGCCCAGATGATGTCCATTCTTGGTGTAGAAGCACGTGTTGTCCACCAGGTTGACGCCGCAGCCGATGACGTCGCCCGTGGTGAAGGTGGGCCCGTACGGCTGGCCGGTGCCGGACGAGCAGAACGAGTGCCCGTCGTCGCCGTGGTAGCCGTACGAGTGCTTGTCCCAACCTGGAACATCATGGCTTCTGGTTAGATGATTCATCGTCATCATGTCAGCCGAAAGACGTCTACTGCTGGACATAGGCCTCCCCAAAAGGACCGGTTCGGCGCGTTCCACATCCAGCGGCATTCCGCGACCCTCACTAGGCCGTCGGGCCACCATGTGGGAGGCCTACCAACGCTGCGTCTTCCAGTTCGTCGTCGCCAGTCCAGAACCTTTCCGCTCCACCGGCCGAGTATACTGAGAGAATTGTGCCCTTATAAAAAAATATTCAGCAGCCTCAAATCTATAACATACTAAAATCTCGTCAGATTTGACTGAAACCACTTTTTCCCTATATTTGCTGCGGGTTGCGTTATGTGTGTGACTTACCTGGCAGTCTGTTCATGTTGACACCGTGTGCTGACAGCCCAATGCCCATGTATCCGTCGCGACCTTTGGACACGATCCGCACCTCGAAGTAGTACAGCCCGCAGGCCGCGGGTATGGGGTGTGTGGCGCGGACGCTCGCCGCGTCTTTGTGTGTTTTGCCATGGCCTGCAAGAACAAATTGAGAAATTAGATAACGATATGAAGGTATGCTAGTGAATAGAGCAGAGAACTTCCTTATCGTCTTGCTGTCACTGTGCATGTCGCTGAGAGTCGCTTAGGTGTCATCTAAGGTCATAAAATTTTCTGCAAGTGCAAAAACATTTGACAAGCAACAAGTTACAGCCGAAGTAAGCTAAATGATATTTGTCTCACTCAGAAAAGGTCTTTTGGTCGACAAAAAGCAAAATGAAAGGAGATTTACTAAGTAGAGAAAATTTTTCATCAGTGTACCCATTTCAATTAGTCTATACTGTATTTTCCAGTGCACTTATTAGTATAGCGACAGGACTAGAACAGAAGGTCACGGGTTCCGTGTTGCGAAGTGATCGTTAACAATAGCCATTGTCATGCATGACGTGACACGTGGACAGCGTACGAGGTTCATACTGATTAGGGTTGTAGTGTGTAAAACGCTATAAAAGACGTAACAATAAGTCAGTAAAAAGTGTGTTGACTTTATTAGGGGCAGTTAAGACGGTTTCCTAATTCATTACAGCTGAGATAACATTTTAGTGAATATTAGTGCGTTGTTCCACCCGAGATTCCATTACCATAGAGGACGTCTTTGGTATATAGCATTTCTCACACATGAAGAACCTAAGGAGCCAGTCGATAAAAAAAAATAATACGCGTAACACGACCACTGCTGGACATTGGCCTGGATCTTGGGGGGCAGCCGGCTGGTAGGCAGAACGACCGCAGTAGCTGTTTCCATGGATACTAATTGTCCATCCATCGGATTTTTCCTTAAACCCGTGGGAGGAGACACCCAAACTCTTAACATGGCATTATTAGCCCAAAAATTTCACATAATACGCGACTTAAATACTTCTTCTTATAGGGAATCTGCTCTACCCGTAATCACACTGCCTTAAACGTGTAGCATTGCATTATTCACATTCTACGTTATAATACCTACCATATAAGCAATAATACTTAGTTAAAAGAATTATCTGAACTGATAGCTACGAGTTAGTTACCGACCGTCCTCACTCGTGTTACACACATCCTTCATCCATATCCGATATCAATTAACAAGATTGTTGCGATAGCACTGAACACAAGTTAATTTAATACAATCACGGTTACCAAGAGTGGAGAAACTTAAGGATTCTTGATGAAGCTTAGAAATAATATTTAAAAAACAAAAGCTGACAAATTCAAAATTGCATTTGATTTGGCAGCTTTTGATCTGTGCCAGGTTTCGGGGATTTTATAATTGTACAAATTCAGAGTCGTAACAAAAACCAAAAAGAAAGTCAAATGTCTTGTTACCAAAACGAGATGTCAACGAAATGTAGCATAACTAAGGGCGAAAAAATATATGGGAAGTAAGATGACTATGAGCGTTTCTTAACCTCTATAGGTGGTAAGAAATAATAATGTATGTTACTACCGCGAACAACGAAGTTCTAAATTAAATAAAAAGTTCTAAAAGCATCTTTCTGTTTTACTCCAATTAAGGCGTCATTAGAGTGACAAAGACAATCGTTCGAAACTAACGAATATCGATATTCGCAGTGGTGGTCCTGAGATTAACAGCTTAACCGGCTTACAATATCGTCTTTTAATCACATCAAAAATTCCTTAAATTGAAAACCAAATGTGCCACTGTCGCAACAACTTTATTTTTAGTCAATTTTCTGTTTGGCCCAAACTGAGAGTCCTTTGTAATTGAAAGCCTTTACTCAATCTTTTGTCCCGAACTTTGGAAACATTCTTAAATAAATAAACAACTATCTAAGCTCCTACCCATCGCCATAAATTCCGAGGCCACCCTCCTCAGACCTCAACCTGACGTTTTTCACTAAAAGTGTCACACACTGCGGGTCCGCACATTCTTGGTTAGTACAAGATACGTATTAAACTAGTTTGGTCACATTCTAAGGGTTAATGGGTCAAAAACCAAATTTTGCTCGCCGTTTCCCGTGGACATGACCTAAGTTTCCGGCCTAGATTCCAGCCTAATTTTTTGAACTGACTCTAATCCGCTTGCACACCAATTTCTGTACATCTCAACCGAGTCACAAAAACATAACTTGGATGCACTCATCACAGGAGATACAAAAACAAAGAAATATAATGTGTTTGACCCAAATACTATTTTCAGTTTTGTCTATATACATATTAGGAAATATCTATATTTAGCAAACTTGCAAACTCAAACTCAAACGTTTATAAATAATACTTTTGGCCAAGACTGTATGAGAAGCAACAGCTTCTCGAGAAAAGAAAAAACAGGAATAGGTTCACGTAGAAAAATAATCTGAGGTAACAGACAGAAATTTTACACAGATTTAAAATACCGACAGTCGAATTAAGATTCTCAAATAACCGCGCAAACGACTCTTTTATGTGTCTCCTAATAAACCCGTGTCAATATATCTAAGCCCATTGTCCTACTGGTATCCGTCTTCTATGAGGTGATAACTTCAGCGATTCAATATCAGATGCGATTAGAGTTGCACATTTCCAAAGTGGACCTTATTGATGAATGTTTAAGGTTGAATGTGGAGCTGCATCTGTGGTGCTATAATGGTCGCTGACGTCACGAACCCTTACAGCTGACGGCGCATACCGTGGCGGCAAATGCCGGAACGAGCAAATAGTTGGACTGGCTTCATGTGAGAATTTATAAAGACGATGCATATGCATTGATATGCCGTCAACCAATATTCATTAATTACTACCACAAGTTAATAGTGATATTGCTTATCTGGGACACGTGCTCTGGCACGATAGACATGAACTATTACAACTAATTATGATGGGCAAAGTGGCGGGAAAAAGGGCTGTTAGCCGTAGGAGTTTGGAGACTGAGTCCTTAAACTACGTCCAACAATGAGAGGTAGGGCACAGCGAAGTACCATCACGCTGGAGAATCCCAAATGGGGAAGTACCTCCTCCTTACAGAAGACCACAGCCATAATAGCACTGCTACCTTTCAGGTATGTAGTGTTGTGTTCCTGATGGTGAGTAAGGTTCCCAGAGCTCCAACCCGCCCTTAAAGGCCGGCAACGCGCTTGTGACTCCCCTGGTGTTACGGGTGCCCATGGGCGACGGTAATTGCTTACCACCAGGCAATCCGTCTGCTCGTTTGCCGCCTATGTCATAAAAAAAAAGGAAGAAATCCTGGTTGCGTAACATTCGTGAATGGACAGTTACGAGTGCCTCGGAGCTATTTGGCTAAAGACAGGGTGAAATATGCGGAGCCAGGCACCACAAGAAGAAGAATAGTGATATGATGAAGACATAGTGAATCATATTAATACCTAAATAAGGTTGATTATTGTTTAATTATTTATTAGCAGTTAGTGAGCTTTGGTTGTCATCTGACGATAAATAGCCATGATATTGTTGAACGCCTGGTGACAGGCAGACATCAGACGATCAGACAGACAGAGACAGACGGACAGACGTCCGGTAGACAGGCGAACAAACAGACCGATAGTGGAGTCTTTGTAACAGGGTCCGTTGTTATCATTTATGTGTTGCACCTAAAATGGACTGTGATTCCCGTTCAAATGGTGCCAAACTGGTAAATTACTCTTAATTCTTCTAACTGAAGGAATTTCTACTCTCCATGTTCTTTTTACTGTTCTTGTACGTTAAATCTACATTTTGACCTGCTGTATAAAAGCCAAAACGAAAGACTGTGGCATGCCGCGGAAATGTAAATACCTCTTTGAAGAATTGTCTCTGTCATTCTAATTACGCCTCAATTGGAATAAAAGAGAAATATTGGCAAACTCCATTGGCAAACTTTAACTTATTCGAATCAGTGATTGACGAAGTTCTTACTAGTGTGTTTAGTTGTAATAAATGTGTAATTGTGTGTGGTGATTTTAATATTAACTTACTTGAATCATCATCCATGTCTGTGAGGTTACTTAGTACATTTAAATGCTATAATCTAGTAAATTTATTTTGTGAGCCTACTCGTATTACAGCGACCAGTGCTACATGTATAGATAACATTTTCAGTAACAAGGACGCGACTAGTAAATCCATAATAAACAATTTGAGCTCTGACCACTGTGGACAAAAAGCCTCTTTTAGAGGAAAAACTGAGGTTATTCCACAAAACACCATGTGCAGACCAATTTCAGAAAAGAGATTAGATTTATTCAGTCGCAATATGAAGAAACGATTATGTTGTCTTCCATTTACCCAGGAAAACCCTAACCGTTATGAGTGTCGAGTTGTTTAACTGTATTAAAAGGGAATTTGATGCCTGTTTTATTCAGAGGAAGGTGAAGGGCAAGCTCAAGACTAAATTTAGCGACTGGGCTACGCCGGATATCCATGAAAAAAGACGCCAGCTCTATGATCTATATGATTTGAGAAGTATTAATAAAAATCCGGAATTTCTGGAATATGTCAAGAACTTCTCCAAATCTTTCAAGATGTTGTGTGTCGCTGCTAAAGCTGATTATTTGTCCAAAAAAATCCAGAATTCCAAGGACAAAGTTAAAACGGTATGGCAAGTAATCAATGACGAAACTGGGAAACGTAAGATCAGAGATCCACACTATAACCTTCGTATTGATAATACTTCCGGTACCTTACCGGTAGAAACAACAAAGTCTCTTCAATCATCGCCTGACGTCGCTGAGGTAATATTGAAAACGAATGTAGTGGAGTGTACAGAACTTTTCACATTTTCTTATATCTCTCCAAATATAGTTATTAAAACTTTTAGATCACTAAATTTAAAAAAAACTGAAGATCTTTGGGGCTTATCTATCAAAGTACTACACTCCATTGTTGAATCGATTGCACCACACTTAGCTGATATTTTCAACAGATGTATTGAATCAGGAGTATTTCCGGATATAATGAAGCATAGCAAAGTTATCCCCCTGTTTAAATCAGGATCGAGATTAGAACCAACCAATTTCAGGCCAATTTCAATACTGCCGGCTTTGAGCAAAGTTTTCGAGAAGCTAATTCTAAATCAACTCTTGACACATTTCGACCGAAACAAATTGCTCGATAGAAATCAATTTGGTTTTACTAAAGGTCGCTCGACCACTGATGCAGGTGCTGTCCTTCTCAATCATATATTTGCCGCATGGGAAAAAAAACAAGACGCTGTTGGAATATTCTGCGATCTTTCGAAGGCGTTTGACTGCGTCGATCATGAAAATTTAAAGAGAAAACTGTGCCATTATGGGATAAAAACCAGGGCCCTTGATCTCGTTTCGTCTTATCTTTCGAACAGAACACAACGAGTGATTATTAATGGAGCTCAATCTTCCGGGTCCGCTATAGCACTTGGCGTGCCTCAGGGCTCTATTCTTGGCCCGTTTCTGTTTTTGGTATACATTAATGACCTACCGAAACTTGTGAAAGATAAACATGACATAGTGCTGTTTGCAGACGACACATCGCTGATTTTTGAAGTGGATAGAAGGGAAAGTAACTTCGAGAGCATTAACAATGCTATCTCCACAGTAGAGAACTAGTTTACGGCAAATAACCTTCTTTTGAACGCCAAGAAAACGAAATGCATCAAATTTACTCTTCCCAACGTCAAGCAGATTAACAACAGCAAGATTGCAATAAACGGTGATACAATGGAATTTGAAAATCAAACTGTTTTCCTGGGAGTCACTCTGGACGCGAAATTGCAATTGCATCCACATATAGCCACCCTAGCAGGGAAACTTAGTTCAGCAGCCTATGCAGTGAGGCGGATCAGCCATTTAACGAACATTGAGACTGCCAGGCTGGTATACTTCAGTTACTTTCACAGTGTTATGTCGTATGGAATTCTGTTATGGGGTAAAGCGGCTGATATTGAGACCATATTTGTGCTACAGAAGCGAGCTGTCCGCGGCATTTATAAAATGCGCGGTCGAGCATCCGTAAGAGAAAAATTTAAGCAAGCAAATATTCTGACTGTAGCGTCTCAATACATACTAGAAAACATTATGTATGTGCGGAATAACATCCAAGAATTCAAACTTAACCGTGATATCCATAGCTTTAACACTAGAAATAAAAATCAAATTGCTGTGCCCGGCCACCGCCTCGCCAAGGTTCGTTCATCTTTCGCTGGAAACTGTACACGCTTTTATAATAAAGTTCCTGCTGATGTAGTTAATTTGCCACAAAATAAATTCAAGTCATACGTCAAACACTATTTGTTAAGTAAGGAATACTATACTCTGAAAGATTTCATTGAGGATAAGGATGCCTTTAAGCCTGTAGCTTGATACTGTAGTACAGATTATTCCATTACTATATGGTCTTTACCTACTAGTGTCCAGTTTGTTTGACACGAGACATGTTGTTCTCTTCTTTTTTTATTTTATTTGTTATAATGTTTTATTTTACTCTTTAGACACTTAGGGACATTATACATCCCTAATTATTGTATTTATATTATTATTCATGAATATTTATTTGCATAAATAAATATTTATAGCTTCTGACGCATATAGACATTTCTCTATATGCCTTTCATAACTAAAGTGTTATTTAAGTATGTAATGGACAAGCACAGAATGTGGCTTCTCACCAGGATGTACATGTGACTAAATTTGTTAATTGATAGAGCCTGCCAGCCTGAACATGTCATGCTCACTTAAAAGTCTTTGCTTATGGTGGCGTCGTTGATCGGGTCGCCAATTTCCCGAAGAAAGGTTGAGGGAGGCGATGGCTGAGATACGCGTCATACTCGTGAACGGGTGCTTTTTGTGGAGACCGGTCTGTTTTGGCTATTTGGGGCTATGTTTTAGGTAGTTTTCTTCTTGTTTATTTACGTGATACACTTCATTCGGTGCTTGTTTATCTTTAAAAAACAAAAAGTGTTAGTATATTGAAATCATGACACCTGGAGACCTTATACATCTCTGAGGTTTATTTGTAATAAGCATGTATTTCTATTTTTGTGTATATTTTGAAAACAAAATAACTATACATATAATATTTTTTGAAACTTTTGATTACTAATTTTGTAATTTCTAAATTAGAATAAAGGACACAATTCGGATAAGAAAGCATATCGAACGTTTTGTTAACTTCGTTCTTAGCAGTCAGATTTGGACTTTTAAGTAATTATTAATTATTTTTATTTTTCTTTTGGCAGAATTTTTTTGTAATTGTTGGATATGTTTTCTTAAAGAATAACGCATTTTTATATAATTTGTATAAGATATCTTTTGTAATACTGTTTTGAAAAAATAAGTCCCGCCGAGTTTCTTGCCGGTCATAAAAGTCAAAATACTTCTCGGGTCAGAGGTGTAGGGTTAGAACCGGTGTAGTTTTTATTTTTCTCTTTTACTTTTGTATACTCGACGTGTAAAAGTGCCCTTGTGGCCTACTTACTGAATAAACGTTTGAGTTTGAGTTTGAATATGTACGAAATTTTCTATGTTCGCGGTACGCCAGAGGGCCTATAGTGCAGTGGAGTCAAAACAAGGGAGTCCTTCCCCCAGGGTGATTTAATACACCATCAGTAAGTATAACTCAGTTCAACTAATAATACCTCCAGTTGAATCACTGCATGACGAAAATTAACTCCCACCTCACAACACACTGACTGCACTTTTATCAAACCAATGCCAAGATTTGGAAGGAAAACAATGAAAAACACAAAGAACTTTTAAATAATTTGTAAACAAAAAAGGAGTTCAATAACATTGGATCAGAAAAACAGCAAAAAAGGTTTATCATGACATAAACCTCTTGGCATCGTGGAGAACCTATAGCTTCTTTACACAGTAAGGTTGGAATTACACTGGTAAGTTTTACGGCTTAACGTGGCTACCATGGCAACTCCCCCAAGATCAGCGTCATATAGTTAGTTACAATCCAAATGGCCAAATATATCGATACACATCCTTACTGATATATAAATAAAGTTCTGTACAGATATATTTGGCTGCTTTGTTTGTTACTATTGGACGCTGACTATACAAGTCATATTTGGAAAGGCCTGTGTCCAGCAGTCGATGTCTTATGGTTGAAATAATGATAATGATGATGATGAAGGAATGACGAAGCGTTGCTAGAATGAGAGGTGAGATTACGAGTGTATTGCTCCAATATACGTAATTTTACAATAGTTCTTATCATTATAAAAAGTTTACAAATGTCGAATAACTGAGTCAGTAAAAATAACTCGAATAGCACATTGCTCGAATTTCTACCTCGTCTTGTCACGAAACAAGGTCAAACAACATCGCGCTATTAATTGTAGGTACAGTAATAGATATCAATACGGTCAAAGTCTCAAAATATGTATACATGTACCTTAAAGTTCACACAATAAGGCGCGTGTATAAATATTTTGGCACTTTGGTCGTATAGATATATGTGACCTTGATTGGCGCGTAAACAAGTATTATTGAGTTATCTAGCGAAGATACGGACAATAGGAGATCGTAAGGGACCGTACCCTTTCTGTGGGGTACGGTAACGCGTTCACGGAGTATTTGGGAAGTGATTAAGATAGCGTAATAGGATTGGGAATTTAATATATGGAAAATGGAAATACGGAAAACATTTTCGGAAATGTATGATCAGCCAGCAAAAGAACTAGTTTACGATATTTTTAGTACAAAATCTCATCATATTCATCATCTTCTTCGCGCCGTCCAGGCATTTTGCCACGGCACATGGGACCTTGACAACTAATCCTAGGAATTGGCGTAAGCTCTGGTTTTACGGAAGCGACTGCCATCTGACTGTACAGCCCAGAGGGTGAACTAGGCCTTATTGGCTTTAGTCCGGTTTCCTTGCGATGTTTCCCTTTACCGAAAAGCGACTGGTAAATATCAAATGAGATTACGTACATTATTATTATGAGCTCATACTGTCCCACTGCTGGGCAAAGGCCTCCTCCACTTTTTCCACTCCTGTCGATCTAGAGCAGTCTCTGGCCATTCTTTCAAAAAGGAGTCAAGCTCGAGTCCTCGATTTGAGCTGTACATAAGTTCTGTTTCGTACATAAGTTCCGAAAAAGAGCCGGGGTTTGAACCTGCCACGCACGTCTTATCGCTAGGCCAACAGCGCTTTTAGTACATAAATCTACTTGTATTTATGTTTCGAACGTTAGCAAAAGGGCGTATATGTGACAATAGCGGTAAAGATTTTATGCTAGTTTTTTTAAACTAGCTCTCTGAAAACTGAAGTCGTTCATAGTCTCTTTTAAAAAACTTGGTTCACATAACTCAGAACATTTCCCTGCCCCGGTACTGCTAACATCGAAGTTAGTATATTTCGGTGACCATCAAAACGCAACCCATCAATGCTCGACCCCGGAATGAACAGCCCATCAATTGGCGACCATGATGTACACGGATTGTTGGGTCGTCAATTCTCGGGTTGCGCATTCTCGGTCCGTACAAACGCGTTACGGTACAGCAATCCGAAGCCACGTTTTGTACAGTGCAACAATGCTCGACCCATCAATCCGCGACCAACAATCAGAGTCCCTTGGCTTTGAATTGTTGGGTTGTGCATTGTTGGTACGGGTTGATAAAGCGCGACCCAACAATTAACGACCCATCAATTGGAAGCCACAGAAATATCATATGTGACAGAGTCCAGATAGGTGCGACGACGAGCGAAGCGAGGAGGAGTGAGT
Organism: Grapholita molesta; assembly: GCA_022674325.2. NCBI lineage: Eukaryota > Metazoa > Arthropoda > Insecta > Lepidoptera > Tortricidae > Grapholita > Grapholita molesta. The sequence continues at coordinate 16,231,248 of CP053136.2, forward strand.
TAGGTTAACCGCGAACAAACAGCCAAAACCAACGTTTTCATATGAAACTATTCTAGAAAAGATTGTTGCCGACGCCGATTGTTGGGTCGTCAATTGATGGGTTGAGCATTCCGGAGTCGCTCAATGTGGGTACGGGCCGAGAATGCGTGACCAATAATTCGTGTCACCTGAATGGACGCCGATTGCTGGGTCGTCAATTCTCGGGTTGCGCATTCTCGGGCCGTACAAACGCGTTACGGGGCAGCAATCCGAAGCCACGTTTTTTACGCGGCAACAATGCTCGACCCATCAATCCGCGTACAAAAAAGTGGTCGCCAATTGATGAGTCGTCATTTGTTGGGTTGCGTATTACCCGGACTCGTATATTTCGATCATCTTTCTCTTTTACTCCAATTAAGGCGTCATGAGAGTGACAAAGACAATCGTCCAAAATTTACGAATATCGTTTTTCGCGGTAGCGCCGCTGGTCAACCTTTCGTCCGTATTCTCACTACTTGTACTCGTTACCCACAAGCTATGTATCCGCCGTGTGATGCCGGCTGACTAGAATAGCACCACCCTATTTCCTCCCGCGGGTGTCGTAAGAGGCGACAAAGGGAAAAATCCTACGGACGGGCAGCAGCGTCCGTCGAGACCCATTCTACAGCTACTGCGGTCGCCAACCCGCCTGCCAAGCGTGGCGACTATAGCAACTACCCCCAAGGTGATACAAGTCATATTTGTGGGAGGCCTATGTTCAGCAGTGGACTGCATACGGTTGAAATGTATATATGTATGTATCCAGAAAATTACGATTGAGATACGTCGATCCAATGCCAAAATAACCCAGTTTACCAACAAGCCGAGCCGTAACAATGGCGACGTCAGTTTATCCATTACGTGCTACTACGCATCGCGGCGCGAGTGGGCGGCTGGTGCGCACTCACGTTCCAGCTAGCCAGCTACTCGTCTAGGCGAGTCAACTGGCAAACCAGAAGGACTACTTATGAAAGATTGTCTCTGTCACTCTAATTAAACCATAATTGGAGTAAAAGAGAAATATGTTCGCGGTAGGCCGTAAGTAACTGAAAATATACTACCCAACCCTCTTTAATTAAATAGAGGACGGGTGCAGTCGAAATACGGTGGCACCTTCATCTTGGCATGTGCTAGGCCTACAGTATAGGATGGGCTAAATTCTCAAACGTCGTAACTCCACTCGAAGGAGATTTGCAATCTTATCTATATAACTTTGTTCTTCCTTAATAGCTTTGAGTGGATCTATTGATGAGATGGAGTGCTGTTCTGGATGGATAGCATAGTGTCCATTGTACCTTTCGTCTCTTTCGGACTGACTGGCTTAAACATAACAGCCAATGGTAATAGTAAAATGATAAAACTGGCCCATATTAAGATAGAAGTACGCTTTCAAATTATGTCATAATTCGAAGGTTGGCTCCTACAGCAGTAGCAAAAATAATCAGTTCAAAACCTTTCCAACGAACCAATAAATACATGGTCGAATCCAATACATGGATCCGTAATTTTGATCCTAGTATTAGCGATAAAATATTTAACTGCCTTGGAGATCTACTTAAGTATTACTAAACAAGCGTAGTGGTCAGCCATGTAATTAAAATAATTCATGAGAATTAGTGTTTTTAATTTTTATACAGCTCCCAAGATTTCGTAAGCGTCCAGTTATTCTTGGATAAAAGATAAGGCGAGCACTTTACACTGGTCAGGCAAGTAGTCGACTCCGGCGCCACAACAGCAATGTGACAGAGCTGCGCAGAAGCAAACAACAGGTTACCGACCCAGCACGTGTGCGCAGATAGTTCAAGCCCCTGGTTTATTGTTCATAATATAGTCAGCGACAAATAGTTAGTAAGTTAGCAACTAAAGTAGCTAATCATATCGGTGTTACGGACTATATGTGCTGCGGACTGAACAATGACCAGTTAGCTTGTCTACGTTCTATGACGCCATAGACTTGTAGTGTTTCTGCTACGGCGTCATTAGGCGAATTTTACTCTTATTACTAATATATTAAAATAAATAATATCGTTTAATTTATAGTTTAATATAACATGAGCATGGACATTTTTTTTAATAATCCAAAAAAAAAACATTTATTACCTACACGAATGATTACGCGCTGTAATGTAGTAGTATGCTTATTGCGTCGTGTAATTATTTGTGTATAAACTAATCCGACACTAAAACATATGCAGTATTTCATCAAAAGCACTAGACTTATCGGTTACCGTCGATATCTGCGGCACTAAAATCTAGACTATGCACCTGGTTGTTCTAAAAACAGATACCTACTAAAGTAACTAGATAAATCTAAAACGCGAACGGACACCGCTTGAAAATGGAGATATTTTATGAGAGAGATTTTATGAGAGGTAGGGCACAGCGATGACCACCGGGGCAGCCCAACTGGGGAAGTACCTCCTCCTTACAGAAGACCACAGCCATAATAGCACTGCTAACTTTCAGGTATGTAGTGTTGTGTTCCTGATGGTGAGTAAGGTTCCCAGAGCTCCAAACACCCTTAAAGGCCGGCAACGCGCTTGTGACTCATCTGGTGTTGCCAGGCAATCCGTCTGCTCGTTTGCCGCCTATGTCATTAAAAAAATGGAGACCTATATTCTCTCCAAAACGCGCGAGTGACTAAATAAACGTGAGGAATATGTAATTTTTCATAAAAATCTAGTTATAATTTTTGTCAATTAGCAGATTAATTGCCTGATGGTAAACTAAGCGACCGCCCACGCATGGGTATGCAGGAGTACCGACCTTTAATATGGGAAAACCCACTTTGCTTAAAGGTCTTATCGGTCTGGAAAAACCGAAGGCGTGAGTTCCTCTGTGCAAAGCTAGGATTTTCTGGAGAATCGCATAGTCGATGACTGCCAATCATCTAAGTGGTGAAGAAATATTGTGAGTACTTAAACAGCATCAGGGCTAGGTAGCTAGTGTAGGACGCCCTCCAGCAAGATAGAATGATCGTAGGGTAGCTGGCAGCGGATTGATATAAAAAGACCCAAGCTCATTGGCATGTTATTAGAGAGGGAAATAACCAGCAATGGGCGAGGGTAGACTGATGATGATGATGACTGAAGAAATGTTACGATCCAGTGAGATAAAATGCGTCCTAAAACAATTTCATTTAAGGACCAGTCTGGCCTAATGGGTAGTTAACTAGTCAGGGTGCCTCTGGAGCCAATAGTCCTGGGTCGAGTCCCAACAAGCATTTATTTGTGTGATGATCAGAGATATTCTTCCTGGGCGGGTGTTCTATGTATTTGAGTATTTATATATTATACCTGTTGGCGGAGTACCCCCACAGCACAAGCCTACTTGAGTCAATTTGTGTGCATGTCCAGAAGTATTTATTTACTTGGACAAGAACGTGTTTTTAACAGAGGCAGTGCAATTCCAGCTTTAAGACATACAATATGACGATAAAAGGATTCCGCGAATAAAATGCAGTCTACAGCGATTGACGGCTGAGATCAATGGCCGGCGAGTCCTGACCCACGATAACTTGGAAATGGTTGAGTCACCGCCCCTAATGACTTCCAGTACCCTTACCATGAGTTGTGACATTAAGGTTTTCGATGACGAGTATCGAGTTTACTATCTGTGCATCGCGCTTGTACTATTTCAATCGATTCGAACGAGATGCACAGATAGTAAACTCGATACTCGTTATCGAAAACGTCAAAGTCACAACTCACGGTAAGGGTACAGGGATGGTTGGGCTTAGCGAGCATTCGTCTCGTAACCAGAAAGCCTACCATGGACCACTTGATTTTATTTGTCTCTTTATCGCACGTATATGCTAGAGCGGTAAGGAGGTCGATAAGTAAATAGTCAATTATCGATAGCATTTTATTCCATTGTCTGGTAAATATGAAATATCTCATCAAAGGCCGTCGACATCATATTCTTCGCCATATAGGCGCCATGTCTTGAGGTCGCCCAGGACATAAGATTTTCGACGCCGAGCAGAATGGTTATGTGTCGGTTGGTGCTTAATTATGAAAATGTAGCTGACACACAAGATCTATAGCAGAGGTAGATAAATATTTGCATACGAACTTAGGAGAGCACGTCCAATTTTCGTTACGACAGTTATCAGATTGTTTTAGTTACAAAAAAAACATTAACAACTATTAAAACATGAAAAAGAAAATAACATGCTAGTGAAAAAACACTAAAGTGTGAAACTATGCGACGCAAAAATATCAGCAGAATCAACACATAAGGGGGACTATGTAAAAACGCACAAAATCTAAACACTACTACATTTTATATAGCCACTTCAGAAAAAATAGTATATTAAATGTAACAAAAGTATATATGTATTTAGCCACTTTTACCGTGACGTGAAGTCTTGTATACATGTTTATGACACATTAAATGACTTTAGACGTGTCCGCACTAGTCTTCAGTTACGTTGTGCCTCTGATGACATTCGAGCCATAATTTACAATCTTTTCGATGCCGTTGTAAAGTCTTGACCGGGCTTAGCACTTTTCCAGGCCCCACCAATCAGAATGGTTTTCCCAGAAATCCCAAATATATTCAAAATAGTTACGTTTCGGTTATTTCACTTAAATTGTGTCAATTTGCCGTGTGGTGTTAGCTGACTAGAATAGCACCACCCCATCTCCTTCCTCGGGTGTCGTAAGAGGCGACAAAGGGAAAAATCCTACGGTCGGGCAGCAGCGTCCGTCGAAACCCAATCTACAACTACTGCGGTCGCCAACCCGCCTGCCAAGCGTGGCGACTATGGCAACTACCCCCAAAATGATATGTCATATTTTTGGGAGGCCTATGTCCATCAGTGGACTCCATACGGCTGAAATGTATGTATGTGTGTGTGTAAATTTTTGCGAGTCCAATATAATATGAATCTTAAAGTCGAATGCTTAGGTTGAAATTAAATTGACATGCATGTCGATAAATCGTACTATGCCTGGAAAAGGTTTAGTGCTCATCTGTTCGTATACTGCATGATTTTAACAATATTGGGCTAGAGCCCAATATTGTTAAAATCATTCACTAGAGTGAAGAACGGTGTAAGTTTCATACTAAGTTGTTCGTCGCTTATACCCTTTTTCAATAGGTCCACAGTCATACGTTACCCATTGTCAATTTCACTACACTCGTGCTTATTTTTCATTAGTTTTTCTAAGGCTCAAAAAGAACAGGCAAAGCCATATTGGCTTCGTATTGTCCAAAAACTAAATTGACCCGACGCCACTAGTATCTGGAGTACTGGTTTTGATTGCTTATTGCCCAGAACTCAAACCAGCGCTGGTAAGAAAGTATTTACTGTAATAGTGAATATGCTGTTACCGAACCAGCGTGCTACACCCTCGACCACGTCGACGCTTACCATCAAGTGTGACTGTGGTCAAACGCCGGTCAGTCTTGTATAAAAAAGGCCCACTTTCCGAACGCTTTAAGACTACCATATAGATAATAATGGATCTATTTAGTTAACATAATTTTTCTCCGGGTAATACAAATGATGTCATATTTTCAATGATTGTAAGGAAACCATGTGCACTATTTGATTTCGGGTGGCGGCAATGACATCTATAAGGCAAACATCACACAGCTCAAGAATTTTCACGCTTTCCCAATCGTATTTTAAAATTTAGAAAGATGTTCGAAAACCGTAAATAGACGAAAAGGACTACCTTTATATATTTTTCATCACACTTGCTCGTCAATGGCGTTATTACTGGCGAGAGTACAGAGCAGCTATAGTCGATTTAGCTCACACGGGCTGTTAAGTTTAGTTTTAAAAATATACAGAACCTATACTTCACTTGGACTGAGGATGTTTCCAAACAGCCAAGGTGTAATTTCATATCTTCAATAGTTTGCTACAAACAACTTTTAATATGTATAAAACATCTTTATATTATATTAAATTTGACTGCAATTTAATGTTTAGTATTTATTAAAAATAATTGTTTTCTATTTGATTTTGATAATTGATACTATTTGGCAGGATGATCTGTCAACTTCGAAAACAAAACGCAGTTGTTAACATTATCTGTGGAAGACATTGAAAAAAGTTGACATTGTTGACAATCTTTTATAGTGGACAGTCATTGTCAGTGTCATTGTTGACAGTCTTTTAGAGCGGTCTGATTGTAGTTTCCAAAGTGTTTTCAACGAATTTATTTTATTTCCTCGCAAATGTGATGAAAAACATTGTATGTACCACGGGTGGTAAGTGTATACCAAACTTGAGTCATTAAAAGCCCTCCGACTTCGTCGTCGGGCTTCTAATAGACTCGCGTTTACTATACCTTACTTACCATCCTCGTTGCACAATGTACTATAAGTGCCGGGAATCCGCTACGCGGGATTATACGTACCCACTTTACTTTACACAAGAAGTTCTACTACGAACATAGCGCGTACTAACAGGTGACACAGGGGAACCTCGTCGTTCCCCTTACGATACTATTTTCTAGTAAAAATTTGGTACGTAAATAAATGTTTATGTTTGCCTTAAAGAATACGATAGCAAGCAGTTAGTCACAGACAAGGGGAACACTAGACGTTAGCAATGTCTTTACGAATATCGATCTGCAATGACACGTTTCATATACTACAACTCCAACTAGGGAGTTAGGTGAAAAACATCGATATCGATAAAAACGTTTCTGCCGCAGTCCTAAAGATATTATAGTATTCACATACGATACATCCAGAGGCGTAAGTGGAGATATGGCAGGTGGGGTCTCCGTCCCGGACCCTGCATCCCACCTTCCGACAAATAGAGAAAACCACGGTCCATTATATAGAACATGTTTTGGCCCCATATACACCACTTACGCTTCTGGCACGTCGACGGTTCCTGGACATTCGAAGAACTTAGATTTGTATCATGTAAGGAGAAACGCAAATGGTGGTGTATTTAGCAACTTGCCATAAAGTAGTAGCATAGATTTGCAAAACAGTCGATAATCTTGACTATTTTATGGCAAATGGTTGTGTTTAAGACGGCAATTCACATCGCATCATATGAGTAAATACGGTTTTGAATCTCATCAGCTTTTCTATACATAGCTAAGAGATGCATAACGGATATTTAGACAAATAGGCGAGGTGAATTGCCAACATCACGTCAGGGCAGTTGCGTTGCTTCCCAACTGATACCGTCTCATTTTATACGTGTCTATGAGCTTGGGTCTTTTCATTTCACGAATCGATTTTGCTAAAATAGGTCAACATGGGTTTTGCCACTTTTGAACAAAGTGAATTTTAAATTTAAACAAGTTCTTAAAGTTTCAAGCAAGCGTCGTGTAAAATTAGTGGCCTTTCGGAGCGCCATGCGATTTAAAATCAAACTACTATTTAGTTTTAACCAGTTAAAGCCGTATAACTACTAATGAACACAATCGTTGTTAGCTAATTCAAGCTCATAGACATTATGTGTTTTCACTTTTAACCACAACTGCACACAAAAGAAGTCGTTATTGAACAATCGATGCTTCTTTCACTTTTTTTGTTCATAAGTAAAATGATCGACAAAACAGTAAAATACTGCATTGTTAAGTCATCACAAGTTGTGGATGAAAGTAAATGTATGCCGGTTGGTTCTAAAAGCGTCGACTTATCTGTCCGACATGCATCCATCCGCGGCTCGCGCATACGAGCGAAGAGCAAGTGGTGCTATGGGGCCGATGTACTATTAAACTAAATGCTACAACACTATAATATCAGTTTAAACTCTAAATTATTATATGACCACTTAATCTAATCTTGATTATGATCTAAATAATGAATAATAGGAGTACAAATCAACCGTAATGTAATATATCGATTGTGTCGATAATGTCGATATCGATAAAAATATTTTAGAGGTCAAGGTACAAACCTATTTATTGTGTATAAATTACGAAATCTGCCAACTTCTTGTGTATTAAGAACTCTTCAAACTAAAATTATTATCGTCATACGATTTTCCAGTTAATGTGCCAATCAAGGTGTCACCACGTCACCAGCCATTATGATATTGTGTTATTATATCAGTTATATAATGTTATATTCAGGCAATGGACATGTTTATTAAATAGAAGATGCGCCTGTAATTATTAGTAGCTTAAATTGAATTCCGGCTTAAGTTTCTAGAAACTGTTTCTACACGTAGCATTACCCTTACCATGAGTTGAGACATTCAAGTTTTCGATAACGAGTATCGAGTTTACTATCTGTGCATCTCGTCCGCACTAATATAGTACAAGCGAGATGCACAGATAGTAAACTCGATACTCGTTATCGAAAACGTCAATGTCATAACTCATGGTAAGGGTACATGTCTTAGAAAGGCGAAATGTTTTAACTACAATACTTGCACTGTAAAGTTATTGAGTTATTGTCTTTAAATGTTATTAACAGGAGTACGATATTTTTCGAAAAACCGAATCAGAGCAGAAGGTCTAGAGAGGAAAACGAGATTCATTTTCTAACAATCATCTCTGTCACTTTAGTTATTAAAATTTTATCAATTAATTATAATAATAAGAGAAAGGCGCCCGAATTTTTTGAACTTCGATCTTCGCGGTAAGCCCATTGCCCAGTCTCGTGTAGCCTACCCCTAGTGTCCAAGCCGGTATAGCCCTAGCCTTACTAGGATTATATAAATGTCGTTACTAGGATTAAAACCCAGGAGCATCGTCTTCACAGACAGGCATACAAAATCTATCATCACAACGCAACTGTTCTTCATAAATTCGAGCACCACTTCAGGTTCAACCAGGAATCACCAGTATTCCAGAGGCTCCAGAACAATAAAATGAACTTTGTTTATCACCCGAGTCGAATGTTAAGCCCCATTTAGACCATGCAAGCACTTGTATACGATTTTCATTACATTGCGGGATTATATAAAGCGACCGAATTCGCCGTACGCCCATAGCCCGCAATGTAATGAAAAGCGTATACAAGTTCTTGCCTGGTCTAAATGGGGCCTTAGCCTAGCTAAACTTGAGCAACTCCGGAACCAATAGGGGTTTAGTCGCAAGTCTCCGAGCGTTCCGTGAACGAAATAATTAACATTTTGAAGAACTCCTTACCCGCGGCGAGAACGGTCTAATTGTATAGAATGTACTTATAAATTTGTACATAGACTTGTGTTGTGCGGTTCGGTTTGTCTTGAGAAGTAGAATGATTAAGATGAAATGAGATTAACACGTCGTGTTTACACTCAAATGTTGAAAGAGTTTGGTTAAGTATTCTAAATTAAACATGGTGTATGGACAAAGTTAGAGGTGCTTGCCAGACTGATTATTTAAAACGATAGATACAATAATAGCAGGTAACCTAAAATCAATTGTCTAGACGTATTAGCGTTACAGATCCCTTGGACTCTCTACTTCGTAGTTCAGTTCCTATCCCAAAGTATGTGTAGATATTCTAAAACAGTTTTCTCATAATTGAATATGCCAATTAATATGATCACGATTCATTATAGTCTGCTTATTTAGTAAATACATAATTATATTTGTACTACCCACACAATTATGACAGCCTCCCACAGTTACTAGTTTAAATTAGATTTAAAGTAAGCTCTTCGAGAGGTGGCGTATTGCATAACGGAAAAGAATATGCTATGACATGAATTTTCAAGCATAGCGAATGCTTTTTCACCGTATGCCAGTGTATACATGATTATGCACGTGACAACAGAAACATATTATACCTTGAACCGAAACAGCTTAAGTAGGTGAGACTCATATGTAGTTACGACTTTTGGCGAATGAAGGAAATTACTAACAAGATTCAAACTGGCATTTCTAGAGTTTACTATCCATAGTGTTCAGTTACTATAAATGTCTACCTGTTTAAGAACCTTATCTCTCTTTAGAATAAAGCAAAAAAATGTATACGTTTTTAACTGCAAAAGAAACTAGAACAGAATACTGGGTTGCTTGTGAATATGTGTGTCAATACCAACATAAATTCTGAATTTAGTAATATTAAGTAGAAGAGCTAACCTAAGGGCCTACAGTGAACGACTAAGTTAGAAAGTTTTTGGGCTTCTTTCTCTTTTAATCCAATTAAGGCGTAATAAGAGTGACAGAGACAATCGTTCGAAATCTGAATTGTCCTTCTGATCTTCTGGGAATATGCTGCTCTAAGAAAATATATTTTATAAAACAGCATAAGTATAAATTGTAGCGGTCTATAGAGATTGGGGGAAGCATATGTCTAGTAGCGGCTATATATATTAGGGCTTGCGGTCGTGTCCGTGATTCGTGAACCCGTAGCCGTGCGCCCGGTTTCGTGAATCACGGCAACGGTTTTCTGGTCCGTTCCGCACGTGACATTCGGTTACGTGAAATTAGGGTACGGGAATCCGTGTAGATCCGTGTAGGCGTGATCACGCCTTCACGTATCTTAAGAACACCCCTGTTTGGTCCGCCCGTAATATATAGGTACTAAGTGGTAACTCAATTCAATAAAACATAGTCCTTAATTATTTTTCTCCCGGGCGTGGCGAAATTACGAAACGTGCGATAAGTATCCAACGAAACCGAGCTCGAAGCTCCACACACGGACGCAGGTACGGGCTACGTATCATGGCGTGTCAGGGCGTGTCACGTGAATCCGGATGCGAACGTAGGTACGAGGTACGTAGGTACCATGCCGTGTTCCTGAAATTCGTGATCTAAGTACCGCTGGGCTTAAGAACCCGTAGCTACGGATCGGCAGGTATCACGGATATAATATGGCCCCTAATATATATATGGCTAGTAATATGCATAATATACAAGACGGAAAAGACTTCACTGTAATATGTTGTGTTTTCGAATACACTTTGACAACGCTCGAACGATTCAAATGAACGCCAAATCACTGAGCGAAATCCGAACCAGACGGCTCGGAGACTTACCAGTCACGTCTGTGAAAAATTGCACCGAACACGAAGTGCAACGTAACTCCCAGACCAATACATTACCCGTATTGAAAGGAAACGCCAACTAAATCGACTACTACATTTGAACATTATATTATATCGTTTTTCGATAAACCTTTGTGCACACGCGAGTGCCAACTATATAGGTCACTCTGAAAGGTACAATGGCGTCATAATTTTTCTGAAGCGAACAAAATGATGTACACATTAAATCTCGATCCAGACACGTTCATCATAAGGAGCACATTTTGTGGAAGGAAACGGAACCTCACCGCGAAAAACAAAATTCGAAAATTGTCTATCTCCATTTCTATCGCTCTTGTATATATGAGCAATAGACGACATGGTTTGCGGTCTTCACTGAGATAAGTGTACAAAGAGAACTTGGCCTAGTAACATCCAAGGGGCGTCAGATTGATACCAGATCTCGATCAAGGAGACTTCTAACGTTACATCGTCCGGACCAGCTCATAAATATCCCCTCCAAGTCATTCGAGCCTTCCGCTGCAACTTATTAGCAGTATCTTTATAGAAAGTCGGAAAACTATGGAACAGGAAAAATATAAAGCAGAATTTATAGAAGAAAATCTCTCTGGTAATTAGTCGAAAAAGTTAGAAAACTGGACCGAAAACAAAATATTCAAAACACCACTTGTCCCAAATGCTTAGGAACAAAAGATATAATTAAAAGCAGGAAATTGTGTTTTAAAGTTCTGAACGAGGGTCGGAAGCACAAGAAAAACAGTTGCGAACAATTTGGCGACGCAAAAAAAAACGAAGACTTTTAAGAAAATACGGTATTACGTGGCATTCATAAATCAAGGTTGGGTAAATCAATACCGATAGCCGAGGCGTTTTAAGTCTAGCAACACTTCGCAAACGAAATGAAAACTTCACTTGTAAAGTTTAGCTGCAGTGATAGGAATGGAAACCATTTTGTGACGAAATTGTAACAATATAGTATACAGTGTAGTGTATACTATACACTTATTCAATCGTAACGTAGAAGAAAAGATAGCGAGTAAGTAACGAAAGATACCATGAAGTGAGATAGTAGTGTTAACTCCCAATACCTAAAATTCTTAAGACTACGAGTATTGCGTATCTCCGTGTAAAAGAAGGAATAAATATTTTATCAGCATAATAACAATGTCTTCGATAATATAACAATAAGCTCTTCTACTAATAGGCAGGATAACCTTCATCCTTTGTCGTACAGTAAAAAAACCGTCCGAGCGTGGGCAGTCAAGTCTCAAAGGACTTGTACATGAATAAATCGCTTTACCTTTAGTAACGCAATTCAATATCCACTAAGATATTTCTAGGGATTTCTATACATCTGCCATCCATACTAATGTTGTAAACAGCCCTGTATGTAATGTAGTCGGTCTGTTAGCTGTTCGCATTTAAATCGCTAATCCGATTTAGATTTGGTATGGACATAGGTAGGCCCAGAAATACACTAGGATAGTCTTTATCTCGGAAATCTTTCATCAATAATTCTACGCAGACAAACTCGCAAGAAGCTAGTAGTGTAATAAGATATTTAACGGGAAAATTAGAAATTGGAAATCAATCAATGTAATACTGTCAGCGTCAAATAGTGGCAACCAGTGTCAGTAAGCATTTGTTACGATATATTTGCCCTTACTTACTGCAACTAACTATATGAGGCTGACTGTACCTTGGATTGGAAAAATACAGGGAAAGTTTTATCGCTAGCCGTGCTGACCTTGACACACAGCTATTTTGAGATCCATGCTACCGACCCCGGATAAGCCGAAACTGTGAGGCCTGGTGGAAACGACTTGGGACCCGAGAGCAATCACAATCATTGAGAGGAGCAAACATAAGGGGTAACTCTGTGATGCGAACAGAGAAAACAAGGGAGAAATTTTGTTTGACACTCGTTAGTTCTGTTTATAAAATGTAAAATAATATGACCAAGTGTCTAAAAAGAATCCTTTGAAAGCAGCTACTGTTTATCATAATTATAAAAGAAACCGTAGTGATACTAACACTGTTTGAGAAAGTGATTATCTATCTAGTAAGCAGGTTTTCATAAAATAATAAATTAAACGCGCGTGAATGACGATTTGTTGTTATCTACTTAATTGTACTATTACTCAAAAACAAGACAATCAAAAACAAGCGTATCTTTAGTTCTATCATTGACTTAGTCAAAGACAGATGTATCTTAGTGTTCCGCTAAAACTGGTTGTAGAACAGGCATACTAATGTCCGCGGAACGCTACAAATACAGTTAAACAACGCATAACTGCAAGGATTCAACGGTCAGCGAGATCTGACACGTATGCAGACGCAATAAGATTTGCAATTGTATGGCAACGTCCACCATTACGAACTTGACCTGCCGTTGGTTGGCTTCGACCCACGACGTTCGCTAATTTGTGGACACGATAAAAACCTAAACAAATATAAGTTTATGTTAAACGCCAGACAGCTGGAAAAGAGATTTTCCCAATGAGAACATATTAAACGAAAGGTCAGCGCTTACGAAAATCGAGGTTTTATGGATGGGTCAGGCATACGACTTTTGTCAGGAGTTCATACTTCCACTATGGTCTCCATAGACTACACTGGACTTGTGTCATTTTCAGCAGATGTGACTGTGAACGAGAGAACAAGATCACTAATCTTAGGTATTCTATTTTTGATCATCACAAACGCCTGTGAAGTTCCGGTGATAAATACAGAAACACATTGGCAATTTATTACTCAGAATGCAACCATAGCAGTATCGAGGAGCACTCGGGAAGTTAAAAATACGTGCACGGAGACACCGCGTCTGGCCGGTGCAAGAGTGCAAAAATTGCCAAGTTGCCAACTCACTGTTGGCTACTTAGCGATGGAATGGCAATATCTGCCGTTTTAATTATAACTATTTTATTATAGATGGTAAATCAAACATTTTTTGCTGGCTTCTATTGTTTAATTTAAGAAGTGTCGTGGGTGTTGTTTTGATTCACGGGGAAATATAATTTGACCTGTTCCATTACTGCTAATTACTGGTATTTTATTCCCGAATGTTGCTGTATAAAAACAAAATGCCGACTGTAAAACTTTAGACTGTTTTAAACAAATTCATTTGACTGCTGAGTGCTGACCTACATGTATACATTGCTAATGAAAATGAGTCTCCTAAAGTCAGATTTAAATAAATTTATAGTTGCAGATGATTGTATTATACTGAACATTTGGTATTGGAAGCAAGAAACGCAAGATTAAAGATACTTGATACATATCTTCAACTTCATAAACATACATGTCTTCAACCGACTACTAGTGAGACGGATGTAGACATAGGACGATAATTATGAGCTTTTCATAATTATTATTGTAACTCTAGTGAGATAAACATTTACCTACTTACTCACTATGAGTAAACCAAAGGAGTAATAAATCATTTAATCACTTATATTAAAAAGAATATGCCAACTGTATTCATGGTACGAATATAAGCTGATGTTCGATAGCGACCAATGATTCTGAAATCTATGAATATCGTACCGGCCCTCCGATAAACGAATTATCGGCGGTCGGTCCAAAAAGTACTTACAGTAACAGTTCAAACTAACCACGAGTAGACTTTATGCCGTTGGAATAAAGCTTACAAATGGTCAGTTGAGTGTCGAGAGTGCCAGGAATACCAAAATATGTACCTGTAACAAGAAATTAAATTACATATGAAACACGTTTCCGATAAAGTAATATCAGAGGTAAACGTTTATTAAAAGTAGAAATAAGGTAAATAATAATATCACTATATCACATAGCAATTTTACTGTTGGAAGGATGGAATAATAAGTACAAGATTGCTTTACTAATAATAGAAACGCGAGGTTTGTAGATATGGATGAATGTTTGTTGCTCTTTCACCCGAAAACTACTAAACGGACTTTGTAAAAACATTTCTTCATTTCTTGACTAAGGATTTTATTTGATTTACTTAAACTTGATTGCACAGAATATATAAAATGTGCCAGTCAACCATCTTAGAATCAGAACTCAAAAATGTTTATCATAAGTCGACTGAGCTTGCAATTGTTTGGTTTAAGAAAACAAACACTGGCAGGAGAGATAGTTTCATTAAATCCCTCTTTTGTCCAAGATCTATTATGATTACCATGTGCCAACCAATATAACTAACATAATTGAATGTACAAATTCTTCATAGCAAACACATTTTACAACTTTGTTATTCCGCTTTTGAGGAAAACAAGAAATACCATCGGAGATTATTTCGGAAGCGGCCTATCGTGGTGGACTATAAATGAAACGAGAATTTAATAGACGATATTTTAGTTTTGCGGAATTTGCGAAATATAGTTGGCCAGCGCAGTCTGGATCGCTGCCTAGAATTTATGTTTAGAGAATTAATAGGCATTTCGAGTGTTTATTGCCTCTGCTACTGAATCTGGTTTACAATGTAAAGTTCATTTGTACGTCATTGTTTTTATGGAATACTTTTATTCACATCACACCTTAAATTCTTGGCTACTGATACTACCGCAATTTATCACGAGTTTTCTCTAGCAAAAGCAGACAGGCTAGTCTAAGTCTAGAAGCACCAATAATCAAAAATACCGTTACAATTATTCGTAGAAGTCACATTTTCAAAGTACGTATGTATAATACGTACGTACGTACGTAAGTATAATATGTCTATATGTATTTTGAGAAAGTTCCTTTTCAGTTCCATCATGTAAAAGATTTATCAATAATTTTATCTAATCGCAAAACAGACGTAAAGATAAATTATATATACGGAAGGGAATCAAATAAAACGAGGCATCAAACGCTTTTCCATAAAGCTTAAGTAAATTTTCAAAATATATTTCACCAGATCATCACAGTCATAAATATTCAAAAAAGCCAATATATCACACAATATCCTTTCGTTTCCCAAATTTCCAAAAGAATCAACTACCCGAAAACACCGAGTGATTCGTGATGCGTTATCCGTGAATCATATTTAAGGCCCCCAAGATATAAATTTAAGGGGCAATGTGCCGAAGCCTCCCCCCGGGAGGGGCGGCGGCGGGGCGGTCAAGGCTCCCACAACTGGGGCGCTGAAAGGCAAGATAACTGCACAATTCACCTGCTTAGCTGTATAATGTCAGGGCGAAGATATTTGGCACGGATTTGGGTACCAATTCAGACTATTGTCAAGAGGCTTAGCCGTGTCCGGACAAATAACTAATTGTAAACTCAGATTAGATTTGAGCTAGGCTTCTGATGCGCCGTTAGCAACAAATACGGTACCTAAATAACTGTTCTGCTAGCCAAACGAAACTGTTTACACTTTACATTTAAATACAGATTTATACCTTCTGGGTATTTTATGATATATGACGCTCCATGAGCAGCAAATTTCCATTCGTAAAACCTTATTGCTACAAAATGTTTTAGCATTTTTACTATCACACTATCAGGTACGAGCGAGCTCAAATGCTGCCATCTTGTTTTATAAAAAACAAATAATTATCTTGGCCAAATATGTCTATTGCGGATATGAGTTTCTGGGCAGAAGACAGGTATCTTTGTGATTGTGATGCAAAAGGCGAAAGTTGTTTACGCTGCCGCTTCTGAGACCGTTAACTCGAGCTATTCACATCCCTCCTGTCGGAAGTGGGGGAAATCGAATAGACGATAAGCCACTTTGTTTTTGTTTGGAAACTTATAGCGGAAGCAGTTTGATAAACATTGGGGAACAGAAGTAGGTTGCACAACAAATCCAACTGGTGGGGTTGGATTAGTTGGAAATTAATCTAATCAACTTTTTTACTAGTTCTGTCCTTAATTGCAAGTGTGAGTTTACCAAAGATGTTTTATTTGTTCTCGGTAATAGGTTTACATGTTTAAACGTTTCATTTGAGTTGCCTCTCGTGCCAATCTAGTATAATAGTAAAATTCATAGTAATTCTTATCGATCATGCGATCCTAATTAACCCAGAAACGCCTAATTCTCCAAACTGGTCTACTGGGACGTATACTACTGATTCTCATTATGAAACTAGGTCACTTATTGTCCTGTTAAACAATTTTCAGATTACGATATGATGCATTTTCAAGAACAAGGTTAACGCGCTACAAATGTTACAAAAGTGTATTACTTAACAACAACAAACACAAATGTTACCAATCCTGACTTCCGTATTTTTGTAATAATGCAAATACGCCATCAAAACATTCGAACAGCTATCAGCTATGCATGCCAAATGGTGTCTTTTCACGACGGATCAGAGTTTATAATGGATTGGGTGTCGAGTCTCGCGGGCGACAAGCAAGGCCAAATGTGGATAGGCGGTTCAGGGGAAACCAGACCTACAGATGACAGTGTTAGGAGTTGTTTCAGGTTGTTTTTGTGTGAGGGGAGTGGGGCAACACGTGGCAGCCGAGCCGCCGCGCCGAGCTTGACCTAGTTACTAGATGCACCATTTCGGCCCGCTCGGCGCTCGCAAGCAAGGACAGCCCTTTAGCATCGATTCTGTGGCCCTCTGTGGCTTTGTTGCTGGATGCGCGTTCAATCTTACGGGGCCTTTGGGGCTTGTTGACATGAAACAAAGGGATCCTTTGTTGTTGAACGGTACAAAAGTCGTATGGACAAGTACCTTTGGATCGTGGTTGAAGAAGCGTGGAAGTTACAAGTCGGAACTTACTGCTGTAGAGTTAAAGTAAACAAAGAATCAATCGTCATTATCTCCAAAGAAAGTGTATCGATCACAGCAATGAAAATGTAACAACTTCTTGGATCGCGTGAACGGAACGGTGAGGACTTTAGACTATTGAATCAAGGAAAATTTTAGCAAATGGAAACTTTCGGATTCAGAGACCACAGGGAGAGAGAGATATGAATTAAGCAAGACTGCTAAAAGAGAACGATATAATTACTACGATACATAAGTAAATTACATAACTGTATCTGGAAATTAAACTATTAAAACTAAAGCAAGTACCGAAAATGCTGGAAGAATTTCCTCAGCTGTTACTGATGTAGTAAAAGTAAATTATCGGAGATTTTCAAGATTAGCGTAAATTTAAATAGCAAATGTATCGTGCGACGTCACAGCAGTTTATTAGAAGTCAACATTATGAATGCATAAGTCTGTTCCACTTGTGTTCCTTTGTCTTTGACTGACTCCGCGGTTGCTAAGTGGAGGTTTATTGGCTCTGCTGTCTGCTTTATTCACATTTTACTTCGTTCTACACTAAGTACCACTACTACTTAGATATCCTTCAAGATATCCTTATCCTTCGTTTGGCCTCAGTTAATTATTGGCGTTATTTTTATAATTATCTGTATTTTTCAAGTAAGTAATTGTGTGTAGTAACAAAACATTGCACAATGTTATTTATATATTATTTATATATACATTATTTACATGACTTTTTTTATAAACTCACTCAATAGTCGGCTGCGCGCATATGACATTATTATTTACACCACAGAATCCATAGATTAGACCACTTTCCGTCATCCGTACGCTTGTTTGAGAAACTATAATCTCTAAGGAGATCGTACCAAAACCCAATTCTAGCATGGCAGATATCGTAAGCCCAGGGACCGTGACCCGTCGAGCCCTTCCGTCCCACTCAACACTAAGACCTGTACATCAGTGGACCTTATGTCGTAGCAATAAGGTTTATAATGGCTGTTAATATTAACACCGTGGTCGGTGGTACTTTCCATTACATTAGCCCAGTAGGTACTGATGTGATCATAGCTTGTTATAATATAATCGAACCATTATGTTTGATGGCTGTTGCGACAGAGTATGTAATTTGGTAATTATATTATTGCAAATAAATGGAATTCCGGGATTCAATATTATATAATAAGTTAAATATAGTAGGAAAATATGTATAGGTAATACACATTGAAGTTTTAACTCCCAACGGATTGTGAGACGTGTTTTTGTCTTGAGTGGGTATGGTTTTTAGTTTTTTGCGCTCAAGATTTTCTTCTTTTTTATGATCAACTTAATCTTAATTTCTTAACTTAATTTAACTAAGTTCTTATAATAATTGTAGTCGTCATTTGTTTGAAAACACTAAGATGTGGTTAGTATTAGATATAGTATAGGTACTAAAGGTATACTATACCTACTGAATTATTTTAGTTGAATTGAGTATATACTTTTTATTACCTGCTTACTAACTAAAATATATAGTTAATGATTGACATCAATAGTTATTGAAAAGTTTTAAACACAATGCATGCATAAATAATATGATTTGGTATTTTCTGTAAAATCATTTTTTCCAAAGACAGACAATGTAACCTAAAAAAAATGTAAAGTTAAACACGTCATAGTATAGCTAAACAAGTTTTCTTTTTACCCGCTGTGAGAAACGAATGCATTAATAAATGAATTTATTTTGTTTGATGAGTGAATACATCCCTTCTTTGAACCTTTTTGCCTTTGCAGTAAAGTTTATAATGAAACAAGAGATTATTGATTTATTGGAATACTAGTGACCCGAAGCTAGGTTGTACATGTATGTAAAATTGTAGATATGATAAAATAAACAGTATTATCAATAATACTCATTATCGACGCATTGTGCAGCTGGGGTATGATAAATACAGACCTTTCTGTGTGTGACATTTTACATGGATAATAATAATTAAGCGAAAATGTCGACCTTACCGTGAATAAAGAGTAAAATACCCCAAAACAAAGATAAGAAAAAAAAACATAAGCAATTGTACAAAATAAAGTATGAAATGTTCTAGAGATCTGAAGATAGTTTAAAACATTGTGCTTGTTAATTGTATAAAAGCGGGTAACTCACGTTTTATAAGTCGAATATTGCTCGACATGTTTCACTCCGTAACGAGGAGCATAATCATGAGCCATTCGCTTTGGCTAACCGACGCAGACAGTCTGCGTCGTTTAGCCAACTCATAAAACGACAATATTCGACTTATAAAGCGTGAGTTACCCGCTTTTATACAATTAATATGTTTCAATCTCACGATAGTTTTGAGTTTAAAACATTGTGCTTGTTTCTTTTTTATAGTTTCAATTACTTGCGTATATTTGACGTTATATGGGTGTTGTCATATGTCAAAAGCAAAGAACTTATAACATATTTGATTTTGCCACCAATCATTTAATCACTGACGTTATAGGTGAAAAACTTAGCGAAAGCACCTGGCCTATGTAGTAATAGGGAGTTTTCAAAATTTAGTACCTACTCAATTAGCGAAAGTTGTTAAGAAAGGTTAAATCATTGTCAGTTTCGTGGTGACAATCAAGCATGTAATCTTTATGAAGCTCGACTTTGCCTTTAATTCTGTTTTATCGATTGAAGTTTTTATCGATATTTAATTCTTAATTGTCGTCACGAAACTGACAGTGATTTAACTTTTCTTAACAACTTTCACTAATTGGGTGCACAATATTTTGAAAACTCCCGTTAATGTTATCTAGCAGTAATGTGTACACGCATGTCGACGTTCTATATTCAAATTTTGACGTAAGTTCCATATTAATTCTCTGCACAACTACATAGACATGGTCCTTCAGTTAAGTTTTCCACTTATACGAATCTATCAAGCAAATGGCACTACACTAGCCAGCTTACTCCCTCAGTCCTAGTGCAGTAGAACAAAAGCGCGCATACAGTGTAACATCGAGTCGAGTATGCACAAGTTATCGGCGAGGCGCACAATAAATATTGTTTTAAACAATGTAGCGGGCGAAGAACAATGTGCATTATTCGATCATTAATACGTGGCGCGGAACTAATGTCTATCCTGGCCCCTATTTCACCATAGCGACAATTGTCGCGATTCCCGACATATGTAAATTTCTGACGTTGCAGGTGTCCATTGGTTACATTGACCGCTTAACATCAGATGGGACGTGTGCTTGTTTGCAACCAACACGTTAGTTTTCATAAAATGCTGTTATTTTTTATTATATTATCCATTTTTTTCGTATTTCTCATGACAATTGTCAAGAGCCTTTCATCTAACTAATGCCCATCTATTGATGATATAATAAAAAATAAAGGTATTTTATTGAAACTAACGTGTTGGTGGCAAACAAGCACACTTCCCACCCGATGGTAAGCGGTCAATGTAACCAATGTACATCTGCAACGTCAGGAATTTACATATGTCGGGAATCGTGACAATTGTCGCTGTGGTGAAATAGGGGCCTGGCCGTCACAACGATTCTTAAGGCTACAACCTTAGTTATTGTCGGGGAGTGTCCATCTTTTCCAATAACCAGCGTCAAGAGATGACATTTCTGCTATCAATTAGCTATCACTAAAAATACATATACAAACGAATGAAAAATGTATAATTAAATTTGGTTACGGGTGCCCAAACTACGACTAGAAACCAATGTAGAGTTTGCAGTATTGATACATACGGCCACAAACTTTACTTGCCTGTTTGGGGATTTGGACGTACTCGTATAGAGACCTGTACCCTTACCATGAGTTGTGACATTGAGGTTTTCGATAACAAGTATCGAGCTTACTAGCATCTCGTTCGCACTAAAATAGTACAAGCGAGATGCACAGATAGTAAACTCGATATTCGTTATCGAAAACCTCAATGTCACAACTCATGGTAAGGGTACTGGACACTTAGAACTTAGAATCACTTGATTTGATAATATTATTCAAGCTCCATAGTTGAAAGAACTGGAAGCAGCATGAATGAATTTCTTCTTCAACTTTGAACTGTTTTACATTTCAGATTGAGTTGAATTAAAATATGAACGCAATGTCTTGCAAATAATGCATCAATGGTGCAACCGAAGATAACAGTAGCAATTAGATAGGTTTTTTAAGGAACCAAAAAGGGCTGCATTACTCCTCTTTACTACCACCGGGAGTTAAAAGGCAGCTCTTTCCCGACGCACCGGCGGGCTAATTGGGTCCGTAATAGGATAGACTTTCAATAATGCTCTCATAAGCCGCTCAGCTCCCTCGTTAATGCCACTGCGCGCGTTTTCTTGTTCCCTTGCCCCGTAAAAAACTGCGTTCTAAAACCGCTAATATACATTGAACTAAACTTGAAACATTTTTTTTTAATCCCGCCTAAATATTTTATAAACAAATTCGCACACACGTTCTAAATATATTCGTCTGCCATAGATAACCTAATAACACACAGATATCAGTTATCGGTCGGCAATCGATATAGCAAGTCTAACGGACAATTAGAGCCCAGGCCGCAAGATGTCCCGAGTTAAAGCACGCTTCAACTGACGGCATGACTCGTCAGTTTAACGATACAATGTTGACAGGAGTCCCGTTGCGAGTCATTTTTTTTTCTATTTTTCATTCGATTTAAATATCGAAGATATTCGCTAGCAGACGTTTCTGCATAATAAAAAATAATTTGACAGGCGGAGATTAAAGGTCTCACCAAAGCAGTCGACGCGGATTCAGCTAAAGACGGTCGTAAAAATCTCTATGACCACGGAGTACGAGGGAAACAAACATCATTCGGCTCGCATCGGCTCGGCCGATTAACTTTTTTTTAATACAAACTGACCAGCGTCTGACCTCAGTCACACCTGGTGGTAATGTCGACGAGGTCGAGGGTGTAGGTGTAGTTAGATGACCTAGCGCCGATAGCTTGGCTTTAGAAAAATGTCTTCAAAAATATTTCTTTTTAACGAAAAAACCATTTTACTAAGAAAATCTGTGTAGGTTATGCTATTTTTTATAATGAAATTTCGTAGAGACAACAAAAGGCAGACTTCAAACCGGGCTGCAGGTATTTTGGAAAATTCTACGGCTAGACTTCGAAAACATTTTAGAGGAAGCTGAATAATGCACCAACTTTTATTAAATATAAAAACGAATTAATCAAACTATGAAGATTAAGCATATCGTAATAAAAGCGGGTGTCAGTCGTTAGAGAACGTCTAGACTAGAACAGACTGCAGTTTGTTGCACAATTTGCATATTTGAAGTCGCTACGGTTCATCTGACCGAGCTAAACTACTGATGCATAGGAGACAAAGGACGGAGGGTGACTCAAATATTAAGTTAGGTCACACAATAACCTATCGCTTATTTTGCATGACAACTACATGAAATTCCCTTGTCATTCCAATAAAACAAAAACTCCTATGTCATTGCAAGTCAGCAGAAATTAAACTTCAAGAGGAATCTTTCACAGAGTTTCATCGACAACTCCAGTTATCGATGTTAATGGAACACGCATCCTTATCGATATTTGTCATTCTCAACAATACTACGCATAGACAATGAAAACGTCAGACATTGCGAAGTTTAGATTGCTAAACTTCGCAATGTCTGACGTTTTTGAGGTGATTCGTTCGTTACTGCGATTATTGATAAAAATCTTACTCAATTATTTGGTTCATTTCAACACTTTGTGAGTTTCTTTAAGTATACAACAACATTTAAGTGATGAGTATTGTGTAATTCCCGAGAAATGTCTCCGAGAAGTATTTGTTTACACGATAAGACAAGTAAGGAAGAATACTTTATTTACTTGCATCTTTATATTTAAAAATGTCCAGAAAACGTCACTTTAAGGTGATGTAACTTAACACGAAAATTATAATCAAATATTACTTCTAAAATTGTTTTTTTTTTCTGTGTTGTTAGGATCCGATATTGTTCTTAGACGTACGACGGGCAGCAGCGTCCCATTAGAACGGTGAATCATCTCCGATCAGCAACCCGCCTTCCAAGCGTGGCGATCTGGCGATTATGGCATTGCACCCCCCATGCTCAGATATCGCTCCCTGTAGAGCGGTGCACGTCCGTGTCTGATACCATTTTCTTTTTAATCGTAGTAACCAAAATTCTGTCGTATTATGTGCGACGTGACAGTTGTATATCGATAGTCGATAATAAAAAGTTGTCAATCCCTTTAGGTTCGATTTCCGCTGTGAAAATTCCGCTGACTGGTAATTACACCTAGATCCAGGACCGTTAAAATTGTATTGCAAAATATGCAGCGCATGTCACATCGATGGGCCTGCGCAACTGCGGTGCTACCGTGAAAACGATATTCGTAAATTTCGTACGATTGTCTCTGTCACTCTGCTGACGCCTTAATTGGAGCAAAAGAGAAATATGCTCGAAATATACGAACTTCGATGTTCGCGGTACCGCGCCTGACCTTTCCGCAATCCGCAAATTTATTTGAAGCCGCCGCCAAACAAATACAGAACAGAAATTAAACTACAGCCCGTTGGATTTCATAATGTCCTTGGACCCGGGTATGTCCTTAAACTACGTCCAACAATGAGAGGTAGGCCACAGCGAAGTACCATCACGCTTGAGTCTGGAGAAGCCCAACTGGGGAAGTACCTCCTCCTTACAAAAGACCACAGCCATAATAGCACTGCTACCTTTCAGGTATGTAAAGTTGTGTTCCTGATGGTGAGTAAGGTTCCCAGAGCTCCAACACCCTTTAAAGGTCGGCAACGCGCTTGTGACTCCCTTGGTGTTGCGGGTGCCCATGGGCGACGGTAATTGCTTACCATCAGGCAATCCGTCTGCTCGTTTGCCACCTTTTGTCATAAAAAAAAAAAAAAAAAATGTCATCACTGTCATCAGCTATCTTTGTGAGATAACTCATTAAGTGGAAAAACAGATATTACAAGAAGTGCAGTTGCATTTCCAATCACATTTATATCCACTTTTAAGTATATAAAGTAACACATATTTTTCTGATAGGAAATATTTCTACATAAACCTGATACAATAGTATTAAAAAAATATCAAAAACAGTTCGTCTTTGACACATTTTACTCCGCAATAGTCAGTCAACAAAGAACAAACTAGTATAGTAAGGCAGCAAAAGTTGCTAAGCGGGCCAATTATTCAAAATGTGCTTGACACGACTTTATTTTTAGTTTTAGGTTAGAATAAGTTTTACTAACAATATATGGACCATTTTCCGAAGTAAATGCTTTCAATTTTAATTTATTGTGCCAACATCATTCTGAACACATGGCCCGTTTAGAAACTTCTGCCGACGGTACCTAGTGTACGATCACATACGAAAATATGGATATTATTTTAATATGCCAAAAATATGTATATATTAAAGACTTTAATATCATGGTAAAGAGTCACCACTCACATTCGGTTGAGACCGCCTCAAAACAATCTCACTGGAAGAGTAAACTCAGTAGGAGTTTTACAGAAGTACAAATCAAGTCTGGCCCGAGCCAGACTAAAATCGGATATATCGGATGGATTATATCGGAGTTCGTAAATTTCGAGCATCTTTCTCTTTCCAATTAAAGCGCCATGAGATTGACAAAGACAATTTTTCCGGTAGCGTCCTGGATTTTCTCCTACCTACTTTCCCGCACACAAGTCCACTCGCTGTAACATTCCGAACGGTTTAATAAAGCCTAAAGAGTCAAACAGGAGCTATCGGTAGATCTTATGTCATTGCAATAAGGATCAGAAAAGATCAGGTAAGCGTTGACGATGATCGATGAAACATGCGCGATACTGTCAGCTCATTTACAATTAAAAATTCCTATCTCCAATATCTACTTCTATCTTTGTTCCATTCGTTCACATTGACAAAGCAATAACTATTTCATGTACTCCAACATCAAAAGCTGTAATGAAACTTAGTTACAACCTCACTCAATTACCTTTCGCATGTCATGTCAGTGCCAACTTTAACCCACAAAGGGAATAACAAACTAAACCGCGTGTGTGCTGGCAGCGTCACCATAAATATTGCATGCATTCGTATACCAAAAGGTTTCCCAGATTTTACTGTTATTATGACGCATGGCGAATTGAAGGAGGAAAAGTGATTGTTAAGGGTTGCGGAGTTGCGACAAGACAAAGAATTGAAAGGATAGGAGACAAAGGATCTATTAGCAACAAAGCTGTTTACTGAGCCGTCTTTGGGAAGAGGAAAACTACTTTGCAACAAGGGTGTTACATTCTCGACTTTATCTATTCATCGGTACCGACATAACGTAAGCAGAACAATTAGGAAATTTAAGATGTTCTCCACATATCCTTCAACCATTAGCCAAGCATTTATGATCCTTTATTACAAGCTTTTAAAATGTAAGTATCGGGTAAAATCTAGCAACAAAATTTTGATGAAAAAAATATCTTTATCCGATTATTACTTATGTAAGTTCGGTGACAAAGCAATATTATAATACCACTGATCTGATCTGACGCTAGAGCCAGAACGTAGCCATAGCAACTCATAAAGTACAGAAGTAAAACCCGTGGAGTACAGGCTCATTAGAATCCTCTCAATGAATTAATGTGCAAAAGAAAAGTACAGTCGGCAATAAAAGCTTGTATTAAAAATATCATTTTGGACAGAAACCTAACCTTA
Organism: Grapholita molesta; assembly: GCA_022674325.2. NCBI lineage: Eukaryota > Metazoa > Arthropoda > Insecta > Lepidoptera > Tortricidae > Grapholita > Grapholita molesta. The sequence continues at coordinate 16,257,557 of CP053136.2, forward strand.
AACTAAATTGTTAGTTGTAGCTAGTAATTTTATGAATTGTTTATAAATGCTTATAAATTGTTTTTAAAAAGGTAACAGACAGACAGAGTTACTTATAATATTAGTACGGGTAGTATGGATGAATTCATGTCGCAGAATTTCAACATTATTTGTTGTTACAGCGATTATCAAACTTCAGGAATCCACAATGTTTGCTAAGCAAAATCGAAATACAAACAGTATCGAAAAATTCGGACATTAGTTCGATAACATTTCATTTGCAATTTCGTAAATGTTTACCAAGAAGGAATGAATAAAATTCTCTAATAGCAAATTTTGTTACCTACTACTATACTAAGGTAGAAATTAGTTGTTCCTTATAGGTATTTACTGAAAAATGTTTAATATCCGATTTTCGAAATAAACCTCAACTATGACTTTATAATACACAGTTTATAAATATGATATATACAATTTTCACCTTACTCATGTGTTACTCATGTGTCATGGAAGAGTACATATTTATGTAAGCAAACTGCATGCACTAGGAACTGCAACACTAGATGCAGTTGAATGACTTGACTAACAGGGAAGCGAGGGCCCGCCGAGGGGAAGGCCCCACGTGACCCCAGGGGTCAACGCCCTGCGTTTAGGGACCCGGAACATACACGGTATACACATATATAGTTCAAAAGGTTTTGACATTCTATTGAAAGCAGGTGCGGTCCTGTTTAATTAAATAGTAAAACGCATGCAACAAAAGCGGGGGTTTATACGGTGTCAGTTGTATGTTTGTGTCATCATCATCATCTCAGCTATAAGATGTCCACTACTGGGCATAGTTCTCCCCCAGGACCTCAAATGTTGGAGTTGGAAGTGACCTGCATCCAACGTCCTCCGGCGACTTTTAAGGTCGCCTGACTGTATCTTGTGGGTGGACGCCCAATTGCGCTCGCTAGTCCGTGATAGCACTTTTCGACCCCATCGGCAACCTGCTTTGCGTGTAATGTGGCCAATACCACTTCAGCTTGCTTATCCGGTGGGCTATGTCGGTGACTTATGTATAGCGGGATAAGCTACTTAATATTGATTTATTCATCCTTTACAGTTATAATTTTCTACTCTATTGGTAGTGCTAAAGTTCAAATACAAACAAATATTTTTGTCATGACATACATTTAAGATTATTAGCTGACGCGTCTCATACAAATCCATACTTCTTTTGAAATTTGTCATATTAGAAATCAAACTGCTATTTTCAAAATGTACATTAGAAAATATCACATAAAGTATTTTTTTTTTTATATTTGTAATTGTTCCTTTCCATTTCACCATTCACCGATTTAATTTATAGAATTCAAAAAAACTCCGCGTGTGTAAAAATTACAAAATAATTGGAAAGCCGTTCAATTTGAGGAATGAATCGAGTAGGCATTCAACGAAATCCTTCCGCTGTACCTAAATGTTTGTTTTGCTCGTGTATGGAAATATTCACGCACATCGGTTTGACGGGTTTCTATATCCAATTCGTACCGTCGAAGTACTCAAAATAACGTATAGTACAGTCGGCGTCAGAAATATTTGAGCTGTGAATGAGCAGATGTCTGATAACGCCTCTATTGTCAAGGCGATAAAGTACATGTTCAGATATTAGTGACCACCACAGCTCCGATATATCTGATGGTGACGATTCTCTATTATTTCCATTACCATTTACGTCAACCAGTCGCTTCGCAATTTTTTCAAAAAAGTTGTGCGCGCTTGGACCCAATCGTCCTGGAATGGAAATTCTACGATAATATGACTTGAGTCAAGAGTAGGCTTACACACGTTTCTGGTGCTGACTGTACAAGGCTTTTACGTGCTCATTTAAGCCGGGGCTTTTATATAATTTAACTGAAAGGAACATTTCAGGGCCAATTTTCCGGCATGCGTAAATAAGAAGCCTTCTCCGCTGCAGACTTAAAATGAACCTTATTTACTTATAAATAAAAGTTGTAATTCGGTGAGATGCCTGGGGCTGTAGGCGGATTCTGCAAATGCACTCACGCACTGAAGGGGGTGAATCGTTGTTGGGTGAATTTAATGAGACTTCGTCAAAAACAGTATCGCTCTCTGTTGACAAGGGTAGCTGGGATTTTCCCTGCAGCAAATTAGCTGTTACATAGAGGTATGACGTGATCATGAAGTGATCAATACTAAAATCTAGCCACGATATATCGCGTATACATAGATATATATCTCTCAGATCGGCTTGATCCTTTAGCGCTACGTAGAGATGTAGCGTCGCTATGCATCTTTTATGGAATTGTTTGCATTAATCCCTGCCGCCTTCTTCCGCCATCGTTCTACGCGGTAACATGTTCAGTATTTTCACCGCCTGGATAGTTGGATATCTTCTACTCTCTATATATCGTTCACAACACAAACCTTACCGTGGGCTCAGTCAATATATGTATATACCGTGTAATATTTATTTATTATATTTTTCCCCTACCCGGCACAATGGTGTACCGGGCATTTGAGAGGCGTACAGTCAGCAGGAGAAGTGGCTAAGCGTTTGAGGTGTTCAAAATGAGGTCAACACATCTCTATTGTCAAGAGAATAAGAGCGCGTGTAGGTCATTTTGAACACTTCAAACGCTTAGCTTGGATTGTTTACGATCCGCTCGGGATCATCGGTCCCTCTAGCGCGTGCCAATGAGTTCACCTTGAGTTGATGAAACACGTTACTTCCAAAACAAGATTTATGCAGAATCCGGAATGTTCTCAAAACATTGTTCAAGCCAATAAACTCGAGTGTAATCAGGTCAATGAACCTGACGTAGCGGTATATCCCCGACCGTAGAGGGATATACCGGTATTATTTTCATACCAATCAACCGGTACTCAATTTGGGTATCTCGATTGAAATTGCATATTTTTTCTGCTATATTCTTGCTAGTATTCTTCTACTTTAATAATATTTAAAAAAATAACAAAAAATAAAATAATTAAAATAATATTTAGGTTTTTAGTAATACCGGGTACATTCTCTATCCCGACAACTTACCTAACATTACTGCCTGGGGCCTATAGGGCCCCGTATCTAAACGGCTAATTTAATTTTTTACATAATCAGCCAATGACCACGAACGCTGCTAAAGGGTTCGAGACGTCGGGATGAAGTTTAAATTAGTATACCTACGCGATATAATTCGTTTTAGTTGTTTTCTTTCAATTACTGTTAATTATTCCGGATTGTAATTAAACAACATATGAATACAATTAATATAATCAACATGTTCTACGATTGTTTTTACTGGCGACTTTACTTGACATTGTATAATTCCGTTTATTGCCCTCTCTTGATACTACAAGCGGGTAAGTGGCCACTAAATTGAATATACATATATACATTTCAATTATGTTTTTACGCAGTTAGGCGGTAAACAGCAAATGCGTCTAATTGGTAAAGAGTCGATAAGTTAACAAATAGGACGCAAGGTATTAATGTATTAACCACCGACCCAAAAAAGGGGTCATAATCATAAGGCTGCGTTTCTACCAGAGATGAACGAGGATGTGTAGCGAGGAATGTTTTTAAGAACCAATAGAATCACATTATTTATCGAGGATAGGGGAATGAAGTAATTCTATTGGTTGTTAACAAACACATTTCTCGCAACGCATCCTCGCTCATCTCTCGCTGGTGGAAACGCAGGCTTAGTCTGTGTAGTGTAGTGTACACTGTAGTTCTAAAACGTGTGGACCAATTTTGATGCATTTTTCAGGTTTTGCAGCGATGGTAATATATATCTAAACATGTATTAACAAAGTATGTTCAATCATTTCAAGGTCTCTTTTATTCGTTGTTTACTTGTCGTTTTTTTTTATGCCCTTGGAGATTTTTTACATGTTCATTTCGCCAAATTACGTGACTATGATAACTTGATTATCAAAAGATTTTATTTTATTTACTTATTATGTTTCCGAAATATTTTATCGATTAAGTTTTCGTTTAGTAACTATGTAATTATTCACAATACTATGTGAGATATATTCAATCGTATTCATTACAAAGAAGCGAAATTCCATACTAATTATATTTTTTTAATAAGGGATAAAATATAAATAAATATTTCGGGACAATCTTACACTAATCGACGTCCTACCTAAGGTAAGCTCAGTAAGGCTTGTGTTGTAGGTAGACGACGATATATATAATAGATAGATACCTACATAGAAAACATCCATAACTCTGGAACAAATATTTGTGCTCACACAAATAAATGCCTTGACTGGTAATCGAACCCAGGACCATTGGCTTCATAGGCAGGGTCCCACTAGGCCATACCGGTCGTCAATCCAACCAAACCAACCAAAAAATGTTTGGTTAAAATGTAGACCATAAACAAATAGAGTCGATGTTGAAACGGCAAGTCACTGTCCCCACGCCGACGCTCGCATTAGCATTCTGCCGCGCTACTTATACTAATTCCAACCGAAGGCCTCGAACGACGAGCTAGATTAATAATACTCGTAATTGAGCCTTCATTACCGCCTCTGGAGGCTTTACGGTTTATCAGATTAAGTATCACAAGCTCTGACGGCGCGGGACGGTTAAAACTTCCGATTTGGCAACTTTATCTATAAACAAATCCTAACCTGTCGTTTTACAAGATTATTCAACTTGCAAAAGGATTACATTATAATGAGTCTTAAAACAATATTATAAAGACAAAAAATTACAAATAAAAAATGTCCCGTAAATCGCTGTTAATGGGCAATGTGTCCAGGAGGCAGGCCGCATTGCCTCGTTAGCTGGCAATGCTAATTCGCTGAGTAAAATATAGGCCAGCCTTCTGGTCACCTGTAGTGTCAAAGTTGTAAAAGGATTTCAAAAGCACAAATAATCATTCGTTGACTTTATGTCCACGGGAATAGGGAGAATAGGGACTGCTGCCAGACGCAGAACTAACAAAGCCAGCAATAAGTTTAAGCTCTTAACGTAATGTTATACTCTCTTTGGTTTTAAGTCTATAACAAGACAAATACTGAACAATTTTAGACAATTCTCAATCTACATACACTATCTAACCGTGCCAACATGCCCGTATGCCGCCGGACTTAAACATACTTACCGAACGCACCAGGTACCCTTACCATGAGTTGTGACTTTGACGTTTTCGATACGAGTAATAGAGTTTACTATCTGTGCATCTCGTTCGCACTAAAATAGTACAAGCGAGATGCACAGATAGTAAACTCGATACTCGTTATCGAAAACCTCAATGTCACAACTCATGGTAAGGGTACTGTCACAAAGGGTGTAGCAGGATAAGCCTTCAAAAATTGCCCCCAAAGCTTTGAGTTCAAAACTACTACCAGTTGATGCCCCGTCAAATGAAAATAATCCACACCAATTTTTAACCCTCTACTGCCGCCTGGAACCCCGTGACATTCATTTAACCCTAAAAGTTTTTATTTTTTCTCAAAAGTATAAAACGGAAAATTATGAAATTTTTCATAAATGTTGATGTCATCTATACAAACTATCAAAAAAAAAACTAACTCTCTACTTACTTATTTTCCTAGAAAAAAACCTAAATAAAAAAATTAAACACCCTGTATATCAGTTCAAGCTCGTCGTACTATCACCATTTTTGTACTAATTATTAACCAACTACCTATCTACATAATATATAAGTTTCATGTAAATAACAAAGGTGGAACAGTGTGAAAATATAAGTATTGTTCAGTACGTACCATGTATGTAACACGCTTACCAAACGTTGACGACACTAGTAAAAGATATCGGCCCGCCAACCGGGAAGCCATCCGTAATCATTTTTTTTTGTTAATTTGAAATGGAGGACAAATGAAACTCATTAATACTTATTCGAACAAGTGTTTCTGTTTATTTTACTTTATTGTTTTGTAAAAAGGTACTACGTAATTGAGTTACTTAGCATTTTATGTAAGTTCTTGAGTTATATCTAGAATTATAAAGCCAGCAGAAATTCTCACAAATATATTTGATTGTTTTGTAGATAATCTGACTGTAATAAATGAAAACAGCGATGAAGACTAAATACAGGCTGTATTTTATGTTAGTAGTTAGCATCTTATAGTTAGTTTGTTGTCATGGAGTAACACTTATGTTACGTTACTAAAAATATATAAATAAAAATACTTGCACGAATAAGTATAATGAGTTTCATTCATCCTCCTTTGCAAATTAAAAAAATCATTACAGTCAGATTATCTACAAAACAATCAAATATATTTGTGAGAATTTCTGCTGGCTTTATAATTCTAGATATAACTCAAGAACTTACATAAAATGCTAAGTAACTCAATTACGTAGTACCTTTTTACAAAACAATAAAGTAAAATAAACAGAAACACTTGTTCGAATAAGTATTAATGAGTTTCATTTGTCCTCCATTTCAAATTAACAAAAAAAAAATGATTACGGATGGCTTCCCGGTTGGCGGGCCGATATCTTTTACTAGTGTCGTCAACGTTTGGTAAGCGTGTTACATACATGGTACGTACCGAACAATACTTATATTTTCACACTGTTCCACCTTTGTTATTTACATGAAACTTATATATTATGTAGATAGGTAGTTGGTTAATAATTAGTACAAAAATGGTGATAGTACGACGAGCTTGAACTGATATACAGGGTGTTTAATTTTTTTATTTAGGTTTTTTTCTAGGAAAATAAGTAAGTAGAGAGTTAGTTTTTTTTTTTGATAGTTTGTATAGATGACATCAACATTTATGAAAAATTTCATAATTTTCCGTTTTATACTTTTTGAGAAAAAAAATAAAAACTTTTTAGGGTTAAATGAATGTCACGGGGTTCCAGGCGGCAGTAGAGGGTTAAAAATTGGTGTGGATTATTTTAATTTGACGGGGCATCAACTGGTAGTAGTTTTGAACTCAAAGCTTTGGGGGCAATTTTTGAAGGCTTATCCTGCTACACCCTTTTACCGACATATGTTATGTGTCGCTTAACTTCAATTTTTGCTCTTAGGTTGATACATTTTTTTAGTAATCAACCTTAAAGCTGAATGGATTTACCCGAGTTTGAAGTTAAGCGACACATATGTCCTCGATTCCAAACTCCTTACTTTTACGCTCTCTCATTTGTTTATAATTTCTTTCGGGTCTAGCGAACCCCTCGACGGAATCATTATATGACATTGCATCATGGCGATTTTTTTATACAAGACTGACCAGCATTTAACATCAGTCATACCTGATTCAGTAACATTTTGATTATGCTAGTGAAGCTTTGCGTAATATTCCATATACACAGGTTCTCCAATGTTTTGCCGCGATACAACCGCTAAGGACGCATCACTCAAGCGCCGAGAACCCGTCCGTCAACCGACGGTCGACAACCCCGCGTCCAAAGGACCAGGCACCGACCGAAATAAAACTCACCAGACTATACCAAGTTATTTGCATCAAGGGCTGCATTGTTGTCTGGTCTTTGCCCTGAGTCTAGACGCGGAATTAGGAAAGTGCAGGTCCGGGACGGTCAACAACCCGGGTCGATATGTCCCGGCGCTGGTCTATGAAGTATGTCTCTGGTATCCTCAATTTTTTCAATTGTAATTTATTTTTTGTATATTCATCAGCAGTTTGGTACTTGTACTGTAATGCTGTGAAAAAAAAACTGCTTATACAGTGTGTCCCTAACCGTTGGTAGTGCACTGGGCTAGTGATCCAGTGGTTATGGGTTAGAGTCCCGCCGCTAGTCAAATATTTCTATTTTTCTTTCGATTTAAATATCGAAGATATTCGCTAGCAGACGTTTCTGCATAATAAAAATTAATGATTATTTTTGCTTGAATGAAAATAACATTTCTTTGATATTTATTCTAATGAAAAAAATATGGACGTTCCAGAGTTCACGTTAGAGCATTCCAGAGACGAAACCCCAGGTAGGATTTTAGGGTTTTGTGCCAATGCCTAAGGTACACTGGACAGGACTACACACTGTATGATGATCAACTCGGGAACTTGGTATCAAAATACTTTATATTGAAAACTCTGGAACTTTCTACCGTGTAAGTGATTTGTAAAAGGCATTGTTATTGTAAAACGAAAATTTCGGTGCAAATTGAACTCGACAGCGTGTCAAAACGTCAGCTGCTTTCGCTCCGGGATCCTGCTATTGTGTGCTCCAGACAGAATATGAAAAGGTTTTCACAAATGTTGGTTTTCGGCAAGGTGAGTACAGTCAGCATCATATAGTTAGTTACAGTCAGTATGGTCAAATATATACTTACTGCTATATAAATAAAGATCTGTATCGATATATTTGGCCTCTTTGGATATCACTAACTATTTGACGATGACTGTACGAAACCATACAAACTAAACCATATCTGTATTTACTACACAAATACAATGTTAAAACAAGTAAACACTACAGAAACTCGAAGGGTTGTTTCCACCAGTAACAGTATTTTTGCACTCGTGAGCAAATTTACAGTTTACACATACGAAATTATAAATTACAATGGCCATAGAAAATATTGTGAATAAAGCTAAGACAGCTAAACTCAAAAATCATAGAGTTTTTGAATTTACAAAACTAGAAATTAAGTGACCCGTGATGCGTGAAGTGTTTGTTAAGTATGATAAAATGGAACAGTTTAGAGAGATATCACTTCTTGTATACTAGCTTTTCCTCGCGGCTTCGTCGGCCATTCCCGTCTTTAAAGTATGTTTGAGGGTAAACAATTATACTATGTCCTTTCTCGTAGCTCGAACTATCTCCATACCAAATTTTATCCCAATTGGTTAAGCGTGAAGAGGTAACAGACAGATAGACAGAGAGAGCTACATTCACATTTATAATATTAGTATGGATAACTAAGCTACAATATTCTCAGTATCGAACGATCGATACGATATTTTACTCGTGTCTTTATTAACACAAAGAGCTATATAAGTGGGGCTTAGCTTAGCATATAAATGGGGTTCGGTGCCCATGGGCATATGGGTCATATGGGCATGTGAAAGTCAAGGGTTTTAAAGCCAACTATTTAATTTTGATTCCATGAAACATCAACATAAACCGCTCCTCCTCTATCGTAACACTATACCACAAAAAACATATTGTACTCACATGAGCCGTTAACTATTGACCACAGTGTGACCTCAGTCTGTATGACTCATATGAAGTGCGTCGTCGCCTAGCTCAGCTCCAAACTTGTCTCATAAACCCTAAACTTACCCTAGTGGACATATTTACTCTTACCTCGCCAAAGTTAACTCAACGCCAGATTCAAGTCATAGAAACATGCCTTGTTTCAACTTGTACTCAACGTCGTAAATGTATAATTCATTTTAATTTTGCCAATTAATTCTGCCAAATGGCCAATGGGTTTCTGCTTTTTTACCAAACATAGTTATTCCGAGGCTCGAACACAACATACTGAACGTTAACTAAACGTTTATATCTTTCCGGTGGCGAATGCACTAGTCCCAAAACGCACTATTAGTCAATATACTCTAATTTCGAAAGGCCCTCTTTTCATAAGAAACTAAGCCTAAAATACCATATTTCCAAAAAGGAAAGGAAAGGTTTATATGAATACACTCAACTATTAAAACAATTTCTATAATGAATTGCAATTAGACACAAAAGTGTGTAATTGATAATGAAACATATATTGCTATTTAAAACAAATTGCCATCTCCAATTAAAATAGGTGTAAAAACAGCGATGTTTGGGAAGTGTGCGGATTTGGATCGGGACCAACGGACGGATTGCGCAGCTGTATCCTTCATTTCGTATGGATTTAGATAGAATTAACTGTTTTAGGTTCAATTGAGCTTACAATATGTTCAGGCACAGGCTTACCCAAGCGTAAAGCTCGTAAAGAGAAAAATAGCAAGGTGGTATTTTTCTCTTTACGAACTTTCCGAACGTTCTCATAACGACTCATACATAGATTTATAGCTAGTAAAGGATGCATAAGATTACATATACAATATATAGGATGTCAAGACAGTTTTTCATTATGCCACATTACACACTCAAAACTGAGTCATTTTAGTCATATGTGACATTATCTATGAAAAGGGACCTTACTGTCGATGGCGCTTATGTCGTTGTTCAAGATGCCGCAATACCAACGCCACGCGATTCGACGTAAGTGCCATCGACAATAAGGTCCCTTTTCCTAGATAATGACACATATTCATATTTTTAAAGATTTGTTCTCGTAAAATACACACGGGTATTGTCCTCAAACTGTGACCAGAAACCACCGTACGACGGGCAGCAACAACAGCATCCCTTGAAGCGGTAAAATATACTGCGATCGCCAACTCGCCAGCAAAGCGTGGCGATGACAAAACACCCCAAGATCTGTGGCAGCCGTGGCCGGTAGATATTCATAAAATAAATTATTTGCGTTCCAATCCGTAACCCCGCGCGCTGTACAAAATAGGCTAAATGAATCGATTACAATCGGTTATTCAGCATAATTGGCGTGAATCGGTAATCCGGCCGACTCGAATAACAAATGTGGGCCTTAGTTAGCTTCTAATCATAGCTATTAATAGGATTTATTTCAGCCAATCATCATATAAGGCGTAAGACTTCCACTGCTGGACATGGGCCTCCCCCAAATATGAATTATCATCTTGGGAGGGGGCACTCTTTGACTTGTTAATACATAAAGAAATGAATATTTCGGGAAAATCTTACACAAATCGACCTAGTCCTACGGTAAGCTTAGGAAGGCTTGTGTTGTAGGTGTACTCGACGACGACATATATAATTAATAAATACATATAAATACTTAAATATATGATACATAGAGAATACCCGTGAGTCAGGAACTAATATCTGTGCTCATCACACAAATAAATGCCCTGACTGGGATTCGAACCCAGGACCATCGGCTTCATAGGCCACTAGGCCAGACCAGTTAACACAAATGACAAAATTTTTCCAGAAAAGCAATAATTCTACCCAAAATTTGTATCTATGTATGTACAAAAACTTGTTCTACCAAATACAAGTGTAAATGGACTCAAGGTTACTACACCAGGCCGGTGTGACCTTAGCTGCTGATATGATAACCCCGGCCTGCGCCGGCGCTTGGTGCAGGTTAGGACAGGAATCAGACTAAATTAATAAATAAATATCAAGACATCCGCACACATAGGCTGAGCCCCATGGTAAGCTAAGATAGCTTGTCCTGTGAGTACTCAAACAATATATAATATACAAATACTATAGATATATAATATACATATAGAAATCCTGATGATATTGATGATAATGAATAAAAACTCTAGATCAACGGACCAAAACGAATCTGAGTATCTTTAATAACATATTCTAGGGAGTTTCAAGAAAATGCTGTTGCCAATTTACATGAGTTGTGTTAAATTGCTGACAGTTTTCTGAAGACAATTAAGAATGAAATCTTTCTAAATCAACTTTTTTCCTTTTTATAGATTGTATAATAGTTTATAGTTTATGAATGAAGTTATAGTGAGATTTAAGACATTCGCTGCCACCCCCTCCAATAATGTATGGAAATGAACGCACATGTACGTCGGTGGCAGTGAATGCGTTAATGCTTAATTGTTGTCACAAAATTGACAGTGATATAACTTTTCTTTAGAACTCAGGCTTATTCAGTAGGTACAGTTAGCAGAAAAAGTTGGTAGGCAGGCAACATGATCAAAATGAGCTTGACACAACTATATTGTTAAGATTATACAAGTGTGTCTAGATTATTCTGAATGCCTGGTGCCCTCAGCAACTTTTGTTTCCAACTGCACTTTATTCTCTGAAAACTCCCATTTACACTAAGGTTTTTGCTACCCTAAAGTTAAGGAAGAGATTGCTAATTAGCTAGAAGATCGCCTGTTGTTTGCCTCTTTTTACTTTTGTATTTTTTTGTTCAACCGTGTGGCAATTGTTAACCTTTTTTTTAGTTGTACCATAAAGTATTCATTCATATACTTATTTATCATTTAATTATAGTAAGTAAAAACTATGTTATGTTTTTTTATGAGATATGAACCTAATAACCAATTTTATTTATCATATTCTGTATTTTTATATAATTATTACTCAGCAAGACATATGCTAATATTTTCATTGTTTCCTAACATTTTGACTGCCAGGGACCTAAAACAATGCTTAAATAGAAAAAAATATATCAAAAAAGCAATAAAAAAAACTATTGTTATAGCTTACAGTTGTTAATGAACCTTTAGTGTATTCAAGTATGGATCATCTCAGTGTTACCAAAAGAATCCATATCAAAAATTATATAAATCTATAAAAAAAAAACATTTGCATGACATATCTTAGATGTTTTTGTAACGGGACTATCTCAACTCACATTTAAATGTGTATATGTAAAATGCAGATGTACTTTGATCATTGTAATGCAATTACGTCTGGTCCATTTTCATGCAATATTTGTTCATCAAATATTTAACATCAGTTTACTAAAGCAACATAAGTTTGCTAAACCATTACCTAAAATTCACAATGATGAGTCAAGGACGGGAGTTTATTATGCTATGTCATAATAATTTATAAAAATACTACTCATAGTGATAACACAACAAACAAGTAATAACAGATGATAATGGATAATATTAAATAAATAAGTAATAATATCATTCACCTCTCATGTTTGTCTCATTTAAATTGGAATTATAAATAAATAAATAACATCTTTATTACCCCATTTAACACATTAAAACACAACAAGACAATACGTTGTTACATGGCATCTGTGCCATGCTGTGGCAAAGGGTACCAATCTCAGCATATGCCAGACTTGTTGCCTGGCACTGGTTTTCAGATTGGTCCCTGTAAGGCCAGTTGCAGCAGTTACGACTTTAAAAAAATATGTTATGAGTTACTTATAGTTTTAAATCAGTAGGTATTTAGAGCCATAAAGATTACTGCCTAGTGGATAACCACAATACATTCCATGTTACTAAAATGATGTACCCTATTATAAAGTATTAAGGATTCCACGCGCATCAGTATTAATATAACGTTGAACATTACTAGATTACGTACACTGACTATGAATACGAAAACTCAAGTATAGACCTTGAAAGAAATCTAACGTTATACGACGTTCACGATGAGCTTAAAACGAAACAAAACGCGCAGTCGACACGATTACAGACAAGTAGTCACCATTTATTTCGGAGTGTTGATGCAAAGTATGCGATCAGCTGATTTCTTTGTTATACTCTCAGTTTGTATGCGATGCACCTACACTACGAGAGATTTATGACACGTCAGATATTTTGTAAGAAAACTACGCAGTTGCACGCCTCCTCATACATATCAGATTAAGTATTAAGTGTTTTAATGAAGTTTTGCGAGTTACTCAATCCATAAACAAACGAAAGTTCCTACCTTTGTAGTGCACTCGGAGATTATTTTGCGACAGCCCGATGTAGCTGAACTTGTCCTTGGCACTCCATGATCGCGGCAAAGGGGTTTCTTCTTCATTCACATTTGGATAAAGTAATTTTAAACGGTCTACAGCTGTATCACTTTGCACTTGATTTTGGGAATCCATCGTTCCCCGTCCACTACCTATCGCAGCCATTTCTGATTTCCCATTCCCGTCGGACAGTAATGTCAATGACGTCACATCCACTATAAAACGTCTATTCTCCCACAGGTGGCAGCACTGCCGTACTGCACTGGCTATAGACAAAACCGAAAAACCGCTAATGCGAAATATACATCTAGAAAGGAAATTTTATTTTACAAAAGCCTTTTAAATTATAACTAATGAAAATCATTATCATGCAACAATTAACGTTTTTAAGAAACAAGTAGAAGAAATGCTAATCAATGTAACATCCATATGAATATAATATTATCTTGAGATAATCACTACAACAAACCACTTGAAAGTTTTTAAGCAACTTTTCCCTTTACTTTTCCTGTGTAATTTTACATACAATATGAATTCAGCTAACGACAGAAATAGTTCTCCGAAATATTTAAAAGAAATTCACGATACAGTGGCGTTGAAATTAAAAAACATAAAGAAAACATCCAGTGAAGTTTTACATACACAACAGATATATCACGACAAAGTGCTAGAGGTGGGCGTATTGCAGTATTTAAAATTAATCGCTTTTGCTTTAGAATTAATTTACTGTTAATTGTATTTCAGATTTACCAAGAAGCTTTTAATAAACTCATTAAATATAGCGTGACATATTCAAATATGCTCAATGATATAAAACAAGCCTACGATAATTCTGTTAACATCAGAGATGAACGAATTTCACAGTTTTTGATTCAAGATGTAAGTATTGTTAGTATTTAGTTAGTGTGCTCGTAAAAAAGGAATACAAAAATTGATAAATATTGGCTAAATATACATCTTGCTCATTTATCTTGTACAGTTTATTGCATCTTGCCCTTAACTACAACCTTCATGTAGAAGTCGGTTTAAAGCATGTCTTAAACAACAAACCGATTTTAGACAAATGTCAAAGTGACTTACATGACATTCACTTTTACTCGTATCATTTATTTTTGTTTACATTTTCCAAATCAAACATATCGCGATAAACGTTTGATAATAAAAGCGGACACATTCAACTATCTTAACTCATTCTATCTGACGATCTTCGGAAGTGTATAGACATTTTTGTACTGTGATTAACTTGTAGCGTGAAAATGGCAGATGCGTCGTTAAAGATTAAGATTTTGGACGGCGGGTTTTCGTCGCAGCTGTCCTGCCACGTCGGCGACAATGTCGACGGTGACCCGCTGTGGACGGCGCGCTTCCTGCAGACCCGCCCGCGCGATGTGTACAAGACGCACCTCGACTTCCTCAAGGCTGGCGCCGATATCATCATGACGAACACTTACCAGGCGTCCGTCGGAGGGTTTGTCAAGTATCTCGGAATATCGCCTGCAGCAGGCTTAGATTTGATTAAAAGTGCTGTGGCACTCGCAAAGGAAGCGAGGGAGGTATATCTTAAAGAATATGCTAATAATAATATATTAAATCAAAATCCTTTAATAGCAGGGTCGGTCGGGCCATATGGTGCGTATTTACACGATGGTTCAGAGTACAACGGTGCCTACGCCGAGACCACGTCCGCCGAAACCATGAGAGACTGGCATAAACCCCGTATTGAGGCCCTCATCGAATCTGGAGTTGATTTACTTGCATTTGAAACTGTGCCATGTGAAAAAGAGGCTGTGATGCTTGTTGAACTGTTAAAAGATTACCCGGGGACGAAAGCATGGTTGTCTTTAAGTTGTAAGGATGAAAAACACACATCTCACGGAGAAGATTATCAAGCTGTTGCAAGGAAATGTTACGATTTGAATCCGGAGCAACTTATCGCAGTCGGAGTAAACTGCACTGCTCCAGCTAACATTGTGCATTTACTGACCGGCATCAATGATAACAGAACAAATCCTATACCCCTTATAGTATACCCGAATTCAGGAGAAAAGTACCATAAAGATCTCGGCTGGACAGAAGGAGATAAGTTGCAGAGATTAGACCTTTACGTCCACCAATGGTTAGACTTGGGTGTCAAGTATGTCGGTGGCTGCTGCAGGACATACGCAGAAGATATCAAGAGCATATGCAAACAAGTACAAAGCTGGTGTGATAAGAAACAGTAGTACTTATCATATCTCGGCACACGGGGCTCTCTATACAAGTACTATGCATAACATATACCTAAGTATACTCCGTATGTAAGCATTGTATTAAATTGTTATCAAGATAATTTCTAAGAAGTATTGTCTGTTACTTTGTTATGGTATTATAATAAAAATGTTATCAAAAATCAAACATTATGTTTGCTTTATAGAATCATTATTTTTTCCCTTACTCATGTCAGTCATAGTAAATATTTGCCACTTTTTCATTTCTAGAAGTAAAATTATTCACTGCTAAGTACATAAATGATTTAGATAGTTTTCTTTCTTATGTGTTCTAATTCTTTAAGTATCTCTATAAACTATTATATACCTATAGCTTATGTTTGTCACTAAAAGCTATCTAAAAGCCTAAATTATTTAATAGTTCCATAACTAAAGCGGAACATCAACTGATACATTGAAGGCCTACCTCAATATTCGCAATTGATTGTCTCTGTCACTCTTATTACGCCTTAATTGATGTAAAAGAGAAAGATGCTCAAACTACGATGTTTGCGGCAGGCCCTCTGACATTTGATTTGATGAATTTCGACCTACTTGTGCAGTGAAACTTACTTTCACTTCACATGTCGAGGGGCCTTATATCGAGTGTCCTTAAGTATAAAAACCGGCCAAGTGCTAGTCGGACTCGCGCAATATGACGTCTTTACCATTATCTATACAGTGACTAATTCAAGCACCCCTACCTTTATTAATATTAAGGAAGAAAACTCGTATGGCCAGCCATGCAGATGTTAATTTTATTTTGTTTTTAATATTTGTTATTATAGCGCCAACAGAAATGCATCATGTATGATAATTTCAGCTGTCTAGCTAACACAGTTTATAGGATATAGCTTGGTGACAGACAGACGAACAGTTGAGTCTTGGGGTCCCGGTTTTACCTTTTGTGTACAGAACACTAACAACTGTGTTAGTAACAATGATAGCAATTTTTATAAAGGATTAGCTGTCTTGGCGAACTTTGTACCGCCTATAAATGGGGTCTTTTTGATTGATTGATTTTTTTATCTTTTTTAAGCATACAATTAAGCTTTTGGCCGAGACGATCACAACAAATCCAAAATCATCCAAATCGGTCTGCCGTTCTCGAGTTATAAAAGCCGCAACGGAACGAACACAACTTTCTATTATTTAATATAGATTATGAATACATTTTTTGTGTAATAGTTATCAGTATCACCATTGCAATGTGACATAATCGTTATCAAAACATGATAGTCCTGTCTACTCTACAAGTCTGTACTCTGTAATCTTATCGTGAATCTTAGTTTGTTTTTAAATTTAACAGTTGCTGTTGTACATGAGACGACAGATTTATCTGTTTAACTGATTAAATAACGAGAATTTCCATTGCAACTGTTTCACGTGATAACATAACAACAGATGCTGTAGTGTTATCTGAAATTCGCTGTTCCATAATATCGATGTTGCTTCAACCTACTATTATTCTTATTCCTTATTAAGCTTTTACATACCAAATTTTATTAACCGGTTAAATTACGATAAATGTTGATTGTACCTACTTACAATAAGTTATCTGCATTTGTTATACTATACTATGTTGCTACAGGGTCATATCAGGGTGATATGAGGGTCCATGTACATATTTATGTATTTTGGGTTGGCAAATAAAGATATGTATATTATCTTATCTAAATCGATAGTAATTTGTTTAAAAATAGCGGAGGTACCTTTTGGTACCTAACCTACACCTACTTACTACTAAGCACTACTACCTACTTACCCTTTGTAAACTGCCCTTTCGGGTTAAAGATTAAAATAGGTATACAGCCTTGGCCAAAAGCATTGAGCACTCCTGTATTTTTCATACATAGTTATATAAAATTTTGAATTGAAATGGCTTACCTTCGTAGTTAACAACATCTTTGAAAGTATTTATTACCTTAAAATAAGGTACTTAATGGAATGATGTTTTGTAATAATTGTATAGAAAACAGACAACTTTTTAATGATAAAGGTGGCAAACGAGCAGATGAATTGCCTGATGGTAAGCAATTCGCCCATGGGCACCCGCTACACCACGGGAGTCACAAGCGAGTTGCCGGTCTTTAAGATATAAAGTAATCATCATCACCATCTCAGCCATAAGAAGTCCACTGCTGAACATAGGCCTCCCCCTTGGACCTCCACATGTACCGGTTGGACGCGACGCATCCAGTAGCGTTTACTGCGTTTATTTGTATTAATTTGGAGAATCTGTGAAAGTTTAAATCAATATCATTATTTTAATTGCGGGTCCTTAATTTTCAACCTACCTAGTCCGTTTTTTGGCGTTTTATTTTATTCCAGAAAGTATTTGGCGTCTCGGCACGCAAGGCGGCCAGAGATGACAAAATGGCCGCGTTGAAGATGGAGACCGAAGGTTTGCGTGCACAAAACCGAGACCTCGCCCTCCAGGTCTCCAAGCTGAAGAAAGAAATCGGAAAAGTTAGTAAACCGGGATTTACTGCAACATTTTATGCTTCTTAAATATGTCACAGTAAGCTCTATAGAGGCTCAGAAATTATTAGATCCGCGGAAGAAGTAAAGTCAGCAGCATAGCTCTGGTCCGACCCTCACCAGATCGACGATGTGTTCACGGACGCGCGGAATCGTTGGACCAGCGCGGCACAAGACCGTTCGTAGTGGAATTCGTCGGAGGAGGCCTTTGTCCAGCAGTTGACGACTGGACGTCTTTCAGCTAATGATGATGATTGTGATGATAATAAATAAATAAATATTACAGGACATTCTTACACAAATTGAATGAGCCGCACGGTAAGCTCACAAGGGCTTGTGATGTGGGTACTCGGCCAACGATAAATATAATATACAAATACTTAAATACATATACGAGTATAAAACACCCATGACTCAAGAACAAATATCTGCGCTCATCACGCAAATATATGCTTTTAATGGGATTTGAACCCAGGACCTTCGGCTTAATAGGTAGGGTCTCTACCCAGTAGGCCAAACCTGTCGTCAATGTCGTGAATGATACATATATCGACATCTATAGATCAAGCCTCATTGCGCAAGAGTCCTTCCTGTGTAAGATTAATTGTCCCAAAACATTGCGTAATTTTTTTTTGCAGATAAAAGACTCCCAGTTCTCCGACTACCTGAGCCTGGCGCGCGAGCGAGACGCACGCTACACCCTCTACTTCGAGAACCTCTCTCTGCAGCTGCGTCTCCGGGAGCTGGAGAGTGCTCCAGCAGACACTGCCCACGAGGATCCTGTGATGCTCCGCATCGCACTGGACCGCTGCAGGTACCGTCAACCAGCTTCTGGGCTACTACGGACGTCACAACTACCTTGGTTTCTTATCTTCTACCTACAATAGCAGCAACGCGTCTATACAGCCTGATTCCCGCTGGATTTCTTAACTTTCCCCAAGTAAACACTTTTCAGACCCCAAAGTTCCCAAGTAAAGAGTTTTTTTTTTTCGTCAAGTAGATAGTTTGGACATGAAGAAAAGGCAAAGCTGTATGGCTCCGTCTTGCATAAGAAATAAATACCCAACACTACTAGGTAACATTATTGATGGCGGCGCCTTTTTTTACATTAATTATACAACAAGTAAGCAAGAAATTAAAACATACGCCAAAACAGTTTCCACTTATAAATAACACAAAATTCCTTTGCTCCGAAAATATTTACATTAAGGTAACATGGTAACAATCAAATACTTCTGTAATAAAACTACGAGGAAAAAGATAGAACTAGTGAACAAAAAGATAATGAAGCATAAGCTAAAATAAACTAGTAAATTAAGAAACTTGTGACTCGATATTTATATATAAATTTTATAATATACAAACACATAGAAAACGCCCATGAGTCAGAAACAAAGTATACATTTAATCAAATCAAATTTTAATAAAAAACCACGCCGTTTCGCGCTTTGAATCAGGGAGCAACTATCGTCAACCCAACGCGAGCTGCGTAAGATGTCCGAGCAGTACGCGCAGACGGTTCCTCAGCGGGAGTTCGATAGCCTGGAGGCCAAGTGCTCCGAGCTCGACAAGCGGACTGAGGAGCTGCAGGCGGAGCTGGGGGCCGTCCAGGACAAATACAAGAAGGTTTCAGGTAACTGAACACAAAATAGGCGCAAGTGGAAGTTTCCGATGAATATTTATGAACTTATGGACCCGGGTATGTCCTAAAACTACGACCAAGACCACCGGAAGATGGGCAGCATCCCTAGAGTGCGGTGGAAGCACTGCCATTCCTAATCCGCATGCCAAGCGTGTCGATTATGGCATTTGCCCCCCTTATGAATAACACCCAAAAACCAGGCAGCCCCCGGTACCCTCGTTATGCCAGAGGATCGCGGGATTCCCCTGGATGTGGAAGGCACAGGACCGGTCTTTTTGAGTCATTTTGGGGGAGGCCTGTGTCCAGCAGTGGACGTCTTTCGGCTGACATGATGATGATTTATGAACTCGATTGTGAAGAACTGTGGTTTCCTTCTGCTATTTCTGCTTATTGCAAAATTAATTTAGTATTGGGCTAATGGCGTAGCGCAAAATATCAGTGAATTCTAGCACAGAAGGAAACACACACAAGGATAGAAGGAAATGGCGGAGAAATTCGCACCCATCCGGCGTATCTGTAGCTCAGTTGGTAGAGCCACGTGTATGTTTCCCGGAGTCGCAAGTTCGTGTCTCGCCCGAGGCAATCGTTTCTCCCATAATATTTTTTATTTCTAAGAATTTATGGTCTCGTTAGCAGTTTTTTTTATAGTTTTTTTTCCTTTAGCATCTAAGAAAAGCTTAGAGGAAGAGTTAGCGGAATGCAAGGAGCGATGCAGTGAGTTGGAGCGAGCTGGCACGCCGCGACCGCGCTGGGAAATTTGTGCGGATTTCATCAGTGGAGGCCGGGAGAGGTCAGGTTATCTCCCTGGTTTAAGTAGCACTAGCACAAAAAAATCACTAGAAAATCACGGGATGGATCTACTTAATGTGAACACACGGACAGAACCGCTGAACACACTCGTATCTAATACATAGCACTTGGTCAGGCTAGGATTCGATCGAATTTTGCGCGTATTTCTATCTTAAGGTGTCGTAGACTATCTAGAATAGTACCACCCTATCGCCCGCGGGTGTCGTAAGACCCGAGAAAGGGACAAAACCGACAGATAGGCATCAGCGTCCGTCGAATCCCAATCTACAGCTACTGCGGTCGCCAACCCAGCGTGGCGACTATGGCAAATAACCCCCAAGATAATACAAGTATATTTGAGGGAGGCTTATGTCGTAGACGATTTACGGCTTGAATGATGATGATGATGAAGTCAGGCCTGTGCCGGACGTATTATAACTAGTGGGATTAGCATTCAGTGCTCTACTGATACACCTTTCAAGGGGATCCATTCAACCCCCAGCACTGACGTTCTTGTTACAGCACCCCACTCGCTAACCGCGGTGTTCGGGTTCTGAAAACCGTTGGTTTAGAATTAGATATAACAAAGTCACGGAACTAAATTCTGCAATTTTTCCAGATGGTGGCAGTTGGCAAGCGGGTTATCCTCAAGAGACATTCTCAGAGTTCTTTTGAAAGAGCTTGGACCAGCCGCAGAGAGCGACCATTTGGAGTATTTTGATGGCTTGGTATATATTTATTTCACTTTTTTCAATGTTTTATCTAAAAGTGGTGGTCATAAGCCTTTCGCTGTAAAGTTGTCAAGATCCCAGGAAAATCCAAGCCTTTACTAACCTTGGGTTGAAATTAAATAAAAGTATCACTTGGCCGTTTTAGAGATCGCATCGTATGTCATAACATCGAAGATATGTGGTTTTCTACCGTAATCGTAAAATCCTACTCGAATGCGTTCTTTATAATGTAGGACATAAAGTATAATCTCTTTTGTATCAACATCAACAACGAAGGAAACAAATGAAGCTAAACTCCGTTCCAAATGTATAAAATTCAAATTTCTTTAAAGTAATTAAATTAGTATCACATGTAGGAACATACTGCGACCGCCAACCCCCCTGTTAAGCGTGGTGATTACGGGATTAAACCTGCTCATAGTTCGCTTCCTGTGGCGGTCTATGGGGGAGGCCATGTCCAGCAGTGAACGACCATGCCTGATAGAATAGAAGAGGATTACAATAATTTCCAGTCTCCTGTACCTATATACTTATTTACTAGTTATCGTATAGTGACTGGACGCATAAAACAGCATATCGGGCTCTGTGGTGTATCTTGGGAGAGGTCTATGTCCAGCTGTGGCTGATGATAATCCATTAAGAGGAAGATCAAAGTTGGTTTCCAAGTTTTTTTACTGGTACAGGGCACAGACCCCGCCATCCCCCCGTACCTCCGGTATACCGGCAAGGTCCGCAACATCAGACTCTCGCGGCGCGAAGTCAGCGTGCTCATTACAGACGTGTGGCACAGCAAGAGGCGCCTCGCAGTCCCCATGCAGGACTACCTCACCACGTATTTAGAGGACAGGTACAGTGGAGCAAAAGTATAATACTAAGTAGCACTTTGATCCAGATACCAGCTCCAACACACACCAAGATGGGCGACCGGGCTGCCGAGTGTGGCGATTGTGGCATTGGACCCCAATGACCATTAGAGGTCGCTTCCAAAGGTGGTCACTTTAATGTTGATATATTTATCTGCTTTCTCTCTCCATTGCAGAGTTCAGAATTCATGTAGCCCTTATCTTAATAACGGTTGCTAATTTCTATCTCTGTTATTAAGGCTTTGAAAGCCGTAATCGATGTCGGGAGACTGTGTCACAGACAAATGTGATGGTGTCTAGTGTCTGGGTCACAGCTTTCTGTTGACGTAATGTTGTTTGGAGCTATCTTTCTAACGCGACGCGGATTTGCTTCGTGTCAAATGTCTTTTGTCCACTACCACTCCTCTAGCTTTTTTATGTTTTATATCATTCATTTGTTTTTGTGCCAAGATCATTCTACGTCAAGCTGACAATCCCTAGTAAGCCCCATGGCTAGGGTTTTACCACTAATTCGTGAAGTCACAAATACATTCAGGTGTACCCAGGCGTGTATAGGTATACATAGATATCCTACACCTAACCATGTATCATACAAAGTGTTATCCCTGTCACAGCTTTGCATGCCAAATAGGATTACCTACCTACCCCCTGTATTCAAAGTCCTACGTCCTACCGGTTTGATAGATACCAGCAAGTGTCAATGCGAGCTGAATGGGCGTACAACCTGTGCGCTGGCGCCGAGCAGATGCTGGACGAGCCGCAAGTCAAGCTGTTCTGGGGCGTACTGCACGGGCATCTGAGCGAGGACATCTACTGGTCGCTGCGCGCGCAGTGGGACACGCTGAGAGACCAGCTGTTCCGAGTTAGCAAGGATGGCGAGGTGAGACTGGCTGATCAGTTCACTACTCTTCCTCCTGATACAGTTCTAACTGCTGAAGATCATGGCCTGCGGACTAATTTAATTAACAACAGCTTTCCGTTTCTCCCTATTCGTTGCTTTGTGGAAAGTAAGTTAAGTACCTGAGATCGACATTGTGATTACACCTTTCGGCGTGAAGCGTTTAGAAGAACTGGAAGACGCAGAGTAGATAGGCCTCCCACAAGGTGGACCGACGATCTGGTCAAGGACGCGGAATGCCACTGGATGTGGAAGGCGCAAGACCAGTCTTTTTGGGTCGTTTATTGGGGGAGGCCTATGGACGGCTTTCGACTGACATGGTGATGATGATGATAAAGCGTTTTGCATACCGCCTAGCCTGGGATGGCCTTAACGGAGGTATGTGGTACTCGCTCGATCCAGCCTCTCCTGATGAGAGGGTAGAAATGAGAATATTCTCTAAGACACTCCGGCGTTCAACACCTGCCGTTATTGGGGACGTCATGGGATCGCGAACATTCTACCATGAGCCAGTTAGTCACACCTGGGCTTGGTCATCTATGCCTCCTATCGTCAACCTTTTCAGCAACACAAGTTTCTCAAAGTTGCCAGGATCTCTGCATGCTACGAGACTGAAATATATCGGCAGTCCTTCTGGACACAAATGGTGGGTGGTGTTTCTTTTAGAGTTTAAGTTTATTATTAATATGTTAATGCGGCCAGGTTGACCACAAATAACGTGTTAACTCATCATCATCATGTCAGCAGAAAGTCGTCCACTGCTGGACATAGGCCTCCCCCAAAACGACCCAAAAAGACCGGTCCCGCGCCTTGCACTTCCAGCGGCATCCCGCGACCCTCACTAGGTCGTCAGTCCACCTTGGGGGAGGCCTACCTCCGCTGCGTCTTCCAGTTCGTGGTCGCCACTCCAGAACCTTATTCCACCCCACCGGCCATCGGTTCGGCGCGCAATGTGCCCCGCCCACTGCCACTTAAGTTTAGCGATCCAGAGGACTATATCGGTAACTTTGGTTCTACTGCGGATGAAACCATTCCTGATGCGATCACGCAGAGACACTCCCAACATAGCCCTCTCCATTGCCCTTTGGGTGACTTTCAGTTTCCGACGTTTCAGCACCTTAAGTCATCACACAGAGTCGAGTAGATTGTAGAATGAAAGTGAAAGGATATATCTCAAATACAATTAACCGTTTATCTGGTCCGGCCGCAATAATCCTTTGTATGTGATTGACAAACACACGATGCTTTTTTGTGGTCATCTTCCTAGGGGTGGCTACGACTAACAGGGTTTTAACTGGTAACATGATGATGCAAAAGTAAATAAGAACTCCTTTTTCAGAGTATTACAATAGAAGACTTCGAGAAAGTGGCTAAAGCACAATTTCCGTTGAAGAGCGAAGTGGACATCCGGAATCTGTGCGATGTCGTGCGTAAACAGTTGAAGCTGAAACTGAACAACACTGAGGTGAACCTGGACAAGCTGTTTCAGGAGGCAAGTCATGTGGGAATGTTTCTACAACTTCCTCGCCAAACACTTTGACACTTACTGCCAGTCAGCCATTGATGGCCCTTCCCTTGTTGTCAAGTGCAAAAATACGTACCGAAAGAATCCTTTCATAAATACGTCCTACAACCTTATTTACTGTACAAATAGAGTTGCTCGGGACATAATTTTGAAAGTTTGGCTGTGAACGAATTTTTACACTTGACTGTACGAGGGCTGTTCCGTATATAGTTAGTCAACGGCGTACTATTAATCGTATTAATTTAATTTTAGTATAGCTTAAAGGCAAATTTTATTACAAACCATTTCGTGTAAATGTCACTGGCCAGTAACATTCTGTTATTTTTTTATGAAATTAGAAAGAAACATGTCTGTCACTTTTTGTTCGCAAAAATGGAGCTAACGCGGGAAGCATTTCGTGCTATGATATATTATGATTATAAAAGAGTGTTAACATACAAGGATTCTCATGAAATTTTAACTAGTGTTTTTGGGTCATTATTCCCATCTCTTGCCACTGTCAGTTACTGGTTCCGTGAATTTAAGCGTGGCCGGAGCGACATCAAAGATGAGCCTAGACCGGGGCGACCGCCAACGGCAGTCACTCCAGAAAATGTTATCAAGGTGGAGTGGCTAATCAAGGAATCTCGAAATATTACACATCGAGAGATTCAGGACAAACTGAAGATTGGATCCCGGGCAGTTTCTACCATTTTGCATGACCACCTGCAAGTCCGGAAGGTTTCGTCTCGGTGGATACCACATTTTCTCACACAGGAGCAAAAAGATAGACGTGTCGATTGGTGCAAATTTATGCTAAAATAATTCGATAAAGGCGATTCTCAACAATTGAGCTACATTGTGACATCCGACGAATCTTGGACATATAGCTACGACCCATTTACAAAACAGCAATCAACACAATGGGTCTTTGAAAATGATGATTTACCTACTAAGTAGTTCGCGGCCGAAGCGTCAACAAAAAAATGGTTGCTGTTTTTTTTCGACGTTGTGGACCTGTAGCCGTAATTCCACTTGAAGATCAGAAAACAGTTACCAGCCAATGGTACAGTGAAGTTTGCTTGCCACAGGCCTTCCAGGAGCTGAACGTCAGTCTTCCAAGTACTGGAACCCGGGGCATAATTTTTCATCAAGATAATGCTCCGGCTCACACGGCTGCCAGAACCATGGATTTTTTTAGCAAATCAGGAGTGCAACTACTACCACACCCTACGTATAGCCCTGACCTGGCTCCGTGTGATTTTTTTCTGTTCCCCACGTTACAAAAATCATTCCGTGGACGACGATTTTCGACGGCAGATGAAGCAGTGGACGTATTCAGGCGACTTTTTTTTGACCTTCCGCAAGAACAGTTTTTTCCCTGTTTTGAAAGTTGGTTCAGTCGAATGCATAAGTGCATAAATGTAGCAGGGGAATACTTTGAAAAGTTGTAAATAAAGTTTTATTATATAGCTTATAGTTTTTGTTTAACTAAAAATTTTCGGAACAGCCCTCGTATAAACATTACGAACAACTTCATCGTCTTGTTTCGTCTTTTTAACTCATTAATCTTTCTTTACAAAAATTACAATATTATATATGAAAACTACGAGGTATAGTCAACCAATTTGATTTCTAGGCCACTTCGAACCTTGTCAGTGACGTTAATAAGAGATCTTTTGCGTCTTTCATATAAATTTTCACTGTGACAAAGAACGAAGTGGCCTATAAATCAAATTGGTTGACTGTACTTACTTTGTTTCTTTAAATAATGCCCTAAATTACATGTAGCAACTTCTTAACCCCTTAAAATAAGGCGCAAAATTGTATACATATATAACAGTACTTTATTTTGTATACAAATTGTGATTCCTGTATTCTATGATTGCTACACACCATTATCAGCTAATCGCCATCTACGAGGAATCTCCTTATCTTGATCTTTTCTGGTGTTCTTTCCTCAATCAGAACGAGGAAGGCTTCGACCGCGTGGAGCTAGCTCGGGAGTTGCACAGACAACGGCAGCAGGCCCAGGATAAATACCTGCGCGAAGTCCTGGCGGAGTTAGGCGGGAAGGGGCAGGGCAGCAAAATGATCTCTGTGGACGCGCTCAAGCGGGCCTTCGCTATAGTTGACCCTGCTATAGGTAAGAGAGGGCCAACCGCAAAATCGAAGTTCGCTTTCGATCAACTGTTTCTGTCACTCTAACCGTCTTATTATAGTTAAACAGAAAGGTATCCGAAATCAAACTACTTATACTTATATCTAGGAGGAATAAAGAAATTAAATGGTCTATGTCTATCACTTATATATTCATAAGCTAGATGGCGCACTATGGCCGTACTCAGTATTGTCGTTAGACAAGGATCGTAGCACACAATTTCCTTCGCCAGGAGATGCGCATACCCGACTCAGCATTTATAGTCCCATTTCGTGGTAAACTTATAATCAATATGTAGAAAAAATATTTTATTTAAATATTTGTATTTCATTAGTATATCACGAATAAATAACTGATATCTGTAGGTACTGAATAATGTTAGTCACCGTAGTCACACTCAAGATAGCCCATTGCTGATGTGTAAGTGTTTTGATGACGTCACAGTGAACTTATACGTTATTTTCCTAACTAGTGTGTAAAAGTGCACTTTGCGCACGCTTCGCGTGCGTAAATTTCACTTTTCAAGGCACTTGTTATGAAAAATTGGGTTCGATACACGTGTAAAAACTTTTTTAAGACTCGGGTGATTGTCACCCTCGTTTCACTCGGGCTCCAACTTTCACGCACGTCGAAAAAAAAATTTTTCACTAGTATCGAAATGTACTATTTTAATAAGTTATCAAATCTGTTCAAAAATGGTGGACACTGCAAAACAACATACCTGCGCAAAAAAAAAACATTCCAGCAACCGTTTATATGGAAAGGCTTTATATAATGTAGGTGTCTAACTAACAGATTGTTGGGTAGGTATCAAGCTCAGACTTTTTTATCAGTGTATACACTTAAGATTAATCTTAACAAGTTTCATTTCAACAATGTATTTCGCTCTGAGACCTATAACATATACAAAAACATTTATTTCAGATCATATCCGCATGGAGCGGAACATCCGATGGGCTTTCTCTGACCAAGTGTCTGAGCTAAGCAGCATCAGCCCGTTGCCGCTTCGGACCCTGGCTACCAGACTTGCGGCTGGAGACATTGAACGCGTTGGCCCTCGCTCTCGGAGCACGCATCGGAGAACTACGTACAAATAAATATTATATTATCACAAACATATTATAATCAATCCTAAACAATAAAGAATATCAATATGTTTCACTTTTTATATCACGCGTTTTGAATATAAAAAGTTACTGTGAAAACCTACGGCGCTACCGCAAAAAACGATATTCGTCAATTTCGGACGATTGTCTCTGTCACTCTCATGATACCTTAATTGGAGTAAAAGAGAAAGATGCTTAATCATTGCGCTGTTTAAGCACAATGTAAAACCGGTGAGTATATAATAATAATTACTAATCGGTGATTTCGGTACTAACATGTTGCACTCAAAGTTAAATGTCAGTGCTGTCAAACTGACGTTGACGTTTGACGTACTAATTTCGAGTTACACACGTGTTGTGGACCTTTTGTTTACATGGAGTTTTAAAATATTATATATATGAAAATACTTTTCAAATTTACAAAAGATGGCCGATATAATTGACACAGAAGAAGAGGATCGAGACATAGTAGGGCCAGAAGAAATAGATCAATTATTTAGTAAAAAATACAACTTGTTAACAGAAACTGCAGTGTCGTTAAAAAAATCATATATAAATAAGTTATCTACCACTAAGTAAGTGTTCAATCGTATCTTTTAACTTTACTGAGGTTTTTATACTCGATTTTGTATATCGATAACCTAAATTAAACAAACATTATACAGTTTATAAGTTATAAATTTGTTCACATGTTAAGGCATGACATCAACACAAACTTGTTTTCAGATCGTTAAAAATTGCAGTAAGCTTAGTAGACAATAGCATTGAAGTATACCAGCTCACCAACACGTCTCTCAACAAGGTGTGTAAGCTCAGCGGGCACAAGAAAGAGCTGACTGATGTGGTGTTCCTATATAAAGAGGAGAACCTTTTGCATAGCTGTGGACAGGACGGGCTGGTGAAGTTGTGGGATACAAGAACCAGTGGGAGCTGTGTACAGGAGTACAAAGGTAGTCATAAGTGTAATTCTCACCAGTTTCCTTATTAACACTTTAGCAACCAAGAACCCTCCTGACGGGAACACCACTCGTAGGCACGTAGCCGATTACATGGGTTTCCCCGTATGTTGCGAAAATATCGTAGCGCCGCATAGAGCACGGTTTCGGAAGTGTTAAAGCATATTAGGATATGAGATAGATAAGGTAGAATATAAAAAAAAATTTGAGAAGATAATTGTTATGTCTGAATTTGAGTTGTGGCTTCCATATAATTACTATCCAAAATACTATTATTGTTATAGCAACAATGATATATTATGATAATAGGTACAATTATCGTAAAACAAATAAATGTTACAGGACATTCTTACACAAACCAACTGGAAGGCTTGTATTATTGTACTCAGCCAATGATATAATATAATATACAAATACTTAAATGCATAGAAAACACCCATGACCCAGGAACAACTAAAATGCCCTTACTGCAACTGGCGCTCATCACACAAATAAAATGCCCTTACTGTGAAGCCAGGACCATCACCTTCATAGTCAGGGTCACTACCCACTAGGCCAAAGCTAACCTAAAACAAATCAAATATATTTAAAACATGTTACAGATGAAGATGAGCAGATTGTCCGGCCTTACCTCTCCATGGACGTGTCCTGTAACAGCCGGGTGCTCTGTGCTGGCAGCCAGACAGTTCAGAACGATGCATACCTCGTGTTCTGGGACCAGCGCGTCACTAAACCTTTGGGCGGCTACTGGAACTCTCACACTGATGATATCACTCAGGTATAGAATTAAATTATGCAGTACTCCATTTTGACCTATAGAATATTTGAAAATATTAAGCAGATACAAGGATTCCAAAATGACGTAATAAAATAAAATAAAAATAGCTGAAGTTTTGTACTATTCATAAATACACTATTTATGTAAATATTATGTTGTTACTCCCAATACTATTACTATTTACTATTTTCTAATTTCCATTGACAACTTCAGCTTGTCTTCCAACATATTCCTCTTCCAGGTATTGTGGTCTCTTCCTTTCCCTAACCAGTTCACTCCACCTATCCTTTTGAAGTCATCTGACTATTCAAGAGTGGGCCTTTCTCTTCCTTTTTTGCCCCGTTGGGTACCACTGTATAAAGTCTTTTGTCCAAAATGACATATCATATCATCCTTAAAGTAAATGCCCCAGTCTACTAGACTTGCTAATAACCAATGCATGTTCAGCCATGTTTATGTCCAATAATTGACACCCTGCTGTCACCTTTACCACTAATTATATATTTAATAACAACATACTGACTGAATCTAAAAACTACTGTGAATCTTCCAGGTGAAATTCCACAAGAAGAAACCAAATGTCCTAGCCTCCGGTTCTGATGATGGACTGCTGAACATCTACAACATCATGGAGGCCACAGAGGACGACGCCCTCACCTACTCGCTCAATGTGGAGAACTCCATCGAGAAGATCACTTGGCTTAGTGACACACAGGTACTGTTAAGTACATAAATATCTATACACTTTTTCATGTATGCCATTGCATAGAGTGGAATTGCCATGTGGTGCCAGCTGAAAAACGCCACCTCATCTCCTCTGGCAGGTGTCGTAGAAAGCGACAAAGTGAAAAAACTGAAGGATGAGCAGCAGCATCCGTAGAAAACCAAATCTCCTGCACGAAACAGCTTCTGCGGTCGCCAACCCGCCTGCCTATCGTGGCGACCGATAACTCATTCCATAGTAAGGCCCCCCGCGTTTAAGCGGCGTATCCGCGGCGTGCAATTGTACATTGGAACGCCGAGAAAACTGTACTGTACCGTACCCACTTAGCGTCTTCAGCTCTCGCGGCTGATTTTCATATTTTTTTTTTAACCGCAGGCCTCCTGCGTGACTCAGAGCAGCGACCTCCAGGTTTGGGACACAGAGCGCGGAGACCTCGTGCGCAGTTACGACCGGGACAAGATCTCGAGAACCATCAAGGTACATGACAACACATGTTACTATAATCTTAAATCTTTTTGTCCGAGTGAGGTATGCCTTCCCTCCATCACATCGCGAGTTTTGGGGCTCGACGCTCTTGTTAAGGAGAGGGAGGAAAAGCTGGCCCAGTACCGCGAACAGCGAAGTTCGTATATTTCGAGCATCCTTCTCTTTTACTCAAATTAAGGCGTTTTGAGAGTGACAGAGACAATCGTCCGAAATATACGAGTATCGTATTCGCGGTAGCGCCGCTGTTCTTTACCGACTAAATCCCATTCTGGCGTTTTATACTTGTCGTTGGCGAGGATACCATGGGGCAGGCATACCACCACGAACTTTGTTCTTTTAACTTCTCTCTAAACTTAACTCGATCGCAATAATAGCAATTCAAATAAAAACCCAAAATTAATATAATTATATGTATAGTAAATAGTAGATAATGAATGAAGCTACATGATTGACATGTTTTCAAGCAGTTAAAGGTAAATTACGAGCATTTTCAAGTGGCTTAACAATCTATGTACCTCACTGTATGTGTATGAAATTATTTATTATATATGTTCCTTCTAAAAACGGCAAAAAGTACTAATATTTTCTTTCACATAAGTTTTTACGCCACGCTACGGTTAACAAATCTGAGGCTCTAGTGTAAGTTTCTTTTGACTTAAAAAACGCCTCGAACGCGTAAGTGATAATGTTATTTATGGGTAACTCTATGGGTGACGCTTTGTTACGTAAAAAATTTACACTCAGGGCTCTGGATAGTCACCCGAGTATCCAGATTAGTTAACCGCGGCGTAGATTCTATTTTGACTACGATGATGATGATAGTTCTGTTTCCCTCGTGCAGCGCAGCCGCGGCGACGACTGCTACCTGGTGGACACGTACCGCTCGGCCGACGGCGAGGCCGTCATACTAGCCGGCTCGCACGCCGCCCCCGGGTGAGTTACACTTTTTAGTTTTTAGGGTTCCGTACCTCAAAAGGAAAAAACGGAACCCTTATAGGATCACTTTGTTGTCCGTCTGTCCGTCCGTCCGTCCGTCCGTCTGTCAAGACCCTTTTTCTCAGGAACGCGTGGAGGTATGAAGCTGAAATTTATATCAATTACTCAGGTCTACTGTCCCTTAAAGCTGTGAAAAAATCAAACTTCTAAGCCAACGCAATCAAAAGATACAGCCGTTTATGCCGCAAATTTTCGACACTTGCAAGGGAATCAAAACCTACAGGGTGCTTCCCGTGAACTCAGAATCTTGAAATTTGGTACGAAGCAACGTCTTATAGCATAGATAAAGGAAAAATTACGAAAACCATACATTTTTAGTTACATCACATAATATATTTTTTTTAATAATTTTAAACTTACTACCCATTTCCTCATAAACGCGTAGAGGTATTAAATTGAAATTCATACCAAATACTCAGGTCTATAATACCTTTAAGCTGTAGCAAAATCAAACTTCTATGTCAACGCAATCAAAAGAAACAGCAATTTAAGCTGCATATTTTGAAACTCGCAAGTACTCGCAAGGGAATCAAAACCTAAAGGGTACTTCCAGTCGACCTAGAATCTTGAAATTTGGCATGAAGCAACGTTTTATAGCACACATAAAGGAAAAATTCCGAAAACCTTAAATTTTTAGTTACATTACAAAATATATATTTTTTAATAAATATAAACTTTGTAAACCTTGCAGGTTTGTACGGAACCCTCGGTGTGCGAGTCCGACTCGCACTTGGCCGGTTTTTTTTCTTGATTTGTCGGTTGAAAGATCGTGCCAGCCAGTGTTAATGTCGTTTATGAAAAAAGGTGGTGGACCCGGGTATGTCCTTAAACTACGTCCAACAATGAGAGGTAGGGCACAGCGATGACCATCACGCTTGAATCTGGGGCAGCCCAACTGGGGAAGTACCTCCTCCTTACAGAAGACCACAGCCATAGCACTGCTAGCTTTCAGGTATGCAGTGTTGTGTTCCTGATGGTGAGTAAGGTTCCCAGAGCTCCAACCCCCTTTAAAGGCCGGCAACGCGCTTGTGACTCCTCTAGTGTTACGGGTGCCCATGGGCGACGGTAACTGCTTACCACCAGGCAATCCGTGAGCTCGTTTGCCGCCTATGTCATAAAAAAAAAAAACCGGCCAAGTGCGAGTCGGACTCGCGCACCGAGGGTTCCGTACAAACCTGCAAGGTTTACAAAGTTCGTTCATTACGACAATCGAGTCATAACTATGGTATTTTTAGGGTAAAGTAATAAGTTTATATTTATTAAAAAAATATATATTTTGTAATGTAACTAAAAATTTAAGGTTTTCGGAATTTTTCCTTTATGTGTGCTATAAAACGTTGCTTCATGCCAAATTTCAAGATTCTAGGTCGACTGGAAGTACCCTTTAGGTTTTGATTCCCTTGCGAGTACTTGCGAGTTTCAAAATATGCAGCTTAAATTGCTGTTTCTTTTGATTGCGTTGACATAGAAGTTTGATTTTGCTACAGCTTAAAGGTATTATAGACCTGAGTATTTGGTATGAATTTCAATTTAATACCTCTACGCGTTTATGAGCAAATGGGTAGTAAGTTTAAAATTATTAAAAAAATATATATTATGTGATGTAACTAAAAATTTATGGTTTTCGTAATTTTTCCTTTATCTATGCTATAAGACGTTGCTTCGTACCAAATTTCAAGATTCTGAGTTCACGGGAAGCACCCTGTAGGTTTTGATTCCCTTGCAATTGTCGAAAATTTGCGGCATAAACGGCTGTATCTTTTGATTGCGTTGGCTTAGAAGTTTGATTTTTTCACAGCTTCAAGGGACAGTAGACCTGAGTAATTGATATAAATTTCAGCTTCATACCTCCACGCGTTCCTGAGAAAAAGGGTCTTGACAGACGGACGGACGGACGGACGGACAGACGGACAACAAAGTGATCCTATAAGGGTTCCGTTTTTTCCTTTTGAGGTACGGAACCCTAAAAAGGTTTTATAAAATAGTATTTTAAAAAGACTTATCAAATTAATTCTCCACGCATGATTCTTCGGTTATTATTTTACCTTTAGCGACAGACGACACACACATTTGCCGTGCCCGCGACACCACGCCATCGCATTTTTTTTTTATGAAATAGGCGGCAAACGAGCAGACGGATTGCCTGGTGGTAAGCAATTACCGTCGCCCATGGGCACCCGCAACACTAGATGAGTCACAAGCGCGTTGCCGGCCTTTAAGGGCGGTTGGAGCTATGGGAACCTTACTCACCCTCAAGAACACAGCACTACATACCTGAAAGGTAGCAGTGCTATTATGGCTGTGGTCTTCTGTAAGGATGAGGTACTTCCCCAGTTGGGCTGCCCCAGATTCTAGCGTGATGGTCATCGCTGTGCCCTACCTATTGATGGACGTAGTTTAAGGACATACCCGGGTCCAACAACAACTTTACGGAATCCCCCGTAGGTCCTTATTTCATTAACAAAGCTGACGTCCGCATCCGTCGTTGGCTGTCAAAAGTAACGAGTATAGCTTACACACGGTTCCAGGTCTAGTGTTACAATAAAAGTAACGAGTATAGCAGGGGTAGCGAGGGTTCCAGGTCTCGTGTTACAATAAATGTGATTGTGCCCAGGAACGTGCTCCGGTCGGTGACGGCCACCAGTAAGAAACTGCAGCCGACCACCAACTTCGTCGGGAACAAGCAGATCGTGAGGTGCTGCTCTTACAACGCTGATGTAAGTATCAAGTGCTGTTTGCCTCACATTCTAGCAGTATTAATGTTCGTGCCTATTGCCAGGTATATCGGGTGTTTCCTGTAACAAGAGCAATAACTTTAGGCATCATTTCTACACCACAAACGTATCAATATTTGTTCTACGATTTTTGAAAATATTGACTAAATATTAATAAAAAGGGATTTTTTAAATAAGCAATGTATTGCGAAAACTATGAAGTTTGTAGGCTGACAGTAAATGTCAACTAGACGATTGGATGCTGTTCATTGAAAAGACTATTTAGTTTGTTCGAAAAAATATCAAGTAATAAATTACACATTTTTTTAAAGTTGTAGAACAAAGTTGCTAGGTTCGTGGTGTAGAAGCGATCCCTACAATTATTGCTCCTATTACAGGAAACACCCGGTATAATGACCTACAGTCCTAATCTATAGGCCCGTGTATTACGAAAGGAGAAACTATATAAACTCACGTGTTCTTATATCGCACTAGGCAATATGTATCGGGTAAGCTCTGGTGGGTACCAGAGCTTACCCTGCTTACTGCTTGAAAATGGGTATTTTCAAGCAGTAAGCAGGCATTGTGTTTTTGCCTTAAGGTATACAGTGAAACTTATACACACATCCTAACTCTTAAAAATAACTCAAATGTATTATATCATTTTTATAAACTACGTCGGTGGCAACCAAGCATACTGCCCACCTGATGGTAAGCAGTTCCGCAGGCTGCAACTGCAGAGGTGATGAGCGTTGCCGACTCTTTATACTTTATTTACTTTATTTTGAATGTGACTGTTTTTGTTATTACGACAAGTAAACAATTTATTTTTCCTCGCGGCAGTGAGGTAAAAAATTGTGTGTTTCACTCAGTAGCAAAGTCTGTTCCCCTCTCGTGCTTTGAAACCATCCCAAAGATTCCACTCTTGGAACCACTCGCTATGCTCGTGGAATCTTTCGCTAGCCAGTCCACTAGCTAGTCAGTCTCAGTTTTATCTCAAGAAGGTAAACACTAAATTTGCTCCCTTGTGTAACAAATAACTATTTCTTTCCAGAGAGACATTCTCGTGACGACGGGGGAGTCAGGACTCATCAGCGTGTGGGCCGCGGGCGACGGGGGACACCAACACAACGGCGTCGCACACAAGCTGGCCAGCTCCGTGGAGAAGATGCGAGTGCGGCACAAACCTTACTGACGAATACACTGTCGTACTGCTTACTGTTGTTTCATTATACGGGTGACGCGGACACCGGTGTCCGACACACTATAACTAGTTAGATGGGATTCTCAAAAAATAGTGCACCCAAATAGTGAGTTGTTAAGAAAAGTTACATCTTTTTGCCTTTAATTATGTTGTAATATCTATTAAAGTTTATAATACGAACATAAAAACCAAGTTTTTATCGAAATTTAATGCTTAATTGTGATTTAACTTTTCTTAACAACCTTTATTAATTATTTGTGCGAGTGTGACTCAAATAGTATTGATGAATACACTATAGTATTGTTTACTGTTGTTTCATTATTACGGGTGACAAGCGGGGTGATTGGGAGAGAACGGTTTCGGAGACGTTAGCTAGTTCTATAGACAAGTTTTATAGCCGAATACACTATAGTATAGTTTACTGTTGATTCATTATTACAGTACCCGTACCATGAGTTGTGACATTACGGTTTTCGATAACGAGTATCGAGTTTACTATCTGTGCATCTCGCTTGTACTATTTTAGTGCGAACAAGATGCACAGATAGTAAACTCGATACTCGTTATCGAAAACCGTAATGTCACAACTCATGGTACGGGTACAGGTGACGTCGGGGGACAAAAACAGAATAATGTCGGAACACACTTTTTGTCGCTCAAAGAGTTATAAGTGAAAAACTTTGCTACAACACCTGGTCTATGTAGTAGTAACGTGTGTACACGCATGTCGGCGTTCTATATTCAAATGTCGACGTAAGTTCCATTTTCTCTGCACAACTACATAGACATGGTCCTTCAGTTAAGTTTTTCATCTATACCAGTTCAGTTCAAAGGTTTAAAAAAACACAATCGTACGACAACTTATATCTTTATTATCCATTAAGCAGCCAAATATGAATAAACACAAGTTATTCTGTTACGGCTAACACACTCACACTAGTGTAAATACATGAAACCACGCACACATCTATACGGATCCGTCTCACAGAGGTTTTTACCCCATTACCATTTTTATAGTCAGATCAACTATTTTAGTCGCTCAAGAAAATGATGGTAGTTGAATATCATCAACAGAGCCCGGAAAATCCATAGCAAAACAAAACACTGTCGCAATCAAACTAGTGATAGAAATATTTTTTTATCGATATCGAGTAAGATCTGTGTAAAAAAAATCATACCGATATGTTTAGGTACATTATTTTTTAATCATTCACGCCAATCGCAAAAGAAGTGGTAAGTAGGGTTTATTTATATGTGTTATTTCATCTGAAACGCAACGTAACTTATATTATCAACGTCAATTATATTTCATGTTAAGTAATAAACCTCCTTTTTGGCTTGGCCGTAGTCGGGTGACAAAGATGTAATCAACCTCATCAAAAAAAAACCTCACATCAGATAATTAGTATTCCGTAAGACATCGATGAACTCGATATCGATAAAAAAATGTTTCTAACACTAGTTTGATTGCGACAGTCTTTTGTTTTGCTATGGATTTTCCGAGCTCTGATCATCAATCATCATATCCATGCATTATTGGAAACGAAATAGTTAGAAAGGAAATAAAAAGGTTAAGTATAGTAGCGACCTCTGTCGCCATAAGGAACTAATTGCGTAACAATTTAGTAACATGTGACATTATCTAGGAAAAGGGACCTTAATATCTTTGGCGCTTACGTCTAACCGCCGTGGCATTTGGATCACGTCATTTTTAACAAAGGCATAAGCGCCGTGGGCAATAAAGTTTTTATAAATAATGTCACACAAGAACGGAACTCTCTTACCAATAAAGTCAATAGGAAAGAAATTTCCCCTAATACACCTCCATGGTTGCACCTCCGTGAAAAGGACCCGAAAACAAATAAACTCTAAACATTAATAATAATCTCTTAATTCGACCCGATTTAGAACTCCTCTCAAAACTATATAAACAA
The DNA here is from genome assembly GCA_022674325.2 of Grapholita molesta. Classification (NCBI taxonomy): domain Eukaryota; kingdom Metazoa; phylum Arthropoda; class Insecta; order Lepidoptera; family Tortricidae; genus Grapholita; species Grapholita molesta. The sequence continues at coordinate 16,295,206 of CP053136.2, forward strand.
TATCTTTTTTTTCTTATAAAGCATAATACAATTTAAAATATAACATCGATGAGATATTACGATTTTAAGCTCTACCTAAATGGCATAAGGTACATAATTGTGTTGATTTCCATGCATTATTCATGTAAAAATTATTCTAAGACGGCACACATCAAATTAGCCTAAAAATAAAATCCCAATAAATATAAATTTGTACTCGAATATAATCTAATCTCGAACGCTGCTTTCAAATAAAAAAAAAAATGTGATGTAAAATCTTTAAAACCATGATTTGAGCTGCATTCGACATTTCTCAGCGATAAGTTTCCTCGGACAAAAACTAAATAAAAGAAATGCCATTAACATGAAACATTTGAGTTACCCTCACAATAAAAACACTAAAGTACTTTATTTTTACAGTGGACCGTCGCTTGCAAAAATATCTCTACAATTTAACACGCAATAATAAATGAAATGAATATAGAAGTCAGATATTATTACGTGTCTTTCCGTTTAAGATATTATTGTAGGCGACAATAGTATTTCATTTTATCATTAAACTATTTGGTACTATCAGCATATTTTTTTTTTTAAATTTAGCAATGTATGTAGAACATTTTGGAACGATCGATGGTCTGTAAAACCGCGTTCAGGCTATTCCGGAAATCCACGTTTGAGAAGTGACCATAAAATTGCTGTTTATTTATTTTAAAAGAAAATCTAAATGATAATTCCCTGTTGATAAGTATAATTATACGCGTCAATAGCAAATTGACATTTTCATTTTGCATCAAAACAGAATAAAAGTAAAGTTTATGGTCAGTTTTATGTGGAATTACTCAGCCTATTTTTTCTTTATCATCTGTGGACTTGAGTTTTTTTTTCGTAAGATGTGACATTAGCTATGAAACCTTATTGCCAATGACGCTTACGTCAAAACGCGTTGCATTTGTATTGTGTAAATTTTAACAACGCCATAAGCGCCATCGACTATAAAGTTTCGTAGCTAATGTCACATTTCTTATGAAAAAAACTGATGAACTGAAAAGTCTACAGATGGTACAGAACACATCCTTAGAACTTACTATAAAACTGAGATTTACTTTGGTTAGATGGCGCTAGTGTTCCCTGCATTACAAGAAGGCGGTTTTGTATATAAATTGTCAATTCAAGTGTTATACGATCGTTGTAATTAAAGGACAGACAGACAGAATTTGAACTGCAAACAGTCTGCAAATTGTCAAGTTCACTTATTAGTAGTTCATGTAAGTGAATGAAATTTGCCAACTGTAACTGCATTTCAACTGCAATATGAAGGTTTATGCAAGTAGCTGACGGGGACAGTTACACTCAGCGAGCATGAGGCAGGGTATCTTATACCCCATCAGTCTCTTATGTCAATAATGACAAGGTATATTTTTCTGTATTTTTTTTTACGTCATGCTCCCCGGGTTAACTTCATCAGAACTAGACTACACTTGCCATTTTGCTATATGTTTTGTTACAGAACTAAGCATGTATTTTTAAGATTTTTTTGTATAATGTTTTGAAAAAATAAGTCCCGCCGAGTTTCTTGCCGGTCATAAAAGTCAAAATACTTCTCGGGTCAGAGGTGTAGGGTTAGAACCGGTGTAGTTTTTATTTTTCTCTTTTACACTTGTATACTCGACGTGTAAAAGTGCCCTTGTGGCCTACTTACTGAATAAACGTTTGAGTTTGAGTTTGCAGTCCTTCTGCAGTTCAAATGTTCGTCTGCACCGACTCTTAAGTGGTCATGAAAAATATGTCAGTTTTCAGAAACTAGGGTACCCTAGAATAGCGTACCAACGTAAGCACAAGGAAACAAGACATATAGGATCTGTGGAGAGATGGCTGGAGGTTCTTACAATAATTTACGTCACACTAGGCGGTAAGAGAGATTTACCGCCCCAGAGCGCGACGGAAAATTTCACTTTACACCCATATCAAGACATAAAACTATGTACGCACCACGGGCGGTAATAAAGAAGGCCTCAGATCGCACAAATACCCGAGATCTGAGCCATTCTTTGTTCTACCGCCCTGGGTACAGTCAAGAGCAAAAATACGTACCGAAAGAATCCTTTCATAAATATGTCCTACAACCTTATTTACTGTACAATAGAGTTGCTCGGTACATATTTTTGAAACTTTGGCAGGGAACGAATGTTTACACTCGACTGTACGTAATATACAATTACATGTTGGGACAGCGGCGCCGGAACAGGTCCTGGGCCCGCAGCGTGTGCTGCCGCACGAGCAGCAGCACGCGGCGCGCGTGCAGCCGGGCCTCGGGCGGCGAGGATCACTTCGACGCCAGGAACATTATCAGTCTGGGGTTAAGGGGTCACGTTATTCGGGACAATCTTTGAGTCTTCAAGGTAAGGTATTTTCAAGGCAAGAGTGAATAGGCTGTTACTGAACCAGCGTGCTGCACCTTCGACCTCGTCGACACTTACCATCAGGTGTGACTGAGGTCTGTCGTGTATAAAAAAAGGAGGGAGAGCCATATGGGCTGTTTCTTATACAAAAACAGACCAGTGGTTTTTTTTACTAATTTTACTGACAAATGAAGTGCGAATGTGCATACCTGAAGTGTATGGCCTTGTTGGCGAGCAGGCGGTTGGTGTCGGCGTGGTCGTGCAGCGGCAGCGGCTGCGGCGGCGCCTCGCTGGCGTCCTCGGCGAACACGTGCGTACCTGAAGTGTATGGCCTTGTTGGCGAGCAGGCGGTTGGTGTCGGCGTGGTCGTGCAGCGGCAGCGGCTGCGGCGGCGCCTCGCTGGCGTCCTCGGCGAACACGTGCGTACCTGAAGTGTATGGCCTTGTTGGCGAGCAGGCGGTTGGTGTCGGCGTGGTCGTGCAGCGGCAGCGGCTGCGGCGGCGCCTCGCTGGCGTCCTCGGCGAACACGTGCGTACCTGAAGTGTATGGCCTTGTTGGCGAGCAGGCGGTTGGTGTCGGCGTGGTCGTGCAGCGGCAGCGGCTGCGGCGGCGCCTCGCTGGCGTCCTCGGCGAACACGTGCGTACCTGAAGTGTATGGCCTTGTTGGCGAGCAGGCGGTTGGTGTCGGCGTGGTCGTGCAGCGGCAGCGGCTGCGGCGGCGCCTCGCTGGCGTCCTCGGCGAACACGTGCGCCTGCACGCGCGCGCGCACGCCCGCCTCGCCGTACGGCCCGCGCAGCCCCACCCACTGCACGTGCAGCGGCGACAGCGTCTTGCTCTTCAGGATCAGCTGCCGGCGGAGGAATAAGATGGGAAGTTAAGGCTTTGTTTATACACTCGTAAACTAATGCAGTCACGATATATACTTAGCCTTAAAAGGGTGAAATTTTTGAGTAACTATGAGATGCAAATCTGGATCATTCTAAAAATCTGCGTTTTGTATACTCACTCAGGGTACGTTCCAATTGAAGTCGATGCCTTTTGGTCTAACTAATGCGGCAGCTACTCAACAAAACAACGACTTGTAAATCAATAGTTTATGGCCCAGAATTAAAATTTTCTATATTAAATTTTTCTTTTCATCCACGGCACAATAATAATAGCACCTACCTTTGAACAAAACATTTCATTTCTAGTTCGCGTTAAATAACTTAGGTTTGCTAACCTATCGACAACTACGTGCCAATTAAATTATTTAGGAATCAATTAAAATATCTGGATTGTGTGTATTGGTTTCAATGCAAATTCAGATAAATTTGAGGCCATCATGAACCCCTAAAAACCGTAAAGATATTAAACTAACTCTTAACAGTTTTCCCCCAAACTGTGTGGCGTGCCCATTACCACTTCAACTGAAGACCTCTAAATATGTTTCAAGGCAAAAACGCCGTGGACAATATTTTTTTAAAAATAAATGTCACACAATAGCAGAACTCTCTTACCAATAAAATCGATTGAAAATAGATTTTCGCTAATACATCCCTGGTTGCACCTACGTGGACAGGACCCCAAAAATCCGGTATCGTCTTGGCTCGTCTGAATCTTTTTTTTGTCAAGCTCTTAAATTCGTCCCGTTCTGCTTTGGTCATCGATTCTTCACTCGTAACTTTCGTTGTTTGGATATTTCTTATTCCGGCTTAGTTCGGTATTCGTCAACATCGTCCTTAGGCATGTTCAATGTTAGTCTATGTTGTTTTCAAACTCACTCTCTATTCGTAATTATTTTTACAGCACGTTCGTTGTTGATAGTACCAAAAATGACATGACAAATAAAGAGTGAGTCTAAAAACAATATAAACTAATCTCGACCATACTCAAAGACGATTTTGACGAATGGGAATTTTCAAAATTTGGTACACCCAATTAGCGAAAGATGTAAAAAAAAGTTAAATCACTGTCAGTTTCGTGACGACAATTAAGCATTAAATCTTTATGAAGATCGACTTTTTGCCTTCTATTATGTTGTAATATCGATTGAAGTTTATAAAACGAACATTAAAACCAAGCTTTTATCGATATTTAATGCTTAATTGTCGTCACGAAACTGACAGTGATTTAACTTTTCTTAACAACTTTCACTAATTGGGTGCACAATTTTTTGAAAACGCCCGAATACCGAACTAAGCCGGAATAAGAGGGAATAGGATGTTACTGAACCAGCGTGCTACACCCTCGACCTCGTCGACACTTACCATCAGGTGCGACTGAAATCAAACGCTGGTCAGTCTTGTTTAAAAAAAAAGTAATAGCTAAACAACGAAACTGACGAATGAAGAATGGGTGACGAAAGCAGAAAGGGACGAATTTAAGATCTTGAAAACGATTGAGAGGAGCCAATAGAATATCAAAAATCCAAGCACGACCAAGGCCGCAGAATCATCAACAGGTACACAACTTGGCTCCGGTTGTAGTCAGGCACGGTACCGCGAACATCTAAGTTCATATATTTCGAGCATCTTTCTCTTTCACTCCAATTAAAGGCGTCATGAGAGTGACAGAGACAATCGTCCGAAATTTATGAATATCGTGTTGTGCGGTAGCGCCCCAGTCACCTGGTACGTGATCTCCCGCTGCGTGCTCTGCGTGGGGTCCCGCTGGTTGCGGTTGACGAACGCCTTCACCACCCACTGGTGCCCGAAGGCGTTGAAGCGCGACGTCTCGTAGTACAGCTTGTGGACGAACTCCTCCGTGCGGTACGGCTTCAGCTGCAGGTCTACAATCACAGGAGACACATTGTTAAAACATATCAAGGGACCAACGCAAGCGGAATTCTTTTTCTGATAAAAGGAATTGGGTAGGGAAAGTTTTTATGCAACAGACCCCTGGTGGACTGATATGGAAATAGAAAACCCGGCAGAACTAAAGGTTCGTTGGTATGTGGAGAAACCCCTCATCAAGGAAGGAGTGGAAAATGTTAGGGGAAGTATATGTTCAATACTGGAAGCTCAAGATTATGATGAGACCCCTGCAGGAAAAAAAAAACAGCATACAAATTATTTAAGAGCTACGGTGCCACAGTCTGACACACAAATTTGTTGCACCCCTCTTTTGCCCCCTCCCCTCCCCTGCATCAGGGATTAAAAATCGAAAGGGTTCCTTGAGTAGTTCCACATAAGAAACATGTCTTGGTGTTAGACCGACAGCGCGCTGCAGCGGGGAGAAATATGTTCACACGGTGGTCAATTCCAGAGGTTCTACGATGTGCGTCAGGACAACTGGTCAATGAGTCAAAACTAAAATTTTGTTTGCGTCTTGGACGTCACTATCGTTAAGGATTTTCAACTAACGGACTCTAATACGCATGGTATCTATGCTATCTATATTTTCTGTTCTATCTTAATGGAAGACAGAGACATAACTTCTATGGCCACAAGCTGTGACCACAGGTCATACAAAAGAATACAATGTTTTTCACCCCTATGCCAAAAATCTCTGGTTGTGCAATGGTGCAGTATGAAAGAAAAACTCCTTTGTATTTAAACTTTCGTGAGACATAATATAATTATTAACGACTAGCTGTTGCCCTCGGCTTCGCACGCGCAGAAGAAACCTCTTTTTGACCTCTTCGGGGATGAATATCGCTGAAATTACCGCTTAAATTGTACAGAATACACACTTTCAACCCCTTTTTTACCCCCTTAATGGTAGAATTTCTAAAAAATCCCTTCTTAGTGGGTGCTTACGGTATATAAACTACCTATTGTGAAAAAATCAGCCATCTAAGTGAAGCGGTTTGGGCTGGGCGTTGATCAGTCAGTCAGTCAGGACTTTCACGTTTATATATATAGATTAGCACGGTTCTACTCACGTTTATTTAGTCACTCGCGCGACATGTTTCCTTATTAGGTTCTAGAACTAGCTTCTTCGTGAGTGTACAACTTAGTTACTTTTCCGGGCGTTTTCAAATCGACATCCAATGTGCCCACTGAGATGTACAACTTTTTTTTATATTTATTTATAACAAAAACATGCAACTATCCTTACAGGCTTGTCCTATTTCGACAGTTGGGTTTAACAATTTTAATACAAAAAAATTAAGTAATACATTGCTTTTAAGTATTGTCATAGCATACTATAAATAGTGCGGCCCTTGTGAATTCGTTCAATGAACAAGAGAAGAGAATTGAACTCACCATTGATGGTGATCTTCTCGTAGGACAGCAGGTCGAGCACCTGCGTGTAGACGGCGTTGGCGTCCCGGGCGGCGCGCTCGCGCTCGGCCAGCACGTCCACCACCTCGGCGGCGCTCTTGCCCGGGTGCGCGCACGCCGCCTCGTGCGCGCGCGCCTCGTGCGCCGGCCCGCGCCAGCCGCAGCCGATCGACGCGTAGCGGCAGCCCGTCAGTCTGAGGACGTCGCCACATTTGTACTCAGTACGTTTGGTCAAATGCTTACTTAGTATTACAAATACGAAAGATATCATCATCTTCCTCGCGTTGTCCCGGCATTTTGCCACGGCTCATGGGAGCCTGGAGTCCGCTTGGCATATATATGGCATAAATACGAAATAGACATTGGAAAATAATTTGTTATCAGCATCTATGTTAGGGTCATAAGACTGCTCACAAGAGACGAGCGAGAATGTGTAGCCAGGGATGTGTCTGGGTCTTAAGTCTTAACCCAGTAGTACACGCAGCGACACTCTTAGCTGTACATTGGTGAACCTTATTATATAAGGCATAAGGTTGACCGATGTACAGTTAAGAGTGCTGCTGTCTGTATTCCTTTACATGTGTTGAGAACATTTGGACGTCCTCAGTAGATGACCTCTGCATGTCAAGCATGGACGCTGTCAGCGATATTACAAAGCAGATGTCCCTTTTATAAGCCGTGCGAACGAGATAGTGTCATTACCAAACTATCGCGTAGACAAATACAGGGCGTCCCACGGCTATGCCACATGGAGGGAAAGTACCTTTAAAAGTAAGTAATTTATGAATAAATGTTAGTAAATTTATGAGTAATTTGCATTGTCTTTTAAATTAAGATAATGTTTTCTCTCAGTAACATTTTCTATCTTCAATATTCAAGGTACTTTCCCTCCATGTGGAATAGCCATGGGACCATGATTGCCTGGTTATGCAGCATAAGGGGAGGTTAGTAGCGGTAGCAAGATTTAGCGATATTGACCTGCAAAAATCGTCTTCGTTTTATAGCGACACGTGTCTGCAAACTTTAGAGATAGGCGCCCAGAAGCGAGAGACCCTGAGTGGCTATCAACGTACCCCTGCTTTTTTCATTAATAGTTTTTCTTCCTGGCTGATTTAATCCAGCCTTAATCTGCCAAATTCTTGGTGACGTTTGACTTGAAGTTAAACAGAATCTTCGGTTGTTACTTTTGTTTAGTGGAAGGAATGTCCGGGAATTAGAGTAGCCTTAGAAAAAACATCTCTTTCTAAATGCAGTTAAACATTTAGCTGATATTTCAAACTTTAATATATGTACACAACAAGATAACATCAGTTAGTAATACTTAAAAGCAAGTATTAAATGAGAAAACAAAAAGCTCCAAAAAATTGTATCTACAACGAAAGTGACTTATTGCAAATTTTCTATACAATCACCAGTAACCGCAACGACCAATACATAATCAGTTTAAATTAATTGATAATATGTCATCAGAAAAGATGAAAACATTTCGAGTTTTCATATAAAAAGCATGGGTGCTCAATACTTCTAGCCTAGGCTGTAATCATTCTCATTTAGCCAAATGCGCATTGATCATTTTCATCCATATACTCTCTCAGTAACCTCGAGTCATTATCAATCGACCTTATCTAGTTGTAACAAGGCTTACGACTGGTCAGTTAAATGTGTCACCGATAGATAATATTTAGTTAGACACGAGTAGATAACAATGAATCACGAATCGGCGCGGCATTATCATTCCCCGTACACGTGGGCGCACTTCATTTGCATCAACGGACAAACTTCGTCGGTATGGAAATGGCGTATTGGTACCCCACCATCACGAACCTCATACGTGACTCTCTAGTATTGAAAACGTTCTACAAGTCAAGGTCAAGGTGTAAAAACTTGGGTCATCATCACCAGCCGAAAAATATAAACGGCTGGATAAATTAGGGAAGACTCAAAAATTACAACGATAGGTCCGGTCCATTGCCGCCCGGATCCAAAGATTTCCCGCTACCCTAACCAGATCGTCTAACCAGTTAATTACTACGGTATGCATTCTGTCTTCCGGTACGTGGTAGACACGCAAGAACCTTTCTAAGGCATCGAACATCGGTTCTTCGAGCAATGCGCCCTACCTAATGCCACTTCAGCTTGCAGCTTGGCAAATCTTTGGGCTATCTCCTCATTTCTGTTTCGATCTCGCTGAGAAATTCAGAGCAAAGCTCGCTCTATTGCTCTCTGAGTGACAGAATTCTTATAGGGATATACAAAATCAGATTACTATGCACTAGCCATATAAATATAACGCATCACCTCTCAGTTCTTCTCTTCAGTTCTACAAATTTCACGCTGCCAAAATCATAACCTAAGTTAAACAATTGTGGCGCCGACGGAAGACCAGCGCTGGGCTGTACGGCTGGCTCCACGATGAGCCTTCTCGTGGCAATTTTTATGTTTTTGTTTTTATATTATGTTATTGTGTATTTTGTCATGAATAAATGTTTTTTTCTTTCTTTCAATATCGAAAACAGGGAAATAACCTGCCAAAGCCAATGTTCTTTGATCCTTGATGTAAAGTTTTAACTGGGGTTCACCACATTTAATGCCTTAGATTCTGACACCCATGTTAGAACCCAACAGAGTGAAGACAGATTAGGTACTTTTCGTTGAGATTGTTTAGGGTTATAGCTTAATTTTACATTATAGTATTGACGCCATCGTGCGCTTTCAAATTGCTATTTAATGCAAAATTATTATAAAAAATATCGATATAGAAATCCCATGAGATAAAGCTACTTTAATGACCCCGCCTAACCTGTTGTGCTTACGTACTAGCCGGTCATCGTACCCAGACTAATAACAAATAGCCTCATCCCACATTTCTTAGATGATTAGCTCCATATAAATCTAACACAGCTTAGTTCAATGCAATGCACTTTACATATAGGTACTAAGACTGGATCCCTTTTTGAAACAGCACATGCTAAAGGTCAAATGTTTTTAGTTTTAAGGCTCTGTATGTTGTTTTAAATAAATTTATTTTCTTTCTTTCTTTCTTTCTAAAGAGATTCAGTAACTTTATTGGCTGTTCCAGAATATAGGATCCTTCCTAATGCATGTGCCAACGTGGCATCTGCCAACGAAAATCCTCTTTGGCGAATTCTAAAGATTCCAGATAAAATACATGCGTAGCTTTTCGCCGGCGACTCACCAAAGGCGTCACTAGTAAATATACTTAAAATATAGAAAGAGAGTACTATAAAATACTGTTGATTTACATGGCAGCGTAATCGTAATCGTAATCTCCGTTTGAAACTAAGGGAATGTACGAAGGTGAATTTTAAGCTACAATTTAAGTTCTGTTACTTATTATAATATAAGGAAAGCGTCAAAATTTTGAGCCGCAACAAACATAAGGACATCGGCAGAGAATACCATTTGTACCGTTTTGCGAACAAACTGTAAGTCCATGGGGTCCCAGCGCACACAAACAATTTGCAGAAATCGTGAAGCGTCTGGTTGACGTAACTGGTGACCGAAGAGCTAGCTTCCTCACACAACGTATCAGCATTATTGCGATTCAACAAGAAAATGCCTCCTTGGTACAGTCAGCGTCATATAGTTCGTAGCATCCAAAGTAGTCAAATAGTTCGGTACACCATATAAATTCAATGGTGTACCGAACTTTTTGAGTACTTTGGATGCTACGAACTATATGACGCTGACTGTACAATGTCTTTATTAGAATTAGAGTAGTTATTGTAATGCCTAGATTAGCTCTTAGTATATCACTACATAGTATAAAACAAAGTCGCTTTCTCTGACCCTATCCCTATGTATGCTTAAATCTTTAAAAATACACAACGGATTTAGATGCGTTTTTTTTAATAGATAGAGTGATTAAATTGAAGAGGAAGGTTTATATGCATAATAACATCCATTAAATAGTGGAGAAATACTTATATCAGCATTGCACGCGTGCGAAGCCGGGGCATTTCGCTAGTTTGTAAATAACTGAAAAAATATTTTATACACAGAAAGACAAGAACAAAGCACAGACAAGCCATGCGTTAGCGCAGCACCGAGACGCAGTCACCAAGCATTATGTACACAAGACAAGCATCCCCGGCGTTAGTTGCGTACAGGGAGTATGGTTATATACGTGTGGGGACACATCGGCTGGCAACTTGAGACGGCGGACTTTTAATTTTCTAAACTAAGTTTCAGCAGGTAAACATTAACTTTGGCCTACAAGCGGCCATTACCTTGATACTAAAATCAAATTTTTAATTAGATGGAGTAAACTGACAGCAGTTTTCATACTAAAGTTGTCAAACGACCTGTCAAATGTATGAAAACTAAAAATTTGACTATAGACATAATAATGTGCAGATATCGCTGACTCCACAGAATACCAGCGTCGTTGACATCGCAAAGTCGTGCCAACTGCATTGCTGAGTGGAGACCATTTTATCCTCATATCTTATGAAATAAAACAACTAAAACGGATTAAATCGCGTATACTAATTTAAACTTCATCCCGACGTTTCGAACCCTTTAGCAGCGTTCGTGGTCATCGGGTGGACGTTGGTGGAAGTTAAGTCCACAATTAGTATACGCAATTTAATCGGTTTTAGTTGTTTTATTTCATGAGTAATTATCGCGGCAACCGAAGACAATATTATCCTCAATATCCTCATATCTTGTTCACATTGTTTTGTATTGTATTTTACACATTGTCGTTAATTTGTCTGTGTATATGTTGCCTGAATAAATGCTATTCTATTCTACATTTGAGAGCACTGTGGATGTTTATTTAATACGTCTGTTAAGACAGGATCTTAGACAACACCTAAATGTTATAGGTCTTAGTTTTTTATACAGGCGAATGAATTATTCAATTTTAGATATTCTGGATATGCATTTTGATGTTAAAAATCAATACAATAGCCCATTTATAGTCTGTGTCTGAATACACGTCACACCGGCCTCAAGTTAGCCGATATGTCCACCGCACTAGGGTTTAGTACGCTTGGTGTTGCGTCCCGGTACCTCTTGCGGCGCGGCGGCGGCGCGGGCCGGGGCCGCAGCCCCGCCAGCAGCGCGTGCAGCCCCGCGCCAGGCGCCCCAGCCCGCCCCACGAGCGCCGCGCGGGCCCCACTACCACTTGGGTGAACTTGTACTGTCTGGGGGAAGATATACTAGTTCAACACTTAAGTCATCTATCGCCGAGTACGGTCAACCAATTTGATGTATAGGCCACTTGGTTCTTTGTCACAGTGAAAATCTATATGAAAGACGCAAAAGATTACATATTAACATCACTGTGACAAGGTTCGAAGTGGCCTAGAAATCAAATTGATTGGCTATACCTGTGAAAGGCGTTCCACAAGCCAAGAGCCTATACACTAGCATTTTTTCTGTCACCTTGACAGTTGAATTATAATCTTACTCGTTTAGAAGGTAAGCTCCAATAAATTACAGATGTAAGAAACCCCTAACGAAAAAAAATCTAATAATTAAAAAGTCAGCGATTACCTGAAAACGGCTAAACGTGACAGAAAGACACCCGTAGCGGTCAAACTTATAAAACCCCTATTTTATGCATCGGGAGTTAAAAACAAAGATAAGTGATAGGAAAAAATAAAACAGAAGTGAATCCAAATATATAACTTAGGCAAATCTTACAACACAAAGCATTTCGTAGATATACAACATCAGCAAATGAAACGACGTATGTGGAGATAGTACAGTCAGGAGCAGAAGTACCACAGCGGACCGAGTGTTCAAAATTATCTTTACACACTCTTATTCCCTTGACAATAAAGTCCCGCTGCGAGTCAAATTTTTCTATTTTTCTTTCGATTAAAAATATCGAAGAATAAACACGTGTCAAACTCATATTTAATGCCTCGGCCGCTTAGCTACTTTTGCAGCTGACTGTATTATGTAGATAGGGAAATCTCGCATGCAGCCTTATCTCACTGCTCAGCTAATCTCATTGCTGAGGTCAATGTCTCCTCGTATACCTATACTAATAGCCTAACCATTGGGGTGTGATTCGATTTGCTCCTAAAAGTTATTTTTCAGTTCTGATTTCGTTAAGACCGTCCCAACTGTCCCAAGCAATCTCGCGATTCAAATAAAGCAGTGTAAAGTTTAGTAATTCGCTCGCTCTAACACTCCAACGGAGGTGTTAGAGCAAGAAGGAGAAAACCGGTAAAAAAAATCGAAAAGTCAAATTGATATAAGTACGGCCAGGGACTTCAATTATTGAGCCATTTAGGGTTCACTTTAAATTGGGCATTTCATGTATTTAGTACTAAACAAAAGACTATCACTTGAACCGTAAGTGGCTCAACAATTAAAGTCGGTGACTGTACATAATGGACGCTTACTAATATTTGTCTTGTGAGAATAGTAGAGCTGTTCACTTTACTACTTCTTTCTTTTTAACGGCAGACGCCGCTTTAGTGTCATGATTAACATATGGTACATGGATTTCCGAAGACGAACCAACGGTCGAAGGGCACGAAATTATATTTACAACTATATATTTATGAAGGAAATTGTCTCTGGCAGTCAAAATATACTGGCGAATTAAATAAGGTCCTTACAAACCCTTACACAGTACACACCCTAGTACATTAAGGTACCAGCTACATTACATGTAATTTTCATCCCGACGAATGGGTTTTGGGTCATGATGATATGAGACTACTGTCACTGCTCTACCAACCTCCCTAGGCTTCTACAAGTGCATCTCAGCACCTGGGCACAGTCAGTACTGTTTGCACTCTGAAGACAACTCGGAGTATCTTCTTAAGTCTTAAGGAGTTTGAAGTATAGCAATAGGGAACCCAGATATTGTCTCTAAACTGCGACCACTGGAGAACGCCAAACCCATGCTATGCTCCCAATGAGGTCTATGTACCTACCAGTGGAGTTGAGTTTAAATATTTCTTAGCCACGCCATTCACTTTGCTGCAGCAACCAAAGAAAAACCGCGCAAGTTTATAATTAGACAAGCTAACGGGAACAGAGTAGGTACAATGAGCATAGAATGACCACTCACCTGTCCTCACAGATCTTCTCCTCATGATGCTGCAGCGAGTGCCGCGGGAACACCTGGGCGCAGTACTTGCACTCCGACGGCAGCTCGGACACCGTCTTCTCCACCGCGAGGTTCCTCGAGGCCGAGGTCTTGGAGATCTCCACCCGGCAGTTGGGGCACGTGGCGGCCTCGTCGCGGAGCCGCGCGTCGGCCAGCAGGTGCGTGAAGCACGGGGCGCACATCAGGTGTCCATTGCTGCACTGTGGGTAGGGGCATGTTCAGCGAAGATTCGGTGCTTAATAATATTAGCGGAACTCTCTTTCTAATACACGAAATAAGGAAGGGACTTCCGCTAATATTACAAAATGTTACAGAAAATGTCCCAGTTGGACTATAAAATTTAAATTTTATTAAAAATCTGAAATGCTTGGGATTCTAGTTGACACTTTATGCTGTCTGACAGTCAATGGCAATATTACTGATGTCTATTACACTATTAGCATACTGCCATGTAAATATAAAGTTCACTCCTCAAGGAGCACACAAACCATTGCCATGTAAAGTAGCCTGCAATCCTACACACAAGGTATAACAACTAACTTACTACTTCATTTCTTTACTCACACTAATTTATTGTAACAAAGATTTTGTGATTTCCTACTGCCAAAGCAGGCTGAAAATACTAGGGACAAATGAGATAATACTAGTGCTATTTATTTGATGGCCAAAAAATACATAACAGTTAACTGATTTTTGGATTTGTAAGTCTCAATTTATACCAAAGTACATGAAACTTTAGATTAGCTTGAGGATGGTAAGCTGAAAATATCAAAACAATACTACGACAATGCTATTTAGCTTCATAAGTTGAGTCCAACTATTTTTACTCTCTAATTTATACTGATGAAAAATGGATATTTTATGATGTACATTTCATACTTTTTTGAAAAAGTCTTGTAAGTATAGGTGGTAAAATGTATAACACGTTTAATTTCCACATAATTTCTTAGAATCCAATAAAGATATATTTTTCTATATAAATTTAAAATAAAGGGATTTTAGACAAAGGAGCTTTTTCTATTCTAAAATTTCTGATGTATTTTTACTATATTGTGTTCCTGGCGACCCTCTTTGCATGGCCCCTGAAAGCAAACTAATGCATAGGAATAGTTCTGGAACAGAAAATAAATATGTTAATGTATTCTTAACTGAACTTCAAACAAAACAATAAAGAATTAGTTTTCTGTGTCACAGTTATGGTTGTAAGTACTTTATTGTTGATACATGAAGCTATCTTTGTGGATAAAACTACAGTAAAAGCTTGTTTCAAATTAATTGTGTGAAATATATAAAGTACAATATTTAAGAAAAATATATTATCTATCTTATAAGTTCATTTGTATGTCATGTTCAATCAAAGTAATGAATTAATTCGTTCTATATAAATAATTTATTAATCATTGATATTTTCAATTCTACTAGTGTTATAGAAAGAATAGATGAAGAAATTCTATTTTATTCAAAGGAACAAAATTGTTAATTGTATTTTTGTTGATGTTTGTCTGGGATAAGGGAGGGTTTCTAAATGAAAAAGGGCCAAATCTCATAAACATTTCTTTATTCAAATGAAATGCTACAAGAGTCCATACAGTAAGGTCCATTACAACTACCAGTGTACATAATCTAGCAGTCTTAAAAATAAATACAACTAGTCGCCCAATTACACAACAATGCATTAAAATGTAATTACAGTTTAGTAAGTCGCCCTTCAAGGGCGGCACAAAGGGCAATGACGCAGCAGCGCCCGCGCCTACGACGTTCACAAAGGTTCGTGACGCCGTAACACTCTCGGCCACAAGATGGTGACACGCGCCGCGCGCCGTGTAGGCGTCGCCACGGCGCGCTTTGCGAGCCCGGCCTTACGTAACAAAGAGAGGATGCAATAGAAAATGTTTTGGTAAAACAGCTGATGGCTTGTTCGCGGCGATCAGCTGTTTTAGGAATACCTGATAAACGGCGGCGGGCGGCAAGTCAAGGCAGACGGCGCAGCACAGGATGCCGCCCAGTCTGTGCTCGAGCTTCTCGCTCGTCTCTTTATCTAACTTTCTGCGTTTCTCGGGCAGCGGGCCCTCTTCCTCCTTCTCGTCAGGAGGCGCAGCTGCGATCTCAGATTCGCTGCTCGCGGAGGGCAGGGGCTCACTCTCGGGTGCCTCAGCCATTGCCCGACGTAAACAAACACAGATATGATCAAAACAAGCGAGAACTGCGCCAGATGATGAACACAAACAAAGGTTTCGTTGCACTGTATAGATAAAGCAAAGTACATATATAATTTGACGTGTTTTGTTTGTATATATAGCGCCCCTCTCCCCTCCGTGTTTTTTGCGCAACGCGACGAAACGTTCCATTTTACGTTAATGCCTGTGTGGACATTTGCATAAGAATCCAATACTAAATGAATAGGCTAAAAGAACATGTTGGCCAACATGAGGATAAAAATTCATCCGATTTTGCACAGATTTAGTTCAGGTTATTGAAAAACGGATATATTATTAAACATATACGTTTAATTAGGTATATGCTTTGACTGGAATTTTAAAGACTTATACAAAATTATCATATTTATCATTGACACTACAGTTATATTGTATAGGTTAAATGAAACATCTTAGGGAACCTAATATGATTTTAAGGTCAGAGGGCAATGTTTTCGTAAAAATGAGTTTATACACATGATATTGGGGCTAGGTTGCCTCGTGAACTCCAGGCCCCAGTGGGAAAATACTAGGAAGATGATGTTTGTCATAATTACTGACCTAAAATAAATCTAATACTGTTTGATAAATATTGAAGAAAAAATAGATATATACAAAAAACCTTTATTCTATTTAAGATTTCAATGTTTAATACTTATAAATAAGACTCATAGAATTACAAGAATAAATTCTACAGTATTTCAGAGGCTTTCACTTTTAAAGAAGTATTTTCTCAGAAATTATTTGAACCTCACACACTTATTTCAAAAAGAGTATATAAGTTACTTATTGTCCAGTTAGATTTTAGGTTTTTTGGGTAAAGACCCAAAAGCAGATATAACTGTGCCCTTGGTGCCGGTGACATTGCTTGTGAGGGGCTGCTGCAGCAGCCCTGGTTGTTTTATCGTTGGTTTAGATCCCACATTGGGTGCCGCCTGGTCCCATTTAGATTTCCTCTTTTTCTCATCATCACTCTCTGGTTTCTTGGCAACTCCAGTCATAAAGTCAATCTTTGCTAGCTTTTCCTTCTTCTCCTTTTCTCGCCGGTCCATTTCTACTTTTTGAACCCGAGCTAATTCATCATAATAAGATTCTTTGCCCCATTTTAAGGGGTCATAGATTTCTGGTGGATAGTTTGTATCTAGCTCATTGATGTCACAAAACTGAATGAGTTTTTCATAAATACTAGGGTTCCTAAAGTTTTTCTTATCCTGGATTATTCGATTCATGTCAAGGCCTTCTGTGAGCATACGGTTGTAGAACTTAGCAATAGAGTCTTGGAGTTCTTTAGGGCACTTGCCGGCGGGCTCGGGAGGGATGCTGGCGCCGTCCTGCGAGTCGTCGGGGTCGGAGCGCGGGACCGCCTCGTCTGTGTCCGTCTCCATGGAAAGGCGGCGCATGTCATCCTGGCTGCCTGGCGTGGGTGATAGCACTTCCTCGTCCGAAACCATAGTCTCGTCCATGTAGGATACTAGCTGCTTTTTAGGACTGATTGGCGCGGATCCCGTGCCATCAACGTCCGCGGCACGCCGGGGACTCGGCGGCGCAGAGTGAGTTCTGGTCTCATCCTTCTCGGGTGTCTGCTCCTCGATGTCTTCCTCGCCTTCCGAATCAGTATACGTCGCTGTGAGAGAAGCTAAAGCCTGGGACGTCATTTTTTTAATATAAGAAAGAGACACGTATGTAACTACAAATTACAAAGCTATTAAACAACATACGTTGCCATAATAAAGTGTAAAACGTAAACTAAACAAGCAAACGTGAAAGCTGGATAAGGACGATCCAATCAATCAACTTGACATTTAGATTTTGACAACACAATTTTTTAATGCGTTTAGGAATTTTATCAATTTAAAGATGTCATTTTCGTTCGGTAACTTAGTAACGGCAGTTTTCGATGTCGCAGTGCGGGTTTCGTTTTTTTTTCTATTCTTCTTAGTAGTCTGTGCTGTAGAAGTGAAACGGAACGGATTACTGCTGATTGTCAATTTGACGAATGATGGAGGTGTTGGAGATTGTTGAAATTAGAAATTATTGATGTAAAATAATGATACCCTTTTTGCGAGACGTTTAAACAGTGATTTGCTAACGGTCGTCTGAATAAATGTGTCGGTAGTAGTTACACAACAGAAACGTTATGGCGACGCAGCCAAGCGACCCGACGGAGTTTCCGCCCGAGATCATTCTGAAGCCACTAGCATTAGTGGGGCTTTCAGGGCTAGACACGGTAAATAACGCCGTGCACAAGGCAGTATGGGACGCTTTCAGCAACAACCGCCGCGCCGAACGCGCAGCTGTGCGCTTCAAACTGTTGCAAAATACCTTCGAGTTCCCCGTTGTCAAGCCGAAGCGTAACTCGTACGAGTGGTATATCCCCAAGGGTGTACTAAAGAAGAACTGGATTCATAAACGCGTGGCGCTGGTGCCTGCAGTCGTCGTGATCTTCTATGACATGGAGTGGCATGACCCTCAGTGGAACGAGAAGATTATAGAGTGCGCGTCGCGAGTGCAGAGCATCCGTGCGGCCGTCGAGGGCCACGCGACGCGCGTCGCTGTGGTCGTGGTGCAGGACGGGCTCACACCGCCGCCCTCCGAGTACATGCTGGGCGCTGAGCGCGCGCAGGCCCTCTGTGCAGCTTGTGAAATTCAGTCAAAGGCATTATTTGTACTACCACACAATGACCACCTCATGGGGTACATTGTTCGCCTCGAAAATGCCTTCTATGACATTGCCCAGAACTACTATCATCATGAAACAAAAAACATAAAGCAGCACAGAGACCATCTCAATAAAACCACACATCAGTATCTATTTGTGAGACACCAGTTTAAGTTAGGCTTCCTCAATGAGCTCAAGCAGGACCTGAGCACTGCACACAAGCACTACCTGCACGCCTACAACAACCTGCTGGAGACCCGGGCAGTGGACACCAACATGCATGAAGTGAGGACTGTTGCCGGCTACATCAACTACAAGCTCTGTAAATTACTGTTTGCATTAAACATGGCACGAGATGCCATAGCACAGCTTAAAACGCACATTGAGAGGTATAAAAATAGAATTGGGCCTACGGAGCTCCTGTTTGAACACTATGCATGGATTGCAAGACAATACAGTGCCTTTGGAGAGTTGTTTGATGAAGCAATACGCGCAGGTCTTCCAGCGATACAATCACAGCACCCCGGCTTCTATTATCAGTATGCAGCTCAGTTCACAGTGAAGAGAAGACAAGCAATGCGGTCAGTTTGTGCAGAGGCAAACCAGTACCCTCCTCCTCCTGATCCTTTGGAAGGCATTGTAGAGTTTTATGGGCAAAGGCCATGGAGGCCAGGCCGTCTCAGTGCTGATCCTCACGATCCACAGAGGGAGCAAGCTGCTGTCCAAGCACTGCAATACAATGAAAGGACCTTCAATCACTCGACAGTGGTCATCAGTTTCCTAGGCAGTGCTATCTCACAGTTTAAGACATTCCATTCTCCGCGTATGCGCAAACAGCTTGTTGTAGAGATGGCAAATGAGTACTATTACTGTGCAGACTATGGAAAAGCATTGACATTGCTCAGTCACATGCTGTGGGACTACCGCCGCGAGCGCTGGTGGTTCCTCGCCTCACACGTGCTAAATCGCGCACTGCAATGCGCGTATCTCTCGGCTGTTGTGCAGGACTACGTCCAACTATCTCTTGAAGCCTTGTCTAAACATATACAAGTGCCAAACAATGATAAGGAGAGAATATTCAAGAATATAATGGCTGTGCTTAATTTGGAAGTTCCTACGCCAGAGCTGGACCTGCCAGCGGCGGCCGCGGCGCGCGCGGCGGAGCTCTGGCGTGCAGCGGCTGAGCGCGAGCCATATGCTGTCACCGTCGACATGGCTAATATATCCAGTGTCATTGAGGTCAAACCCAAGTTCACCCAACAAAAATATAAAATGGACGAAACTATCGAAATCGAAGTTTACGTGCGACTCTCCTACGCTACGGCGCTTGAGATCAAAAAAGCCTTAGTTACAGTTTCGAGCCACACGGAAACTATCGACATTCCCATAACGGACGGCAACAACGCCGTTACCTTAGAAGGCGGGAAAGTAAAGAGGTTTTTGTGCCAATTTAAATGTAACTCGAAGGACAATGGCTCAGAAATCACAATCAAAAACATCTCCTTCACATTAGACAATGATAAGAAACGCAAAATCATTTTGAATTTTAAAATGGAAGAGAACAAGAACATGGTATCTGCTATCCACCCTGAGCTGCTGCACTTCATACATAGTCCTAAAGCTAATTACGAATTTGATAGCATTGTGCCTTCGACCGTCGCCCACATTGTGGCGCGCGAGTGTCGCCTCTCCATCAGTGTCAACAACCCGAGCCCCGCGCTGCAAGGCGAGTGGTTTCCCTCTGCTTTCACCATAAAAAATGACGAAAACACATCAGTGTATGACGTCAAAATTACCATTTCCTTGCTTAGCACTCCTGATAATCAGAACCCAGAGACAGTCACCGAGCTAAGCCTGACAGAAGGAGAACCTCAGACCCAACCTCTCCAAATATCCCCCAGCAGCATTGATAAGTCCTCTACACACAACAGCACCTTCTTTGTAAAGACTAACAGGACTTCCACAACCACTGTCCAAATCAAAGTATCATACTTCATTGATCTTCCAGAAGTCTCCAAGCTTGAATGTGTCAAGGACTTTACAACAAAAATTCCTGTTGTAAAGCCTTTCGAAGTCTCAACAAACTTTGTTGCCATGAACTTCAAACCTATCTCTAAGTGCTTCTTGGATGACCCTTTTATTGTCATGCCGAATGTTAAAATTCTAAGTCCCTGGGAAATGGTGATAGTAAATACAGAGTTAGAAGTAGTTGATTGTTTCAAATATGCTGATGAGAGCAAACCCCAGTCTTGTATTAGTAATCTAGAAGTAGCAGAGAAGAATATTGCTGTTGATGCTATTTGTATTGAAGCAAAATATAAGCCCAAAGATCATCCAACCAGGGTTGGGCTTTATAATATAAAATGGCGGCGGAAAAGTAACACGAGTGGGCACTGCGTGATGAGCAGTACTGCATTGTCCAGCCTGCCCATAGACGAGTGTCCCATTGCCCTAGAAGTCAAATACCCAGAGATTGTAGAGCTACAAACTTCAGTTCCACTAAAGTGCATATTGTATGGAAAGTCCAGCAGCCCAGTGAGGCTAATGCTAACAGTTGAAGGCTCAGATGCGTACATGTTCTCTGGGTACAGGAAGCTGTCAGTCACAGTTCCCCCAGGTGAAAGAGTAGAAGTTTGCTACAACATCCACCCTCTGGTGGCCGGTCACACCTCCCCGCCTAGACTAAAAGCAGCTCTAGTCGGTGACCACCCTGGACAAGACGCACTCCGGGAGGTCTTTGAAAAAACTTTTCCTGATAACATATTTGTAATGCCTAAGTACAAGAAATAAAATCTACGACATGTTACTTTCGTTTTTATTGGGATGTAAATATTTGAACAAAATATCTACTTGTAGTTACCTAATAGTTATTTAAATAATAAATGCAGTTATTTGTTAAGTATTTTATTTATTTAAAAAATACCTATCACAAGGTTTGCATACAATACAATTTTCTGTTTTCTGTAATATAAAGTGCTCAATCTCTACGCAGAGCAAACTTTTCTTCTTGAATACCATTGGCAGAAATAATGAGTATGTAAATGCTGTCTCCGGTGTAGATGTCTCGCTCAGCTGCACTGATGAACACGTCCTTGATGAGAGCAATAGCTTTTTCCTTAGGTAGAGGTGCTTCAGTCACATTCTGCATGTTCTTCAGACCAATCTGGTTATCGAGCAGGGGCTGCAACTGAGCACCCGCGGAGCCGCCGGCACGGTAGTTAGAGCGCTCGCAGTGCCCAATAGGATCATAACTGTACACACAACCCTTGCCTTCTCCGTCTAAACCAGCCAGAACATTGGAGATGTAGTAGGGGAAGAAGCGTTTGTAGTAAAGCATAGTGGAGAGCATCTGCGCCACGGCAGGGGTCGTCATGGGCTTATTGTGTTCCTGCTCGTACATCTGCATGCGCGCCGAGAGTAGCCGCGTCAGAGTCAGGGTATCGCACCAGCAGCCCGTGGCGCCCAGCACCGTGCGCGACGACAGCTGGAACAACTTCTTCTGCTCGCGCGTGTAGATGGAGAAGCCCGTGCTCAGTCGGGTGTCCGCTCCGATAACCGCATAGTCGTCGCCGGCAATCGCCACTACACTTCCACCGTTGTCGGCGTAGGGCTCAAAGCGGTGCTGGACAGCACCGGGAACCGCGTACTCGGGGAAGTTACCTTGGACGTTCAACATTGTTATTTTATATTTTAATCTATTCGGGCTATTGAAATGAGTACAAAACTTTGTTTAATTCGATGACATGCACAAATTCACGCACAAGCAAGTATTGCAATTTTGACATTTCAAACAGTGCTACCAACACATTAAACGAAGTTTGAACGAGGTAGTGTTATTTTATTTACTCTTTAACGATGATTAAAAATATGTTTTAAACCTAATATTTGACGTACAGATAAAAAAAAATCAAATTCTCTATGATTTCTGGATGACGTGTGTGTTTTACTGAAAAAGCCGACTTTACTCACAAAATTCTTTGAAAACTGAGAAAATGACTTCTTTAACGTCCGTGATTCCCAAATTGTACCAAGAGTACTCTACCAAAACATCCAAGAAGCTGAAGATCATTGACGCTTATCTACTGTACATTTTCTTGACCGCTGTGATTCAGTTTGTGTACTGCTGCCTAGTTGGTACATTCCCGTTCAATTCCTTCTTGAGCGGCTTCATCTCCACCGTCAGCTCCTTCGTACTCGGTGGTTAGTTATTATGTGGTCTACTTTGTACATATAGGTTTATATTTACTAAATGTATAACCAACATTACCTCAACCCTTTTTCTGTTTTCAGTCTGCCTGAGACTGCAGGTGAACCCTGAAAACAAGCATGAATTCCAAGGGCTGAGCGCCGAGCGGGGCTTCGCCGACTTCATCTTCGCTCACCTTGTTTTGCACATTGTAGTCATCAACTTCATAGGTTAGGACTATTACCATTCATAATTTATATTTACTTAGGAATACACATTATAAAATTCATATATTATAAAACGTTTCTTTTTTTATCCAACACATTTCGAATAATATTAGACAGAAAAGCCTTATGTTAGGTTAGTATTAGTATACCATTCATAGTTATAATCAGAGATAATAAAACACTACAAATGACTAACTAGGAAGCTACCTTATAAATATTGTTACTGGCATAATAAAAATTAGCCCTTCCTTACTTATTATACTTCATTGATATTATTAAATGACATTAGCTAAGGAGAATACAAGCCGATTATACTGCTAAAATCACAACTGATATCCTGGTACATGATCCCGGCTTCCATTTAATTTAACCTTATATGTACCATCAGAGACATATAGTTAGTTACAGTCAGTATGGCTAATTCTATTCATACATATCCTTAGTGCTGTATAAACAAAATCTGTATCAATGTATTCAGTCAAACTGACTGTAACTATTTAAAAAATATTTAATTTGGGCCCCTTTAATTCAAGATGGCGGCTAACGCTCCAACCCCTCAAGGTCGAAAACTTGCATTTTTCATAACTAGCCTATACTTAAGCAAGATCAATGAAAACATTTTAACCCCCACCTTTTGCATGGCAGAAATACCTGCTTACTGGATTAATTTGATACATCTACAGAGAGTTGAATTTTAACTATGACGAGTGTCAAAAAGAGTTGCCACCCAGCTGTACTCTTAGTTCATGAGATGAGGGTGAAAATCAAATTTTCTTAGCTATGTTCCTGTAGACATGTCCAAAGTTACGGGATCACAGCCCATTTTATTTTGATAGGTGGCAATCTGCATATACACTGTTTTCTGTTGGGTGGGAAAAACATAACTTGTGTGAACACACAGCTGATAACAATTGACCACAGGAGAGACAAAAAAAAAATGTTTTCGACCTATGTCTCTTTGCCTTTTTTTGTTAATATTTTTTATGTCAACTCCTCCTATTCTTTATTAGACATTTGAGAACTCTCTTTTTTCAAACTTTGTGGAAAACCAACAGCTCTGAGTAAATACAACATAAGGAGTCTTCTTGTCCGTGCCCACAGACTTCGATCCGGACACATTCCATTAAACAAGTTTGCACACCTCATGAACAAATCAGAATCCCCTAACTGCGATGACTGCGGAACGATTGAGGATGTGCAGCACTTCTTAATGGAATGTGTCAAAATTCGAGCAAAGAGGGAACACCTATTTCAACGTTGGGGTTACTTGATGACTGATGTAGGAGTCTTCCAGTCGATATTGTGAATCCCTGTGCAAACCGGCAATATTTATTTATAGTTTTTTTGACACCTGACTGATTTGCTATTGTAATTTTATTTTTATATTTTCGTATTGTATAATAATATATGTAATGAGGATACTACTATGTAGAGGTCAAACAGAGCCGACATGGTCTTAGAGAACAAGGCTCCTTAACTATAAAGATTTAAAAAAAAAAGAAAAAGGAGTCTTCTGGAAAGAATTAAGATTGAATAACAAAAAGCAAGATAATTTGAATTATTTTTATTCTTTGACTAGTCTTGAATCAATTTTACAATAAAAATTCAAACAATATTTCTTAAATATAATTGTAAATCAAAGAGCTGGCAGCTAAATTAATGCTGACAATTTTAAGTACTAAATTATCTAAACATTCTTTCTTTATACAAACTGAAAAAAAGCAGAATAATTTAACATAAGATATAACTTCTATGTAATTGTCAAAAACTTTGTTTTTTTTTTTAGCTTAAAGGATAATTATTTCAGTCCAAGTGGACTTTTTTCGTCAAGCATCATACATACAAATGTTATTCAAATTCATACATACACATTTAAATCTAAAACTGGGTCCTATACATACAAAATATATAAAAAAAAGAAATACTGACTGTGGAATTCCATAATCACTTATTTCATTATATACAAATGATATTTTGAAAACCACTGACAGTAGATTACTTCAATTTTTAAATAACTCAATGAAATTGTAATTCAAACTTTACATAAACCCAGAATCAGAAATTCAGAAATAGTCTATATTTAAAAAAAAAATTAATACTAAAACTATTCAACTAAGTCCAAAATATTATGAAACAGTATCAGAGGGGAGCCTCAACAGACTCCCACAGTTGCTATGAAATTAAGCACTAATTAATAAAAACTCAACATTTCCTATATGGACGTGAAATTTAAATCGTCGATAGAAAAATACACTCTCAAAGACTTAGAAAAATAAACTTTCTGCTACTAAAAGCAACAAGGCCTTCGGCCGAAACAACGTGTCGTGATCGTATCGTCGCGACCACGTAACAGGTCGTGATCCTGTCGTCACGACCACGCTGCGAGAATAACGGTTCCAACTTCGTTATTACAACTATACGTAATGGCACAATTATATTAATCCTTATTACTTGGCTCTGTACAGTCGCCATCAAATATATCAAAGCGGCGAGTATTCAAAAATATCTGCATAAACACTTTATCGCCTTGACAATAGATCCCTTGTTCAGGCATTTAGACCAAATGGTCTAAATTAAAATTATTTAAAGTTGTATACTCAACCTTTTTTTTGAAATTTGATTGGTGTATGTATATCTATGGCCGTATGTATATCTATGACCTCTAATGAACAGCGACACTTTTAACTGACTATTTCGTACACCCTATATTGTTGCAAGAGGTACAGTCAGCGTCATATAGTTCGTAGCATTCAAAGTACTCAAAAAGTTCGGTACATCATACTAACTCTATGGTGTAACTATTTGAGTACTTTAAATGCTACGAACTATATGACGCCGACTGTATAACAAATTGTCGGTTAACAGTGGTGGCGATGGTACAGTCGACGTCAAAGATATGATTGAATGATGTTTTAGTGTTGTTTCTACTCAGAATCACGATCTTATTCGACCCTGATAGGCGAAAAAAAATGTCCCAACATTTTCATTCTTTTTATTATTTTTCCGATATAAATTTAAATTGATAGCGGAATGGAAGAAAAAAAGCTTAGGACAATCTATTGTAATATCAGGATAGAAAGATCACGTGATTCTGAGTAGAAATCACACAAAATACAAAAAAAAAACTTAAGTATACAACTTTTAATGTCTACAATACATGAGATGATTTATCCGCGGACGAACGCTAGCCAAGCATGATTATTGACATTCTAATTGTGCCATTTATTATAAACATTATTAATATTATTTTGTTAAAACTAAAATATCACAAAAGGTGAAAAATAACGACATACTCTATTTTAATAGCTGTGCTTCTAATTAAAAACGTCACCAAGGTCATTAATATTAATACGGTCAAAGTGGCAAAATAAATATAAAAGAGCCTCGACAGAGAGTAGCATTTTGCGTAGAAACTCTAGGTCCATAGGGACCCAGCGCGCACAATTTTTTTGCAGAAATCGCGAAGCGTCTGGTTGACGTAACTGGTGACCGAAGAGCTGGCGGCTTCCTCGCACAACGCATCAGCATTTTGATACGAGGAAATGCCGCCAGCATCCTTGGTACAATGCCTCAAGAGCCTCTTTTAAGTTTAAGCTAGTTGTATAGTTACTGTATGAATATTTAAATTCTGTATATTGTTTGAATATAAAATTTAAATGGATACAATATATACATGCACCTTATTGTACTAACAGCAACACTCTTAGCAGTACATTCTTGGACCTTATGCCTTATATAATAAGGTATTTGTGGACCTTATTATGTAAGGCATAAGGTCCACCAATGTACAGGTCGATTCACGAGAGTTTGCACGAATGGATTGAACGAAACTTTCATTGTATGAGTGACACTTGTATCGGTAGACAATCAAGCCACTATTTTATTGGTTAATGTGACACACACATAGACATTTTCATTCAGTCATTCATTCCATTCGTGCCAACTCTCGTGAATCGACTGGTACAGCTAGGAGTGTTGCTGTGTGTATTAATATGAATATTTTCGCAGCCACGGCTTTTTCGTTTAACGCGCAAAAGTGAACAGTATTTGAATATCCGAACTGTCACAAGGCTCATTCAGAGTTGACGGCGCCATCTTAAAAGGTTAAGGTATATGTGTAAATATTTTGTCACTATGGCCGTATGTATATGACATCGGGTGTACAAGAGCGACTCTTAACTGACTATTTTGTAGACCCTATATTGTTGCAAGAGGTATAACATATGTACAGTTAAAAGTCTTAGCGATGGTACAGTCAACGTCAATATGTATACACTATACCTCACTCGTTTTTAATAACATGCAAATGTATACATTTCTCTGACGTCGACTGTACAAGAATAAAATAAGTTGAATATGACAGTTCACAGATATGCCATTTTCAAGTATAATAGTTATACCTAGATATTTTTCTAGCAGGAACGACATTTGCTTAGTGTTTGCCACAATAAAAATATCGATAAGTACATACTACTTCAACGACACGACGTACACAGAGTCTTATATCAGTTAGACGTCGCTTGCCACCGATCTTGGAAAAAATTAACGTAATCTGTAAACTTTTGATCCTTTTTACTTTTATTATTGCAATCATTGTTTTCTGAAGTATGTAAAATATAAATAAATAGATAGATTTGGTATTGTTATTTATTTTTAACCCTATTACCCTATATCTGTCTCTGTATTACCTGTGAAGCGATACTTATCGATAGCAGGACTGTCGATGTTTTTATTTTGTCAATCACTTACAAGAAATCGTTCGTGTTAGAATAATATCTAGGTATAATGTGCTTATTGTTAATGTTTTCTGTCAAAATTAATATTTATCTGCAAATTTCTCCTATGGATCGGAATTATTTTTGTATACTCTCCGTTTTACTTGGCATCCAATTTTTTTTAAGCGAAAATGCTAATTATAAACAAAGATTTTAAAAGCAGAAACATTACAAAAGTGCACGTTTATGGTTTAAAGTTACTTTAAATTGAAGTCGGTGAAAACAAGTTGTATAACCATGAAAAAATGCCTGTTCAGAAAAAAAGGCTAATATTTGCTTTTAAGAATAAACAAGTTTATTTATTTATTAATCCAGAACACGAAGATTATTGTTAAAAAAAAAAACAGTTTCTTAACCTTTTCACAGTTAGTTAATTTAGCTAGTCTACAAAATAATGTTGAAATGAACATTAATTTTCTTTAAGTATACAAATAAATCAATAATCATTATCACAGCCCGGATTTTTCACGGCAAAACAAAACACTATCGTAATCTAGCCAGTGATAGAAATATTATTTTATCGATATAGATAATTAGATAATTGTGTAGTAGAAGCA
Source organism: Grapholita molesta (assembly GCA_022674325.2). Lineage (NCBI taxonomy): Eukaryota > Metazoa > Arthropoda > Insecta > Lepidoptera > Tortricidae > Grapholita > Grapholita molesta. The sequence continues at coordinate 16,323,491 of CP053136.2, forward strand.
AAAAATAACCCAATAAAATAAATATTTAATAAAAAAAATTACCTGAAGTGTGTATGAAATTAGATATGAGGAACAGATGCAATTTCTTCTATTTTTATTAATAACTGTAATATTATGATATTATACGTGTCAAACAACTCGGTTTCAAAGCGGTCATAAAATAATATTCCTATCACTGGCTAGATTACGATAGCGTTTTGTTTTGCCGTGAAAAATCCGAGTACTGATCATTACGTGTCTGAGTATAAGTAAAATTAAAAATAATCATTAATTAAAGAACCATTTCTTTCATATGTCAAGTAGGGCGACCAGCGTCCACTGCCTTTTGACGTGTATTTCTGCTTTTTACTATTGCACAGTATTTTTTTTAATCCATTTTTCTCCAATTGCATAATTTGTAAATAATTTATTATGTTAATTGTATAGAAGCTTGTATCTCACGTTTTATAAGTCGAATATTGCTCGATTTCAGTCTGAGTCGGTTAGCCAACGTGAACGGCTCATGATTATGCTCCTCGTTATGTAGTGAAACATGTCGAGCAATATTCGACTTATAAAACGTGAGTTACCCAATTCTATACAATTAATATGTTTGAATCTCACGATAGTTTTGTGTTTAAAAAAGTTTATATATGATTTAGTTGTCATACAATAGATAATGAAATTTCCTTTTCGTTTCTATTGTCAAGTTTGTGTGCGACTAAGAATAAATCCAAACTATTTTTTTATTAAATATTTTGATTTGCTTTGATTTTGAAGTAGTAATACTATTATATAAAAAGAAAATAGATGACATATAATTAAGAAAAATGGCTAGGACCTCCGGTGTCCGATACAAGATTTGAACCCGCATCCCCAGCGTTACGGAGTAAGCCGTGATAGCTGGACATGAGTGGTCAAATCCTCCACTTTATCTTAAGTATATGTCATCTATTTTCATTTTATAAGTTTTTGTGTATCCAAGCCTTGTAACAACCAGTAAAATTAATCGTTACCGAAGACACTAATAGGTCTTATGACGTTGCACTAAGGTTTAAAATGTCTGACGTGCGACTTTAAAAAATATATACCGCAACTTTAACAACCAAGGCCAGCAAGAGCAACGTGCTGACGACATTTCGTGGCACATTTTGTATTTTTGTTATTTATGTACTTTTATTGTATATGTTTTATTTTCGAATAACTTTTCCGTATTGATTTAACTAACGGCGGATATCAATTGGACAATTTCGATGTCGTACGACCAAATACCTACATAGCTACCAAATCATTTCGTCCATCTCTTTCTGCAGCGGGACAATACGCATTGTAGGAAAGAGATGTAGAATTCATTCCGCTGGTATCGGGTTATGAACAATCGTATTAACAGCGACAGAACTGACGAATTGTAGACTTTATGCTATTCGCAATAAGGTTTACTATCGGTCATTATTTGTTGATAGTATATGGTGTCAGTGTGTGCGTGACTCAGCTCTCGGACGTGGAGGCGGGGGCGGGGCGGGACGGGCGAGGTAGCGGCGTCTCGCTCGCGCTAGCAGGAGTTGCTTACGTCGCTGTAGGTTGGACTCGCGCTCATTTGAGTCCTGAGGGAATTCCGTTGTGATTTCTCTGTAATTAATATTTGGAAATTAAAAATAGTCCTCGAGTTTAAAAAAAAATGTATTGAAAACATCTTTCTAAGATGCTGGTCTTTTTAAAACTGCTATGAGTTTGGCGAAATTATTAAGGGTACAGTATAGCAAAATATATCGATACAGATCTTTATTTATATAGCAGTAAGCATGTGTATCGATATATTTGGTCATACTGGCTGCAACTAACTATATGACGCTGATTGTATAATTAATAATTATGCTGTAATTATTTACTTTAATGGAGAATAAAAGTAGATATATGCAGACATGAATAAATTTGGAAGATTTTAAGCATGATTTGATCGAGATAATTGGTTAGGGGCTTTCCAAGGCTTTCGGTACGTTGTCGCCACTGGAGATCCTTTTTCCCTTCTTCGTGGTGTGCCGTTGTGTAACTTCGAGCACAGCTCGCTTAGTGCATGTACACTACTTACATTAATGTAACTATATAGAGAGAAACTGTGACACTCACGGCTCGTCATCCTCCGGCACGGGCTGCAACAGCGGCGCGGGCGCGGGGGCGGTGGCGGGAGCAGGGGCGGGGAGACAGCGGGCTCGGGCGGCGGTGACGGGGAGGGGTGAGGGGGCGACGGCAGGCGGCCCTCCAGGATGTTGTCGACGGTGAGGTCGGCAGAGCGCGTGGCGGCCAGGTCGGCGCGCAGCGGCGCCAGCGCGTAGTGCGGGAACATGGCCTGCACCTGCGGGGCGAGGGTCAGTGCTGTCTATTCTCGGACGGAAGGCTTTACAGCGGACATCGATTATCCTCAGCTCAATTCGCAAACTTTATAACCAGACCTGGGACAACTCGGGGCAAGTTATAGGGATTTGATATCGATAAAAACATGTTGATAGTTATATAATATATTACTACTAGATACGTAACTAATTTCTATTACTAGCGTTTTAAATCGTAAATAGTAATAGAACGTTTAGCAATTTAAAATGGATCTTTTCATCTAGACGGCTATTATTAATACCGACGAACATGAAAAAAATATTATGCAAACTATATAATATAGTACGTAGTATGTTTTTTTTTTAATATTTTGAAAGAAACATGTAAATACCCGTTTTTATTTATATTATTTAAAATAATATTTATATATGTCTAATAATATCGATATATTTTTTTATCGATAAAATATTTGGTCACACACTTACAGATGCCCCGAGATATCCCAGGTATGTTTATAACACCACTCTATTTTTAATTCTTTTTATCGACGAAAACAAAAGACGGAAAAGGTTAAAAAGTCTACCAACCTATTACTTCTTACAGGGTAGTCCGATTTTGAAGATACATTTTTTTAATGAAGTTCCGAACTCCTTAACGTCTTTGAGTGGATTTGCGAATTGAGCAGATGCTATCTCGTTCTCTATTACTCTTATAAATACGGGCGATCAAGAGGAACTTACTTAACGAAGCAGGCCCGGTACCGCGAACATCGAAGTTCGTATATTTCGAGCATCTTTGTCTTTTACTTCAATGAAGGTGTTATGAAAGTGACAGAGAAAATCATTTGAAATTTATTTAATTTCATGGTGCGCCCTCTGCGACCAGAACCACTGGAGGACGGGCAGTGTCCCTGGAATCTCGAAATATTGCGATCAACCCGCCTCTCAAGCGTGCCAATTATAGCATCATCGTTCCAAGCGGCGGTCTATAAGGAAAGCCTATGCCTGATAGATAGTCAGTAAAGGTAGAAAGAAAACCCCAGCAGCAGCAGCAGCAGCAGCAGTGGCGAGGGAGCTGTACTGACCTGCCTGGCGAGCGCGTCCAGCTGCGCGGGCGCCAGCGGCTCGCGGCGCACGCGCGTCACCTCCACGGAGAAGCTCGGCAGCCACGACACGTAGCGCGACCCTGCAAGCATTCACCCACTTAGCAAAACTAACAAACGATGCGCTATAATTCTAGTTTTGCAGGTATTCTCTTAGCTCGTCTCAGTCGTTTGTTGTCAAGTTCTTAAATTCTTTCGTCGCCGATTCTACATTCGTCAATTTCGATATTTGGCTATTTCTTATTCCAGCTTACTTCGGTATTCGTCAACATCGTCTTTAGGCATGTTCAATGTTAGTCTATTTAGTTTTAGGACTCACTTGTTATCCGTATTTTTTTGACGGCACAGTCGTTGTTGCTAGTACACACAGCAACACTCTTAACTGTACATCAGTGGACCTTATGCCTTATATAATTAGATTCACCAATGTACAGTTGTCGCTCTGTTGTGTGTACCAAAAATGACAGGACTAAAAACAACATAAACTAACCTCGACCATACCCAAAGACGATGTTGACGAATACGGAACTAAGCCGGAATAAGAAATAACCAAATATCAAAAGTGACGAATGTAGAAATTGTAGAATGGATGACTAAAGCAGAAAGGGACGAATTTAAAAACTTGACACAAAACGACTGAGACTAGCCAAGAGTATATCGTTTTGCAAATGAGCTTTAACGAAGTAACAAGTGAGGAGATTGACTGGCCCACACGTCGTTCAACGTATGTAGAATCTCCTCGACTGATGTCGTCACCAAACGATTCCCACCTTCGTCGTCCAGCTCCCCGTCGGTGTCGGTGGCGACGTCCACGCCGCCGGCACCAGCCGCGCCGGCGCCGGCGACGCTCACGGCCCCGCCGGCCTGCGCCAGCAGCAGCACCGTCACCGACACCACAGTCAGCAGAGCACACAAGTCACACAACTCGAACATCCAACCGTGCTCGACACTAACTAGTCTACGAGTTTTCTATGTTTGTTGTAGTTGTAGCCTTTGGTTTATTACACGTTTTATTCTTAATTGTATTAAAACGGATACCGTAAAACGGGGTGGCTTTAAAATGCAGAGGCGACTTTAAATGTTTTTCGTCAGTGTGTTTGACCACGGACTAGCAAGCGCAGCGTAGGACGTCCACGCACAAGATGGACAGACGACCTCGTTAAAGTGGCCGGAAGACGCTGGATGCAGGTCGCTTCCAACCGGTACATGTGGAGGTCCAAGGGGGAGGATTATGTTCAGAAGTGGACTTGTGGCTGGTATGGTGATAACAGTTTTTTTTCGCCAGACTTTTGTGCTAAAATTCAGATATTTTTACTTTTATGACCGTTTCAAAACTATCAAAGTAGCCCCAAAATCTAAAAACCCACGTTTTACGGTAACTCTCTGTTATTAAGTCGAATATTACTTGACAAGTTTCGCTCAACAGTAGTAACGTTGGATCACTTTTTTCTTAGTCAACACGGAACTTTTTCTATAAGTACATACGCTCTAGGAAATCTGTTGAAATGCGGGGTTAGTAAAGCCGGCGGTAATCAGCTTGTATGGACCCTCTGCTGCTCGGTAGACTATAAATGTCGAGCAATAATCGACTTAAACGTGAATTACCCATTTTTATACATATGTTTGAGCTATATTAATTGTATAGAAGCAGTTAACTCACGTTTTAAGTCGATTATTGCTCGACATTTTCCACTCCGTAACGACGAGCACAATAAATAAATATTTCGGGACACTCTTACACAAATCGACCTGGTCCTACGGTAAGCTCAGTAAGGCTTGTGTTGTAGGTACTAGACAACGATAGATACATGAGCCGTTTGCGTTGGCGTGCTTCCGTCACTCACGCAACTCGAACGGCCCATGATTATCCTCATTACGGAGTGAAACATGTCGAGCAATATTCGACTTATAAAACGTGGGGGTAACTCATCTTCTTTACAATTAATATGTTTGAATCTAATTAACAATTAACACGGTTCTATTTTAGTCACCCGCGCGACATGACTAAATAAACGTGAGTAGAACCGTGTTAATCGTTCATTATTGTCTCACGAAAGTTTAAATACAAATGTTTGAATCTCAGCATAGGTTTGTTTAAAATATCAATCTCACGATGTTTTTGAGTATTAAACTCAAGCGTAGATCAAATATTTTTTTACATATTAGAAGATTCGTGTAAGAGCTTAGGTACGGATGTCCTCTTTGCGTGGATATGTAGATTTTCTATTGCGGTTGTGATGAGCGGACGGTGTTTTCGTGTTTATTTCTACATATTTACTGTTTTGACAATTTGAGATGACATTTGACGGCAGTCAGACGATTAACATTAAGCAGGTGAGGTGGTGTCAGAATATAATTAAGAAGTTTGGTTATTTCGTAAATTATAGTCTATTCATCTTTACTTGTCTTATCATGTAAACAAACGTGACGTCAAAGATGTTCATAAACAATAGTGACTAGAAACACATTATTGTGATCGCATTCAATGTATTTTATCTACGTACATATCATAAGTGCTCTAAAATGCGTCCAGAAACCGTAGGCAATGACCAGCATTACCAACCATCAGAAATGAATGGAGATGTAATGTTAACATTACCTACTGAAATCCGGTTATGAGTTTAAATTTGGAACAGCTGTCAAATTCAAGTGGGGTGTCTATTTTAGTATCTATAGATATTAAAACAGTCATTAATACGAAACGCCAATTCGTTATGTTTTTTTAATAAAAATCGAACGACATAAGAACTCGAGTGACAATAGAATAGGGAGTTCATTCGCTTGTCTATGGTTTAAAAGAATATTTGTCTGAGATACGAAATACGCAACGCCGCCATTCCAAGCTGTCATTTGTTTTGTTCGTTGACTTTTTAATGTTTCAAGTAACACTAGTAATACTGCAGGTCATTTCCCTACGGTTCCTGATGGATGATATGTGTGTAGATAAAGTAGTGTATGTAACTATACATAATTAGGCATTACAAGCCCTAGGCCCTTTATTATGCACATATACATAATAGTAGATTGTTTGACAAGGGGCTAAAGTAGGCCATAGTACCACGAGATGGTTATTTTCCCGAACGACGTGAGGGAAAATTGTTCGAGGGGTAATATGGCGTTTAGACCCGAGTTATGCATACTAGTTTTCACTTCGATTGCGAGAAAAAAAAAATAATAACATTTCAACAATTAACAAATACAATTTTATTCGCCCGCAATGAATTCTGAGTCAAAAATGTTTAATTTGGCAGTCTTTGTATTTTTTTCACTGCTTTGATACAGATAGGATAAATCTACGCCGTGAATAAATGCCATAGACAACGTATAATTGGGGCTTCAAAGAGTTTGCCAACGATTTAAACTTTTTTTTAATGCTTGTGAAGTAGGAACTAAAAAGCACCTAATGCTTTGGGTATTTAATTGCGTTTCCTCATTGGTCGATTTTAATATTGCGGTATTCTGATTGGTTGATACTTTGTATAAAGTTTTGTTTATTGATTTCACATTTTTAAACAGTATTCGCACCAAAAAAGAATCTAGAGTTGCGATTAACTACGATATGTGTCGTGATTGGTGGATTTAATAAGGTGAAGTGTTCTGGTTGGTCGATTTAAAACGTTTTGTTTATCATAAATATGTATGCATATTTTCCCAAGAGGCTAAATGTAGTACTTTAGTCCGCCTTGGCAAGCATAATATGACACACTTTTAGAGCATGAGAAGTGAAAACTACTATTAATTAACATATTTTCGATAAGTTGCCATTCTCAACAATACGATGCACAGATAATCTGTTCGCAATGTCTGACGTTTTTGAGGTGATTCGTTTGTTACTGCAATCATTGGTCAAAATCTTATTCGACCGGTCTGGCCTAGTGGGTAGTGATCAACCATTTCAAGAATGGAAAAGCGTAAAATATAACTGCCTCGTTCTCGGCGGAGACAGTAAATCCACGGCCTTTTCGTATAACACGCAGAAGTGAACCGTATTGGAACGTCCGAAGGTTCATTTTGAGCAAGCGCTGACGGCAAGTGCCTTTTGTCGCTCTACGAGTCAATAAGAAACGTGCGATATTTTTATTTAAGTATTCCATATCAAATACAGTCATTATCATCATCTATCAGCCGAAGGGCATCCACAGTTGGATATATTAGGCCTCCTCCAGAGCCACCCACAGTGACGAGTTATGCGCCACCCGCATCCAGTGGTTCCCGCGATCGCGAACCTTTTCCTATCGTCGGTCCACTTTGGGGGGAGGGGTCTACCCACGTTGCGCCTTCCTTCCTAATACTCGAGAACTTTTACGCCAAATATAAATTATCTTTGTGCTATTTATATGTTTAAAAATACTGACAAGCAAAAGGGTCTAGCCGCAGTCTTATAGTGAAACTGCCCCTGGTTGAAGTGTATAGCTTACAATATTGTATGAAATATTTTTTTTTTTTTCATAAAAATCCATTACTTAGTGGCTACAAGGTAAAAATGTCTTAATAATAAAGGCTATTCGACTTAAGGCGGATGTAGGAATGTACAAGTTTCTCTTATTGTGTACTTTTGCATTTACGACTATTTAGTAGGTATTAACGACTAGCAGGTTGGCGTATTTTATCTTGAAATAGAACAACTAAAACTGATTATATAGCGTATAATAACTTAAATTTAATTTTCCTAACTAGGGCGTAAAAAGTGCACTTTGCGAACGCTTCGCGTGCGTAAATTTCACTTTTTAAGGCATTTGCTATGAAAAATTAGGTTCGATACTCGTGTAAAAACTTCTTCAAGACTCGGGTGATTGTCACCCTCGTTTCACTCGAGCTCCAACGTTCACCCTCGTCGAAAAAAAAATTTTTTTCACTTGTATCGAAATGTACTAATAGCTCACCGTGGAACTGGAACAGATGGTTGACGGGCGCGGCGGGGGCGGCCGGGGCGGCGAGGCAGGGGCGGGCCGCGCCGCCAGCGCGCGCCGGCACGTGGGGCACGACGCGTCCTGCTGCATCCAGCGGCACAGGCACGAGCCGCCCACGACAGTAACATATAGTACAGCTCACCGTGGAACTGGAACAGATGGTTGACGGGCGCGGCGGGGCGGCCGGGGCGGCGGGGGCGGGGCGGGCCGCGCCGCCAGCGCGCGCCGGCACGTGGGGCACGACGCGTCCTGCTGCATCCAGCGGCACAGGCACGAGCCGCCCACGACAGTAACATATAGTACAGCTCACCGTGGAACTGGAACAGATGGTTGACGGGCGCGGCGGGGCGGCCGGGGCGGCGGGGCGGGGCGGGCCGCGCCGCCAGCGCGCGCCGGCACGTGGGGCACGACGCGTCCTGCTGCATCCAGCGGCACAGGCACGAGCCGCCCACGACAGTAACATATAGTACAGCTCACCGTGGAACTGGAACAGATGGTTGACGGGCGCGGCGGGGGCGGCCGGGGCGGCGGGGGCGGGGCGGGCCGCGCCGCCAGCGCGCGCCGGCACGTGGGGCACGACGCGTCCTGCTGCATCCAGCGGCACAGGCACGAGCCGCCCACGACAGTAACATATAGTACAGCTCACCGTGGAACTGGAACAGATGGTTGACGGGCGCGGCGGGGGCGGCCGGGGCGGCGGGGCGGGGCGGGCCGCGCCGCCAGCGCGCGCCGGCACGTGGGGCACGACGCGTCCTGCTGCATCCAGCGGCACAGGCACGAGCCGCCCACGACAGTAACATATAGTACAGCTCACCGTGGAACTGGAACAGATGGTTGACGGGCGCGGCGGGGCGGCCGGGGCGGCGGGGCGGGGCGGGCCGCGCCGCCAGCGCGCGCCGGCACGTGGGGCACGACGCGTCCTGCTGCATCCAGCGGCACAGGCACGAGCCGCCCACGACAGTAACATATAGTACAGCTCACCGTGGAACTGGAACAGATGGTTGACGGGCGCGGCGGGGCGGCCGGGGCGGCGGGGCGGGGCGGGCCGCGCCGCCAGCGCGCGCCGGCACGTGGGGCACGACGCGTCCTGCTGCATCCAGCGGCACAGGCACGAGCCGCCCACGACAGTAACATATAGTACAGCTCACCGTGGAACTGGAACAGATGGTTGACGGGCGCGGCGGGGGCGGCCGGGGCGGCGGGGCGGGGCGGGCCGCGCCGCCAGCGCGCGCCGGCACGTGGGGCACGACGCGTCCTGCTGCATCCAGCGGCACAGGCACGAGCCGCCCACGACAGTAACATATAGTACAGCTCACCGTGGAACTGGAACAGATGGTTGACGGGCGCGGCGGGGCGGCCGGGGCGGCGGGCGGGGCGGGCCGCGCCGCCAGCGCGCGCCGGCACGTGGGGCACGACGCGTCCTGCTGCATCCAGCGGCACAGGCACGAGCCGCCCACGACAGTAACATATAGTACAGCTCACCGTGGAACTGGAACAGATGGTTGACGGGCGCGGCGGGGCGGCCGGGGCGGCGGGGGCGGGGCGGGCCGCGCCGCCAGCGCGCGCCGGCACGTGGGGCACGACGCGTCCTGCTGCATCCAGCGGCACAGGCACGAGCCGCCCACGACAGTAACATATAGTACAGCTCACCGTGGAACTGGAACAGATGGTTGACGGGCGCGGCGGGGCGGCCGGGGCGGCGGGCGGGGGCGGGCCGCGCCGCCAGCGCGCGCCGGCACGTGGGGCACGACGCGTCCTGCTGCATCCAGCGGCACAGGCACGAGCCGCCCACGACAGTAACATATAGTACAGCTCACCGTGGAACTGGAACAGATGGTTGACGGGCGCGGCGGGGCGGCCGGGGCGGCGGGCGGGGGCGGGCCGCGCCGCCAGCGCGCGCCGGCACGTGGGGCACGACGCGTCCTGCTGCATCCAGCGGCACAGGCACGAGCCGCCCACGACAGTAACATATAGTACAGCTCACCGTGGAACTGGAACAGATGGTTGACGGGCGCGGCGGGGCGGCCGGGGCGGCGGGGGGGCAGGGGCGGGCCGCGCCGCCAGCGCGCGCCGGCACGTGGGGCACGACGCGTCCTGCTGCATCCAGCGGCACAGGCACGAGCCGCCCACGACAGTAACATATAGTACAGCTCACCGTGGAACTGGAACAGATGGTTGACGGGCGCGGCGGGGGCGGCCGGGGCGGCGGGGCGGGGCGGGCCGCGCCGCCAGCGCGCGCCGGCACGTGGGGCACGACGCGTCCTGCTGCATCCACCGGCACAGGCACGAGCTGCCCACGACATGTTATCATTAACCACTCACACCAACACAAGAACAACCCCAGTCGAATTTCTTCTCAAGGGCATAGGAAATAAAGCACAATATCATTTACGTCACACTGGGCGGTAAGAGAGATTTACCGCCCTAGGGCGCTACGGAAAATCTCACTTTACACCCAGATGAAGACGTAAAACTATGTACGCACCACGAGCGTTAATAAAGAAGGCCTCAGATCGCTTGTTTATGGCTCTCACCTCCGGTTCGGGCACAGATACCCGCGATCTGAGCCATTATTTGTTTTACCGCCCTGGGTACGTAATATACTATTACAACTATTACTTATTAAAGCAGCAGTTACATGTATGATAATTTGAATGAGGAGGCCCGGTACCGCAAACATCGAAGTTCGTATATTTCCAGCATCTTTCTTTTACTCCAATTAAAGCGTCATGAGAGTGACAGAGATAAACCGAAAATTAAGAATATCATTCGTCGCGATAGCGCCGCTGTGCCGAAATATCGGAAACACATTCAGTTCAGATTAACATATATGGTAACTATCCCGGTTCAAGCATATGTGAAAAACTTAACTGAAGAACCATTGTGTAGTTGTGCAGGGAGTATGGAACTTGCGTCAACATTTAAATATAGAACGCCGACATGCGTGTACAGACGTTAGGCCAGGTACTGTAGCTACATTTTTCATCTATATTAGTTGTAATGTGAACGACCATGGGCCTATTGCATAACAATTTACAAGTCTTTTTCTAATAAAAGGAATTGAAAAGAGACTTCCGCTAATATGACGAGTTACAAGTTGTTATGCTATAGCCCATGTTGGTATAAAATCGAATTTCTATTTCATTAGAACGATTGATACAGCAGACACTCCCACTCACACACTCCATGAGTTCCAGAGTAAACCACCAGGTTTCCTGGTCAAAATAGCGGGAATCCACTGGATGCGGGTGGCGCCAAAATGGTCATTGTGGGTCGCTTCGGGGGAGGCTTATGTCCAGCAGTGGACGTCCTTTGGTGTTTATGATGATTGGCACTGTCACATCGTAAAATATGGACACACATGTGTCTTGTTTTGAGTGACATAGGTCTTTACGCCATGGTAATAAGAGTCGACCCCCGGCGAAATATTTTTGTAACATTAAGTATCCATACTTTCAAACGTGACTGTACAGTTCCCATCGGATATATAGGAGCTGTGGAGGTGGTCACAAATATCTGAACATGCACTTTATCGCTTTGATAATAGAGGCGTTGTTCAGATATTTGTGACCACCTTCTCAGCTCCGATATATCTGATGGCGACTGTACGATCGCGAGCATTCAGTAGTAATCTATTTCAGAAAAAAATCCTTTTCCTATCTAGTGCGTAAAAAGTGCACTTTGCGAACGCTTCACGTGCGGAAATTTCACTTTTTAAGGCACTTGTTATGAAAAATTGGGTTCGATAAACTTCTTTAAGATTCGAGTGATTGTCACCCTCGTTTCACTCGGGCTACAACTTTCACCCTCGTCGAAAAAAATTTTTTTTAACTAGTATCTAAATGTACTATTTTGATCAGTTTGACAGGACTCCATGACCAAGCAATAAGGTTTACGGATGGTCAGCTGGTACTAATGGTTGGGTAAGAGTAACAGGGTATCATATACCGACTAAAAATTAAATTTAAGACCACAATTTTGTACTGATGCACATTGTCATGATGACAATGGATTAAATGAATATATAAATATATTTTTTTATGACAAAGGTGGCAAACGAGCAGACGGATTGCCTGATGGTAAGCAATTACCGTCGTCCATGGGCACCCGTAACACCAGGGGAGCCACAAGCGCGTTGCCTACCTTTAAGGGGGGTTGGAACTCTGGGAACCTTACTCACCATCAGGAAGACAACACTACATACCTGAAAGGTAGCAGTGTTATTATGGCTGTGGTCTTCTGTAAGGAGGAGGTACTTCCCCAGTTGGGCTGCCCCAGATTCAAGCGTAATGTTCATCGCTGTGCCCTACCACTCATTGTTGGACGTAGTTTAAGGACATACCCGGGTTCAGAAAATAAGAATAGGAATAAGAGCGAGAAAGTTACTTGTGAAAGAGATGGTCGCAGGGCAGCTTGCGCGCCTCCTTCATGGGCTCCCAGCAGATGGCGCAGTTGTCCTGGTTCTTCTCCACCTCTTCTTTGCTCGCCATCGGGTAGCTGCGACAAATAAACAACATATGTATAAATATTATTTTTCAATTTAAATTTAGATATTGTTTTCTTCAATCCTTGTTTGTTATTATCGCTAGCAAATCAGAAAGAGCTGTTTCTTGACAAGGGTTGGTATCAAAACGACTAAAGTTCAAAATTACAAATTAATAGGCCTAGGGACTACTGAGCAGTCATTTTGCTACCACGCTATTTTGAGATATAGGCTTTCTGAAATTGTGATCGTTTAGCGTTCTGTACCCTCATCATGAGTTTAGTATATGTGCCTCTCGTTCGCACTAAAATAGTACAAGCGAGATGCACAGATAGTAAACTCGATACTCGTTATCGAAAACGTCAATGTCACAACTCTTTTTTTTTATACAAGACTGACCAGCGTTTAACCTCAGACTCATGGTAAGGGTACTGGTTCTCATGCGTTACAGGTAATTTTGACGCAGGTATATTGTATACTTAAACGAGACGCCAACTTGGATCATTATTAAAGTTTAAGTTAGCGAATATATTTTTATCTTGCTATTAAAAATGCTGAATTGTTGTTATCACTTGAGAACTGTCTGTATAAACGAGTATTGCCTTAATTAGATCAGATTAAATCATATTTTCATTGAAGTTATTGTTTCACTGGCGGCATCGATACATGGCGACCCTGCCAAACTTGTAGCAAATATAATCGCTTTTTACATAAGAGGGGTTATTAAGTGTAATTTCTCTTCGTGTCAAATCATTGAAAAATATTGAAAATAAGCTACACTATACATACATACAGAAGCTAGTAGTTTCATAAAAACTCATTCGCAATAATTTGTCACAACATTAAGATGAAAAAAAAGGCTTATTTTATTATGTTCAAATAGTCTACCTAATCTCCATACCATAATATATTTTTCCATTAGAACATTCTATGAACTTACGCAATTGTTGTGTTATTAGTATATCATAATCATAAACTAATTATGTGTAATGAAGTTTAGTAAACACAATATTTGATGTAATTAGTAATTTAGTAATTTTAATTAATCATGTTATTAGTAATTAGTAAATTACTATAAACAATTGGAATATAATTTATTTACGCAATAAGAACCGGTTGACCCGACCGAGTCGCGGTGTCACGGTATAATTAGTGGTACTTGGCATAATTATTTGAGGTCTGTTTACTGTTTGTTTCTAATTACAATAAATAAATAAACTATTACCGTAATGGATCGACGCACTTGACAACGGAATATTTTTGTTTAACTATTATTACTTTTTAACTTCTTATTCACTTTTTTTTGGGATACAAACAGTCGCCATCAGATATATCGGAGCTGTGCAGTTGGTCACAAATATCGGAACATGCACTTTATCGCCTTGACAATATAGGCGTTGTTCCGATATTTATGACCACCTCCACAGCTCCGATATATCTGATGGCGACTGTACATCGTTTTGTCAGTAATAAATAAATATTACAAGACATCCTTACACAAATTATCTGAGCCCCATGGTAAGCTTAAGAAGGCTGGTGTTGTGTGCACTCGGCCAACGATATATAATATACGAATACTTGATTGAAAACACCCATGACTCAGGAACAAATATATGTGCTTAACACAAATAATTGCTCTGACTGGGATTTGAACCCATCGGCTTCATAGCCAGGGTCACTACCCACTAGGCCAGACCGGTCGTCAAATTTCCCGATAGAAAATAAATTTGCACTACATCTGTACCCCTAAGCTTATGAAGTTTTTTTAAAGCAAGAACTTTACGATCTTCCTAGAATTGAAGTTTCATATTAAGAAGTAATCAACTCAGTATTTAGCGAAATAAGGATGAAATATCTTATGGGTTTCCAGTGAAGACTCGAGGAAATTGCACAACACATATCAATAATGACTGTTACATATTTTTGGAGATAAATCGCCATCATAATGACAATACTCTGACCTTAAGTACCTTATGCCATTGTAATAAGGTTCAAAATATTGGAAATGATTAATAGTATTACTGTAATAGGTAAATAGATTATTTATCGGACATTGCGGTATATCTAGATGAGATTGCTAAACTCATGACGAATTGGAGAAGAAATCGATTATGCACCAATTAGTGGTAACAAGAGAGTGCGGTTAAAATACCTGCGTTGCCGCAATGATATCGTGATTAACATATAATATTACAGGACAAGACATTATTTATTACACAAATTGACCGAGTCCCACGGTAAGCTCAGTAAGGCTTGTGTTGTAGGTACGTACTAGACGACGATACATATAAATACATAGAAAACACCCATGACTCAGGAACAAAGATCTGTGCTCATCACACAAATAAATGCCCCGACTGGGATTTGAAGCCAGGACCATGCGCTTCATAGGCAGGGTCACTACCCCAGTCCGGTCGTCTCTAGCCCGATATAATACCACAAGTTCACTTTCTCCCTGACTCTATGTATTTATGTCGGAAACTTGCTTCATGAACGTAAACATCTTGTTTATTGCTTGGCTCGTAAAGCGGTATGAAAAAGTAAAATTTCTAGAACAGCTTTTGTTCTCGTGATACTTTGCCACACTGTTATCGGCGTCCGTACAAATTGTACGTGAAATCCTGCAGCTCATTTTTGAAGCAGATATCTTTAACCGATTGAGCTGAAATTTAGCACACTTATGTAAGTTTGGGGACAATGTAATATTATGGTACCACTGATCTGAGCTGATACTGGAGCCAGAAGGTAGTAGTAGGGGAGCCCACGATGCTAAATGTGTTGTCACTCCGACCCGTTAAAAATCTAAGGAATCGTGAAGATTAGATGTTAAAAAGAAAAAAAGTTCATATGAGGTGTACCCTTTTAGTGGTGGGGGAAGCGTGTATGGATTTTCAAAAATGTAAAAAAAGTAGTCAGATAATAATTCTCGAACCCGTCAGAATTGAATAACGTATACGGCCTACGAACTTCTGACCACACATAGATATTAATCTGCCCGATTGCTAGTGGGAGATGGGCGTACAAAGAGGTAGAAAACTGAAAAAAAAAATGTTTTACTCGAGCCCGTCAGAAATTCAAAAGAGGTGTTACGTGAACTCTAAAAAATGTCCTATTATAAAGACTGACGATTTGAACGTGACTGAAATGCATAGCCGATTTTTCAAAATGCAAAAAAAAATCGTGACATTGAAATACTCGAGCCCGTCAGATTTTTATACAGACCGTTTAGCCCGATGTACTATTCATGCTGACTCATAATCTGACAATTCTGTGAAGGGATTCTTTAAATCTGACAATTAAAAATGTTTTTTTTTAATTTTTTTTTATTATTTGTGTATCGTAAATAATTATAATGCAGAGAAAATATGTATATATATTCTTAATCTTCGTCGTCTGTCGAATCTTCCTCGTATTGGCCGTTTAAATCTGCGTCATCAACATCTTGCGTATCTGCTACAAGAAATACTTATGATAATTAAAAATCTTTCATGTATTTCATGATATTATTACAGCAGTAAAAACACCTGAACCTGGAGTATTTTCTAAAATATCAGGTGTAATTACAACATTTTCATATGCCTCTGGAAGCTGATTCCCAGTAAACCAAATCATCTCCAATTTTCCATCAACATTTTTCCATCCGAACTCTGTTGGTGCCATCTCACTAACGATACGGTAGTGTGCATTTCGCCACAAGCATGCGATATATTTAGTTCTCAACAAATGCTGCCGTAGCTCCGATTGACACGGTGGCAAGTTACATCGAAAAATATTAAAACCGAAGAAATATCTAATCATCTGCCAATTTCCTTTGTCCCCACTATACAAATGGCTGCAATATAAAATTCAAAACGAGCACCCTCTTGTCGATACTCACAAAGTTCTGGTTCACGTATACACACTACACTCTATTAATAATTTTAGATAGTTCGGCTTAAGAAAATCGGCAGATTATGTTATTCCTATAATTTTTAAATATGTTACTTTCAAATGAAAAAAAAAAAGAAACGGGCTCGAACATTTTGAGGTAATGATTTTTTTTTGCAACTTTGGGACTCGTTTATTTCTGTAGGTCAGATTTAAATCGTCAGATTATTAAAGAGATTTTATATTCGGCATGTAATTAACTTATTTTGTTTAAATCTGATGGGCTCGAGTATTTTTCGGGATCGCTTTTTTTTACTAATCTGATCAACTCACCTAGACGCACACCCCTATATTAAAGGCTCATATCTGGTGGAAGTACATAACATGGTGCAAGGTTTCTTCTCTTATGTTAATCTGTCGGGTTCAAGTCACTTCCAAAATCCCCGCTTGGGCTCCCCTACTATAGCCACAGCAACTCCTAAAGTGCACGAGAAGTGTTTAGGCTCATTAGCAGCTGCAGCACCAGCACCAGCGACGCCATGCTCAGCAGCACGCCGCTCCACAGTCATTACCTGGTGGTCATGTGTGCCTGCAGCCTCGTGTACCGGCGGTGCCGCCGCAGCCGCGCCTGCAGCTGCTGCAGCAGGTGCCGCAGCTGCAGCAGCAGCACCAGTGACGCCATGCTCAGCAGCACGTTGCTCCACAGCACCATGTGCAGCACGTGCGCCGCCTCCGCCACCAGCGCGGCGGCGTCGAAGGCCAGGTGCGTGTGGTACGCGGCCGAGCCGGACGCGTCGCAGTCCAGCACGCGCAGCGCGTAGCGCGCCATCACGTGCAGCGCGCCCACCAGCACCAGGATGCACTGCGGGTGGAGCAAGGGCATGTTAGCACAGACTGCCAAAAAGCTGAGGAACATGCTGAAAAAGAAACCATCAGCCTTGGCCAAAAGCATACAGTTTTTTTCTTCTAACCCCAAAAAAATATCTCTTTCTAAATGCTTTTAAAGAATTTTCTGATATTTCAAACCTTAATATACGTACACAACAAGAGAAATGAAGAAATTACCAAATGACTTATTGCAAATTTTCTTTGCAATCACCAGTGCATGGGTGCACCAAAGCATGGGTGCGCAATACTTCTGGCCAATGGCTGTAGAATGCACCAACCTCTGCTATGCCGTACAATTTAATCTGAATTTTACATGATTTACAGGTATAATTTCAGAGTTAGCCACGTCAGAGGAGATAGATATTATAGATAACGGCAGCAATAAAATCCCATTAATTAAAATGGTATACTTTTAGGGCTACGGATTCAGACTACGTCACACAGAAAACATTCGTAATTTATCAAACAACTCGACGTTAACTTTTTAGAAGATTATCATGCTGGGTCTGGACTCACCTCGGCAGCCATGAACGCGAACGTGTCCTTGGCGACGGGCAGCGCCCACACGGCGGCCACCGCCAGCAGCCCGCACGCCGCCACCGCCACCGCGCTCAGCAACGCCGCCAGCCGCACGTGCGCCCAGCGCGCAGAGTTCGGAGACGAGGACAACTGGAACAGATAAGGAGGTGGCCTTGTAAGGAAAAGAAAGAAGAATTTTGGACCCGGGTATGTCCTTAAACTACGTCCAACAATGAGAGGTAGGGCACAGCGATGACCATCACGCTTGAATCTGGGGCAGCCCAACTGGGGAAGTACCTCCTCCTTACAGAAGACCACAGCCATAATAGCACTGCTACCTTTCAGGTATGTAGTGTTGTGTTCCTGATGGTGAGTAAGGTTCCCAGAGTTCCAATCCCCCTTAAAGGCCGGCAACGCGCTTGTGACTCCCCTGGTGTTGCGGGTGCCCATGGGCGACGGTAATTGCTTACCATCAGGCAATCCGTCTGCTCGTTTGCCGCCTATGTCATAAAAAAAAAAAGAAAAAAAAAGAATAGCGTATGAAATATCTGCTTAAACGTTTTTTTACAAATTGAGATATCAGAGATTTGTCTCTTTTTGTAAAGCAATTGGAGAATGGCGGATACTTTTGGTGCACTGATGATATGACTTCTGACATCATCACCTGAATGTGACCTGTTTGCTTGGAGATGGACGGCTGTGTGCCGTGAATGCTTGAGGTTTTGTGAGTTGATGGATGATAGGCCATCCAACACCTTAATATAAATAAGTTTTTTTTTAGTACTTGATTAGTATATGTTGTTGCTTAGTTTCTCAGCGCATTGGTGTATAGTATACTGTAATGCTGAGTTACATTTGTTCTTCTAAATAAATAAATGAATGGTAAATGCTAGGGGGCACTGAGCCTTCAGTGTTGAAGTGATAATCATTCAAAGTTTTATTGTGACTAAAATCCTTACAGGAAAAGAGTCAACCAATTTGATTCCTAGTCACTTTGAACCTTGTCACAGTGACGTTAATAAAAGATCTTTTGCGTCTTTCATATAGATTTTCACTGTGACAAGGAACAATGTGGCTTATAATAAAATCGAACTACAATCGCAGATATCGAATCGTCACGTGAGTCAAGGTTAGGCATAAGCCACTTAATTGTGATTAAAACCCTGCAGCTGCTTGAATGTCAGGGTTACTCATTACTCATTACTGACCTAAACTAGACTACAAACTCAGATCGAAAGTATTTCATTCAACCATTCGAATTTTGATGTTCATGTCAACCATCTTTTTATTTTACAATTAAAAAGCTGAAGTCTATCTTTATTATATGCATGTGAAATGCTTAAGGCCGCACCGAAGAAATTAAAGCAGAATTTCGTTTATTCTATTTAATAATACGAAGGAAATTCCTAAATTCGCACGCGGTTCGCCCATGACATTTCACTGCACATTCACTGAGCTACAGAATCGCCTAGCACATTTCAATTACTTGGGCACATAAGCACGTTTTGAGAGCGTGGCGTGAGCGGGGCGCGACGCTACCGTCCGAATGTATGCCTTATTTGGTTACATTAGCCACACCGGTGTCACGCTGCACTAACGCCACGCTCACAAAACGCGCCTATGTGTCTAAACCTCAATGGTAAAACTAAGAACTCATCTTCAAAACACCCTCAAGAGCGGCGCTATAAAACACATGCCGATATAGGAGTAACCTCGGGTTTATTTATTGTTAATGTTGCAACCATAACACACTTATTCCTTATTCAATCTTGTATGAATTCAATCTAGAAGGTAACGTATCAGAACGACTATTAAATTTGTAGTATATGGCCATTGAATTGTACCTATCTGATACAGTATTGCGCGAACGAAAAAGGAAAATATCTCATTTTCCTGCGGAACAAGTTCATTAAGATGGCCGAGTGACCGCACTATATTACTGTAATAACTGTCATTAAGACGACAGTCGACCGATTATAGTCCTTGTTACGAGGTACTAAGGTCTATGACGGGTCAGTGTAATTGTCTGTACGAGTCTTGCTGGGGAGATAATGGCCCCGGCACGTGACTTGAGAATCTGGAACATCATTATTGCAAACTGTATCACGAGGTTATGGTTAAGTATGCTTTTGTTTTCTATAAAACACGTGACGTAGCCTGGGTCGCGTGGGGGTGAAAAACCAAATGATGTTCGACTTTGAGAGGTATGGCACGGTGAAGTAAAATCACGCTTGAATCTGGAGCAGCCCAACTGGAGAAGTACCTCCTCCTTACAGACCACAGCCATAATAGCACTGCTATCTTTCTTGTATGTACTGTTGTGTTCCTGATGGTAAGGTTCCCAGTGCTCCAACCCCCTTTAAAGGCCGGCAATGCGTTTGTGACTCCCCTGCTGTTGAGGGTGTCCATGGGCGAAGGTTAGCTTACCATCAGGCAATCAGTCTGCTGGTTTCCACCTTTGTCATAAAAATGATTATACAAGCATAACACCACTTCTTGTTCTCTCTTAATGGGAAAACAAGCTGTTGACCAACGGAAATACACAAAGCAAGTAATAAAATGTTATTGACTCATAGACATAAAATTTAAGGGATGATGTCGCCCAAAGCCTAATTGGTTAACTGTTAATTATCTTGTACAATTAAACCTCATAGCAATTTTTACAGATAAAAATGTTGGCTTTTGAGCGGCGATAAGAATACCAAATTAGAAGTCGACGGTTCAATCTTAAAACTGCAACAAGAACTAATGTTGCTTTTATGATAAGGAAAATATTGTTAGCAATTGTAGTCGACGTCAAGGATAAGTTTACACTTTTTGTTTTTTTTTTATGACATAGGCGGCAAACGAGCACACGGATTGCCTGGTGTTAAGCAATTACCGTCGCCCATGGGCACTCTCAACACCAGGGGAGTCACAAGCGCGTTGCCGGCCTTTAAGGGGGGTTGGAGCTCTGGGAACCTTACTCACCCTCAGGAACACAACACTACATACCTGAAAGGTGGCAGTGCTATTATGGCTGTGGTCTTCTGTAAGGAGGAGGTACCTCCCCAGTTGGGCTGCCCCTGATTCAAGCGTGACTGGTCAACGCTGTGCCCTACCTCTCATTGTTGGACGTAGTTTAAGGACATACCCGGGTCCGGGTCTTTTACCTTAATCCCATGTAATAAAGTGTAAAATTGTAATCCCATATTTGGCGTTGACTGAATAGCTTCTCACGGAGGCTTGTGCCTAGCGGTAGGGAATACGTAATTGACGGCTATAAAGTATAACCCGGTGAGGATTGATTATAAAAGCACTTAATACCGATTTAAACTTTGATGTTTTTACACATTACTACTTAAAAGGAAATCTCTCAATCTACTCATAAGAAAAGACACATTTAGATCAAATCTTACGATTTAATCCTCCGATGTCCGATTGAACATGAAATTAACATACCCAATATACTCATGAACCGCGGATATTGCAATGTTGCCATATTAACTAGCTGTTCTGAAGATGAAGGTCGAAGGTATGACAGCCAGAACGCTTTTCAAGTTATTCGTTAAAACTTATTATAACAAACAAGTTGCGTCATCAATTAATCGAGTGACCGTGGTTATCGTAGCACGCATTCTGCATATCCTGTGCCACATATCCGCATAATACCACCACGGCAGCAATTTACACACAATACTCGGGTTTGGTTCTGGATATAATTGTGCAGTGCTCGAGATTTTTCACGGGGAATGTTTTCGAACCAAAAGATAAATCGGAGAACTTTCATTGGTATGAATAGCTCTTGTACATCTTAAATCCAAAGTAAGTCTCAGGCGCAATTCCAGAAGAACTAAGCCTAAGGAGTATGGAGATGCTTTTAGATTAACGGTAAACGAGGGCATGTCGGGGGCGCTACCGCGAAAAACGATGTTCGTAAATTTTGGAGGATTCTCTCTGTCACTCTCATGACGCCTCAATTGGAGTATATGAGAAATATGCTCGAAATATACGAACTTCGATGATCGCGGTACCGGGCCTGTGAGGCCGGCTGAGAATAGCACCACATCCTCAAGCGGATAAGTGGAAAACCCGACGGATGGGCAGCAACATCCGTCGAAACCGGATCAACAGCTACAACCCGCAACATGATACAAGTCATATTTAGGGGGGCCTATGTCCAGTGTACAAACATCAGGTATATTGGAGCTGTGGAGGTGGTCAGTAATATCGGAACAACGCCTCTATTGTCAAGGCGATAAAGTGCATGTTCTGATATTTGTGACCACCTTTACAGCTCCGATATATCTGATGGCGACTGTACGTCTTACGGCTGAAACAGTGATGTATGGTGATTTCTGCCTTCTAAGAGCGGGTATGAAATAAACGCACAGGGACAGGCCAAGGAACAGGTAAATCTGGTCTGCAGCTCCAACAGTTCCAACACGCGTCCTGGGTGTTCAGCTGGAAGTCGTGGCCGGTGCTATTGCCCAAGATGATACAAGTCTTATTTGGGGGAGGCCTATGGCCAGCAGTGGACGACATACGCTTTAAATAATGATGAATGGTGATTTTTGCCTTCTAGGAGCAGGTATGAAAGAAAACGCACAGGGACAAGCCAAGGAACAGGTACATCTGGTCTGCAGCTCCAACACGCGAACAACAACATTCCTTAATTTATTCTCTCATGAGAGTGACAGAGAAAATCGTACTCTTACACTTCAGCCGTATGCAGTCCACTGCTGGACATAGGCCTCCCACAAATATGACTTGTATCATCTTGGGGTTAGTTGCCATAGTCGCCACGCTTGGCAGGCGGGTTGGCGACCGCAGGAGCAGTAGATTGGGTATCGACGGACGCTGCTGCCCGTCCGTAGGATTTTTCCCTTTGTCGCCTCTTACGACACCCGCGGGAGGAGATGGGGTGGAGCTATTCTAGTCAGCCGGCATCACAATTGGAGTAAAAAAGAAAGATGCCCGAAATATACGAACTTCGATGTTCGCTCCTGGGTTTCCAGCTGTGGTGGTGCTATTGCCCTTTCCGCGTTGCGCCCGCGTCACCGAACATTAGCATACAATTGGGAACTGTTTCAGGATCAAGGTGACGCGAAATCGTAAACAACTCGATTTATTCATTGTTGACAAGACGTGAAGTTATGTTGACAACAAAACGAATATTTTTTTTGTAATTTTCTAGATCGAAATACTCCTCATTGTCCTGGAAATGAACTGTTTGTCCACCCTGTTTGTAATAAAAATAATAATGTATAAGCCGTGACAGTTAAACTCTTTTTTTTTTTAATAATGTCTGCTTTTACTCCTGTATTCGGCAAGGTGGATTTTGCCAATGTCAAGGTAAAGAAAATACGTATTCTTTCCTTTTGTCTTTTGGGTTCTAGATAATGTTCGGTTGGTAATTTAGTTTTTTGGAAGGATTGATTGCTCTACAGAAGAATTGACAGGTCACTACAGTAGCATATGTAGCTAAGCAGCCACGATGTTCATATAGAGCTTGAGACGACTCTGTTGATAAGAAAACATGGCCTGCTAAGCAAAATTCTGCTGCTTATGTACACATTTGTTATATGGGGTCAATGGGGACTCCGAAAATTATCCTAAAACTGCTTCCAGATTCCACCGCCTGGTACGATACTGTAGAACTACTACGATAAAAAAGACATTGCCTTGCACAGAATTGCCGCCTCAAAAACAACATTGAAATTGAAACTAGACAACACTAGTTAGAGTAGGCATGTACAGTCGCCATCAGATATATCGGAGCTGTGGAGATGGTCACAAATGTCTGAACAACGCCTCTATTGTCAAGGCGGTAATGTGCATGTGGCGATGTGTGCGATGATGGCGACTGTACACGAACCATATGTACTATTTGCAATTTTCATGTCAATGCCCTTTAATAACACCCGATAAAAACTATTAAAGAGTTAACTTTAAACACGTGTTATTTGAAGTGTAATACACAATGCCACACCACTTAAATAAGAAACCGGCCAAGTGCGAGTCGGACTCTCGCACCGAGAGTTCCGTACATTATAACTGTAATGGCCTCTTGATTAATTGGTCTTTCCGGTGGCGAATGCACTAGTCCCAAAACGCACTATTAGTCAATATACTCTAATTTCGAAAGCCCCTCTGCTCATAAGAAACTAAGCCCAAAATACCATATTTCCAAAAAGGCTCATTCTCGATTTACACGAGAACCATTGAGCACTAGTCCCAAAATACCCCAAATTGTGTTCACCTGTGAGTATCGTAATACTTTATTCTCATAATGCATAGGTCTCAAAACACTCTAGTTCCAAAATACCCTATTTTTTTAGAATATCTCTTTATTGTGATTGCTTTCATTCGAAACCATTACCCGTTAGATGCCAAAATAAGGATTTATTTAAATAATTATTATTTTGATCTACAGGGTGTCCAATAAATGACACCTCACAGTGACTCTGGAGGTAGACTAGGTCAAAAGGTACCAACAAACTTAAGATGATCCCAGTAAAAAAGGTCCCAAGAGGAGCTACGGCGGCGTGTGTTCGAAGCAGCACTCAATGATATCCTTAATAAACTTTCTTTTATTCGTCAGTCGGGTAAAAAGGGAGGCATTCCGCAAACAATTAAAGGCCGACGAATTGATATTGAAAATTTCCTAGTTGTAACTTATTTTTATGGAGCATTCGAAAGATCATAATTATTCCTATTTTATTGCAGGAAGGTACATGTATCATACTATTTTTAAATCTGCGTAAAAATGCTTAATATTTTGATGATATTTGCTCATTACTTTTATAGTTTTTTTTTTCACGACTGGTAGTTAAAGTCGAAATCCATGTTTCGTTGTGAATTGATTCAGGATCAAACATTTAGCTTACTTATTTTTTTATTTAACTTTGTTTTTGGATAAAATTCCATTTCTGTAACCTTAATAATTAACAATTCATGGTACCGTACACATAAAAAAAAACTAACCTTCACACCTTTCCGAGTGCACACTGGCACTAATAATGTTAAAAACGGGCAAAGTTCATGAAAACCTTTAATTCGACAATAACTCAAAAACCGTACCACTTTTACTGGGGTCATCTTCAGTTGGTTTGGTACCTTTTTGCCCTAGTCTACCTCCAGAGTCACTGTGACGTGTCATTTATTGGACAGCCTGTAGATCAAAATAATAATTATTTAAATAAATCCTATTTTTGGCATCAAACGGGTAATGGTTTCGAATGAAAGCAATCACAATAAAGAAATATTCTAAAAAAATAGGGTATTTTGGAACTAGAGTGTTTTGAGACCTATGCATTATGAGAATAAAGTATTACGATACTCACAGGTGAACACAATTTGGGGTATTTTGGGAAAAGTGTATTTTGGGACTAGTGCTCAATGGTTCTCGTGTAAATCGAGAATGAGCCTTTTTGGAAATATGGTATTTTGGGCTTAGTTTCTTATGAGCAGAGGGGCTTTCGAAATTAGAGTATATTGACTAATAGTGCGTTTTGGGACTAGTGCATTCGCCACCGGAAAGCTATTAGGACTATTAGGCTATGGTAAACGTCATCGGCCGCTTACAGCGTCTGCGTCACAATGCTGCCCATAGAGATGTACTGTTATGGTCTCTCTCTCACACGTCGTCGTTGGCGTCTCTTTTGCTCAGGAACGTTGACGCTGACGTCAGACATCGTGTGTAGCAATAAATAGGAAACCAAAGCCTTACTGAACCGCAATTAGAAAGGATTTAACGCCGTGGTTTGAACCTGCGACTTCAGGATTGCAAGTCGCACGCTCTTACCGCTAGGCCATCGGCATTTAAATACATACATAATATGTGAAATATCGACATGAATAATTCTGTGACCTGTGTTAAAGGGTACAGTCCCCGACTTTAATTGTTGAGCCACTTACGGTTAAAGCTATTTTCTTTTGTTTAATACTTGCTTTATGATAATGCCCAATGCGTAATGTGAAACATAAATGGCTCAACAATTAAAGTCCCTGACCGTACAAGTGACGAACAACTAGTATGAAACTTATATCGTTTTTCACTAAGGCACAGAATTATTTAATTTTTGATACGGAACCCTAAAACATAAAAAAATTTAAGAGCAAATTGCTTCTAGAGAAAACGAAAATATAATGTGATGCAAATGAGTGTGGTGTGAGAAAACAGAGAACCAATGACGCGTTAGCTCCGAGTTACCTGTTTTTTTTTCTTTAGTATATGTGACTCAAATCGAGCTACGTAAATGACATGTATCGACCCATTGCCATTATCGAATTGGCGAGACGATTTTTTTAATTTATGGTACTCTTTTTCGTTGTAAGGATCAAATATCGCCATGGGATCAATTGCGTAAAAGCTGAACAGAAGTCGGAAATGAGAGTTAAAGTCTGAATCTCGCACTTTCCGCTCAAAACGCTCCTTACAAAATGTTACTCAACTATGACGTCCCACTTGGTATGGAATAATAATGTATTGTTACTTTAATCATAAAATAATGCGTTTATGTATAGTTGTCATAAATTTTATTATTCAGAAAAATGTAAGGCATCGAATGTTTTTTTTTTATTTCTCCATATTTGGCCTTAGCTAAGAATTTGAATTATATATAAACCGGCTGGCAAGGTGAAGTGCGGAATCGTAATATAGGCCTTTATGGAGGTCAAATTATCTAATTCAATGTTATTACAGCATGTTATAGAGGCTTCTATCAAAAATTGGTAATCATAAATTTCGAACGATTGTCTCAGTCACTCTAATTACGCTTTAATTGGAATAAAAGAAAGTGCTCAAATTTTTCAAACTTCAATGATCGCAGTAGGCCTACTGAGGAACGGCTTCGTCCAGAGGAAAAGCATTGCGAGATAACGCAGGAATGCGACTAGCGTTCTAGGCACCCTACCCAGTGACTGCGACCTAGGGCAGGTCTACTAGTACAGTCAGCAGGAAAAGTCGCTAAGCGTTTGAAGTGTTCAAACTGACCTACACGCGCTCTTATTCTCTTGACAATAAAGATGTGTTGACCACATTTTGAACACCTCAAACGCTTAAGCCACTTCTGCTGCTGACTGTACTATTTGTAAACTTTTATTTATTAGGTTTATATAATGTTTTTGTTTTCTGTTTAAATAAAGTTATCAATTATCATTAAACGAATAATTAGAGTATCAATTCGTATACAAACGCGCTCTTCGTAAAATAACCGCGTTTTATCCACACTTGATAGATTGCGTGTCAATAAGCTCAATTTTAATTTGATTCATGACATTGCGTCATGTTAGGTTTTGTCTACAATCTACATATATATTTTCACCGACAAGTGGCAGACAGTTGACAATCGAGCTATCATAGAATAACAGGGCCGTCAAACATTGATTCCAAGCAGGTCCTTAAGGACTATTGCTGGTTTTATTTTATTGTACCGACTATGCTCTATAAGTTTATAGAGCATAGTCGGTACAAATTCCGAACAGGTTCCGAACAGTTGTTCGGAATGTTAGAGCGAGCGGACTGTGTGGGAAGGTAGCCTGGGGAAAATGCAGGACCCTTCCGCACCAGACTTGATTCGTAATACTGGAATACTCCTACTGAGTTTACGGTTCCAGGGTTGCCAGATTGGTTGAAGCGGTCAACCGAATCTAGTGGTGTATGATAGTATCGATCGAGCTAAGGGGAGTTTTGTCGCTGGTTTTCTTACGTCCTTAGGCTCATGGAAACAATAAAAGAAAGAAAAAAAAAATATCCACCGCCTTCTATACGAGATGCTAATAAAATATTTTGAGTCTCCTTGTTAATTGAAAGAATATTATGGCGGTCAACAATACTTCTTATATTTAAAAGGCCTAATTTCGATCATCAATAACATTCTAACAAGGTTCTGTAAACAAATCGTGATGTTCATGTTCTTATGTACTCAGTGCAGTCGAGGGCAAAATAAGTATGCTATCCCTAATATTCATACTAATATTATATTATAAATGCGAAAGTAACTCTCTCTGTCTGTCTGTTACCTCTTTACGCTTACCGCTGAACCAATTGGGATGAAATTTGGTAATGGAAAGAGTTTGAGCTACGAGAAAGGACACAGGATATTTTTTATCACGCAAAGATGGCCGCCACCAGTTCTTCTGAATGAAACACATAGCTCTACAAAAAAAATTGGGTTATGTAGGTATGGGAGCGATGCATAAGTTCTACTATACGGCGGCGGGGCTCAGACAATTGTGTACGAATGTGTCCAGTAATGTTTATTTATTATTTATAAATACACTTGACTGTACCTACGTTAAAGGTGTGAGATATCAATGTTACCAATTTGTCAGTGTTTGCTTATAGCATATTTGCTATCATGCAGTGTCCTTCGTGTTTAGTTTACCTACTTTTAATATGGCCTAGAAATCTGCTGTAAATAATATCGATTACACACAATACACACATACTGACACATTTTAACCACGCGTAACGCAATATACAAAACGACACATATGCAGAATGATACGCACACAAAAAATTAAACAAGATATATGTAATGTAGTTAGTTGCAGTCAGTACGGCCAAATTTATCGTAAAAAATCCTGCTATATAAATACAAGGGAAAAATGCGGACGGGCAGCAGTCCGTCGAAACTCAACCTACAGCTACAGCGGTCGCCAACCCGCCTGACAAGCGTGGCGACAATGGCAACTACCACCAAGATGATACAAGTCATATTTGTGGGAGGCCTATGTCCAGCAGTGGACTGCATACTGCTGAAATGTATGTAATGTATGTATGTGTATATAAATACAAGGGAACGCACCCTCGTCCGGCGTGCGAGCGGCGTGCTGCTGACTGTACCGTACTGTCAAGAAATCGTGCTAGAAAAATATCTAGGTACAGTCAGCAGCAGAAGTGGCTAAGCGTTTGAGGTGTTCAAAATGAGGTCAACACGTCTCTATTGTCAAGAGAATAAGAGCGCGTGTAGGTCATTTTGAACACTTGAAACGCTTAGCCACTTTTGCTGCTGACTGTACCTATACTAATAATTAATGTAGGTTTAATATACGTTTATGAATACAACTATATGTATAGTTAGTTGCAATATTGTTAATATCCGGTTGATCTCAACTGGTGGGCTAGTTCATTATGCAATGTTTGTATCTTTCGCGCGCTTCCACGGGACCTGTTTGCGCAACTGTATGTAAATTTCACGCTCGGAGATAACAATGTTACGTGCAATGTTTTTTTACAAATATCATCATTTTAAGTATAAATTAATTTCTTTCGTTAGCTAGATAGTCGTGCTTATAATATGTCAATGAACTTTTGGTAGCATTTAGATATGTGAATTGGTATTGTAATGTTTATGAATAGCAGAGGTCTACGACCCTTTTAATTATAATTTAATGTAATGTTTAATTCCAGTCTCCATCAGATATATCGGAGCTGTGGAGGCGGTCACAAATATCTGAACAAGCACAGTATCGCCTTGACAATACGAGGGTTGCTACTTATATATCCGGAAACAAAAAAACAAACAAACGTACACGGCTGAAAATGGTTTTATTGTTTTTCAAAGTATTCCCCTTGATGATCTATGCACTTTTGCATTCGCGTGAACCAATTTTTAAAGCACTTCTGCCATTCCGCCTGAGGTACCTCCATAACGTGTTGTTTGAATGCGTCGACAGCATCTTCAGCGGTCGAAAATCGTTGACCGCGTAATTTATTCTTTATATTTGGGAATAAATAAAAATCGTTGGGTGCCAAGTCAGGGCTGTATGGCGGATGACCCGTTAATTCCACATTTTGACCCTCCAAAAATAGAGTTGTTTCGCGTGACGTATGACAGCTGGCATTGTCATGATGAAGAATGATTCTTCGTCGCTGGTTAGTTTTACGAATTTGTTCAAATACTTCCGGTAAGCAAATGGTCGTGTACCACTCTGAATTAACCGTTCTACGGTTTTCTAGTGGCACTGTAGCTACATGGCCATTAATACCGAAGAAGCAGGCCACCATTTGTTTCAATGTACTTTTTGCACGAGTAACTTTCGTAGGGTTCGGCTCATTTTGAAACACCCATACCGTTGATTGTTGCTTCGTTTCGGGGTCGTATGCATAGATCCAGGATTCGTCACCTGTATAAATGTTATAAACGGCTTTTGAGTCACCACGGTTATATTTTTTTAACATTTTATTGCACCATTCGACGCGAGCATCTTTTTGCTCTTTTGTTAAGTTGTGGGGTATCCAACGCGAACAAATTTTTTTTACAGCCAAATGATTATGTAATATGCTATTAATGCTGGTCATAGAAATACCCAGAGTCGCCTCTATTTCGCGGTACGTAACATGTCGATCGTCCATTATAAGTTTTCGCACAGCCTCGATATTTTGTGGTACAACGACCGATTTCGGGCGACCTGCCTTAACTTCGTCCGTAAGCATGCTACGTCCACGATTGAACTCACTAAACCAGTGATACACAGTAGTTTTAGATGGGGCTTCATCACCAAAAGTTGAAGTTAGTTGATCTATGCACTGTTGTTGCGTTAAACCACGCCGAAAATCATAATAAATCATAGCACGAATATTTTCACGAGTGAGTTCCATTCTTGCTGCGATATGACATTTAAAACCCGTCAAAAACAAAACACGAGCGTTAATAAGAAAGAAAAAAATATACCGGCCAGTACTTAAACAAGTTCAAATTTTACCATGGAAGTCAAATATGCTATTTAAGAAGATTGTAATCCCGGTTTCCGGATATATAAATAGCAGCCCTCGTATAGGCTTTGTTCAGATATTTGTGACGATGGCGATGGTTCACATCTTTGTTAAGTATTATTTATTAATGACAACGGCTGGGGTAAACGCGTTCTTGAGTGGAGCAAACGTAATGTGGGACGCACTCCGACCAGGTGCAATGACGATCTACGAAAGATTGCAGGCTGATGCTCGATGCGGAAGCTGAAGACGGCGCTATGGCGTTCTTCAGGGGAGGGCCATATCCAGCAGTGGACTACTTAAAGCCTGATGATTGAAGATCTGTACTCACATATTCAAACCGGTCTTTGCACAGCTGCGCCAACAGATGCAGGAACCCCACGGCGGTGAACCAGGAGCTCCACATGAGCACCTCGTCCACAAACTGCACGTTCAGCACGCCGAACACGAAGATGAACTTGTAGAACACGTAGTTCCAGAACTTGTCGCGCACGCGCGCCGCCTCCGCCACGCGCAGCCGCCCGAACACCAGACGCTGCACTCCCCAGCCCAGCAGCGCGAGCAGGCAGTACGACATGTTGATCACGGTCTGGAACAAACGGGCGGATAATTATAGGTGAGGGTGCGAGCGGCGAGGAGCGTTCAGCGTACAAATCAAACATATGCAATAGTATGGGAGTGTGCACGGTTGTAAAATGCTTTGGTAGCTGGAAGTTCCTACTAAAAGACATTGCAGCAGAAAAGGGACTTTGAGGTTGGAGTATTACATTTTTACACATAAGGAATGGTATAATTAAAACTGTTGTGAGCCATGTTACTACTACTTAGTTACAAACGAATAAACTCACGTGTAATTAT
Organism: Grapholita molesta; assembly: GCA_022674325.2. Classification (NCBI taxonomy): domain Eukaryota; kingdom Metazoa; phylum Arthropoda; class Insecta; order Lepidoptera; family Tortricidae; genus Grapholita; species Grapholita molesta. The sequence continues at coordinate 16,355,131 of CP053136.2, forward strand.
ATCGCACTAGGCGACATGTTTCGGGTAAGCTCTGGCACCCATTTTCGAGCCGAGTCAGGACACACCGCTCGGAAATGGATAAGGAACGGTATGAGAAGTGATAGTCTATTGCGACTAAATCCGAAGGTTGCGAGAAAGAAGTGAGAGTGTTCTCGCTCTCTCTCTCTTCCTTCTAGAAAGAGACATGATGAACGGACAGCATAATTAAAAGAGAAGCGTAGGTCTAATGCGACTCTTAATCCGAAGTTTGAAGGTACACTCCGCGGCTTCTACCGCTGACTTCGTGACGCCGACTTCGGTATTTTGGGTTCACTATCATGCAGAAAATGTATTGGCATAAATACCATTTGTCATAATTCAGCATCTGAAGCTGTAAATTTTTCAGCATAACCAAACCTAATGGGATAGGGAGGTAAAGTCAGCGTCATATAGTTGGCAGCATTCAAAGTAGTCAAATAGTTCGGTACACCATATAAATTCTATGGTGTACCGGACTTTATGAGAACTTTGGATGCTACCAACTATATGACGCTGACTGTATTATCTACCGTCCTAAAGCAACGCTGCATGCTACTCGTCTTCCGAATTCAGATGGTTTGCGAACGCCGTTTAGGGACAATACCCGGGTCCAAATGATAACATAATCAATCATGAAATCAAATTTGGCATCTTTATAAAGAATTATATATCACAATATTATTAAAACTCTGGCACGTTTGTATACGAAGCCAGACTTTCTTTATTTAAAACATATACCTCTTAAATTTACAAACCTAATATTCAATAGGATGATGCCTTAAAAAGTCCTGACAGTTAAACAGTTTCAGAAAACAATACACTCTGCGAATTGATGAATTATGCAAAATTATGAATTGTGACTTGAAATTGTATGCCAGATGAGGGTAAACGAGGTAACCCGGTCTCGTGGTGAGACAAGCAACTCCCAAGTCGGCCATTACACCTCTTAGATCCCTTTGTGTTTCTTGAAACATTTTATGATTTTAATGTTGACGCCAAGCGCGCCAAATCGGCGGAGGTTGAATACCTAGTATACATACATAAATTTCAGTCGTATGCAGTCCACTGCTGGACATATATCTCCCACAAATATGAGTTGTGTCATTTTGGGGGTAGTTGCCATAGTCGCTCGCTTAGCAGGCGGATTGGCGACCGCAGTAGCTGTAGATTGGGTTTCGACGGACGCTGCTGCCCGTCCGTACGATTTTTCCCTTTGTTGCCTCTTACGTCACCCGCGGGAGATGGGGTGGTGCTATTCTAGTCAGCCGGCATCACACGGCATAATACCTAGTATATTTCCATGAAACTTGTATAGCGTGTTAGAAAACAGCTGATGCTAGCAATCCCATTGTTAAGAAACCTTCATTAGTTGACCTAAAGCTCCCAAGTTATTATTATAATTTATACCAGTTGCAGTGATTATATCAGTCTTTTTGTGTAATTTAATCTCCTTTAGAAAACTAAGAGCAAATCAAACTAATTTTACTAGTTGTGCCCCGTGGTGTTACCCCCGGTTTATTAGGGGAAAAACGTAGCGTATGTGTTAATCCAGGGTGTCACCTAACTCCATACCAAATTGTATTAATATCGCTCCAGCCGTTTAGACGTGAAGTAGTAACAAACATACTCATAAACTTTCGCCTTTATAATATTAGTGTACATTAATAAAAAAGGGTAAGACAACCAACTTACACCAACAAACTGACGATTCGTTCTGATCTTAACCTTGACTTGTCAGGTCATAAGATTGTATGTTGTTACACATATAAAAACAATAACATAATTCTGAGAACTATGAGTGCAAGACCGAATATATGAGTAATGATAATGAGAAAGGGCACTCACACTCAAGCTTTAATGTCCGACTAATGACGAGTTGTGAATTGAAAAGTGAGAGCTATTAAGTGCTTGCATCAGCGATGTATAATTTACTTTGCTCATTCTCTATCTATTTTGTTTCATTATTTATGACAAAGTTTAAGACGGTTTACCATTGAATTGCCGACAGAAATTTTATCGAATATTATTTCAAAGACAACGTTTCAAGTACTTTTATTTCATCGACAAGTCATTACGCCGAGGACTCGATACTAGGTAATTTGAAACGAGGTCTTTTGATTGGAAGTTGACTTATTTCAATAAATTTCATGTAATGACTTTTCATTTCGGGATTTTTTAATTCATATTTTTACACGCCAAGAATAACAGTTTTGTTTTTCGTAAGAAAACAACTGAACAATAGTTACAAGTTTTGAGCCGTCCTTGTAGGCATGTAGACGCGTGTCAGGAGGACTCGCTGTTCCTGAAGGTGACAGACAGTACAATTGCAGCAGCAGGCAGTGCTATTATGGCTGTGGTCTTCTGTAAGGAGGAGGTACTTCCCCAGTTGGGCCGCCCCAGATTCAAGCGTGATGGTCATCGCTGTGCCCTACCTCTCATTGTTGGACGTAGTTTAAGGACATACCCTGGTCCTTCTAGGCATGTAGACGCGTGTGTCAGGAGGACTCGCTCTTCCTGAAGGAGACAGTACAATTTATAATTTTAGTCACTAGTTTCTTACCCTTTCCCTGTAAGTTACGGACATTTTACCGTGTATTTATGTATTTTGTACACCTTCCACATCTTACCTATGAGTGTGGATAGTATTGTTGACAATGTTGGTATACAGTGGTTAATTTTTTTCTTAGGCAAGACGGAGCCGATATGCCTTAGCTTTCTCTTCATTAGCCCAAGGAAAACCGTTGAACTGTAAGGTAGGGAAGCCGGCGGGGATCGGCTTGTATAAACGCACCGCCACTGTTGGCATACCAGCCAAATATCACTCGACCCTAGCCATGAATATATAACTATCATCATTCAGCTAAATAACACTAGTCCCTACCCAGTTTTGTGTTCTTGTTGGCGAGTAAGATTGTCAGAGAGCTCAGAACCTTAAAGGGTTCAGAACGAGCGTGTGAATTCTCTGGAGTCACAGGCGTCGTGAGATCTCCTTGTTTGCTACCGCAGTATATAAAAACCAACTGGAGACGGTACGTATCTCGTTCACCATCATCATCTCAGCCATAAGACATCCACTGCTGAACATAGGCCCTTGAACCTCCACATGTACCGGTTGGAAGCCTGCATCCAGCGTCTTCTGGCGACCTTACAAACTCTTATTCCTGCTGCACCTGAGCAGTCATAACTGTTTATTCTAACAATTACAACTAAGAGTTTTACTATTGTCTGAGTGCGAGTGGAATTTTACTGCGTCAAACGGCGGATAGAGAAAGTCTCCGCTAACCAGTTAGTCGACGCAGACACAGTCTAGGATTTATATCCGAGATGCGTACTTACAGTTTGGTAGTCAAGATTGACGGATGCAGGGGCCGGGGCTTCGATCTGATTACTAATTGAGAACATTAGACTTAAGCCCCATTTAGACCATGCAAGAACTTGTATACGATTTTCATTACATTGCGGGGTTATATAAAGCGACCGAATGCACCGCATTTGCCGTACGCCGATAGCCCGTAATGTAATGAAAATCGCATACAAGTTCTTGCCTGGTCTAAATGGGGCTTTACTTTTATGGACGTGTTTTGTTTTTTTGTTTTATCAAAAATCCGACCTAGTCGAACAGTTTAGAAATAGTCTTTGGCAAGCGGGTTGGCCACCACAGTAGCTGTAAATTGGGTTTCGACGGACGCTGCTGCTCGTCCGTGGGATTTTTCCTTTTGTCACCTCTTACGACACCCGCGGGAGGAGATGAGGTGATGCTATTTTAGTGAGCCGGCACCGCACGGGAATGCTTTTTTAATGAAATAAAGTAGCATATTTCTTTTGCTTCATTTTTTTACAAGTAAAGAAATTCAACCTAATTCACTGTATAATATTAATATGATTGATTTTAACTACAAAGAACATTTTGTATGGTGAACCTTATGAGCTTAGCACGTGATTGGCGCGGCACTTTATCTCGCGTCGAGAAATTCTAGTGAGCCGGCACCACACGCCACGGCACGGCACTGTTAACAGCAATGACCAATGATACATGTTTTCTTTCCCTCAAGTGCTTAAACACACTTTTTCCTCTTACACGACTAGCATAGGATGAAAAAGGGTAAACAATATATACATACGAGTATATGCCGCGCATGGACCTATGTCACCCCGATTCCAGAGGACTTGACTAATTTTCGTATACTTGAGCGGTTTGCCAAGCCATATTGGCTACGGCTTGCCTAAGTAACGAATTATAAACCTTTCGTTAGTACTTAACACTTTTAAATGATCCAAATTCGACTTTATAACCCTACATATAAGGTTTACAAATGCATGGCTTAGCTTCAATGTTTACAACGCGCACGCAAAACTAATCTCATTAGTCAACTTACTAATGAGCGCTTTAATCTGTAGGTTAATCAACCAACACGTTCTGAGGTCGTTGATCGGCCTATCTATTTGTTAAAAGTTTGTCCCCTAAAAGATATGAATACCGAAAAAGATGCAAAATATGTATACATGTGCTTTAATATTGAAACTATAAGGGGCGTGTATACATATTTGGGCACTTTGTTCGCATCGATATCTCTGACTTTGAATGTCCAGTCTCAAGTATGAATTAACTCCGAACATACGGCGGAAAATTTTATGTCAACAGGAAATATTATTGTTGTCTACTGGATTACATTTATCAGATGATCAGGCGCAGCGCGGGCTGACCTCCCACAAGGTGGACCGACGACATGCTAAAGATCGCGAGAATCCACTGGATGTGGGTGGCGCAAAACCGGTCACTGTAGGTCGCTTTAGGGGAGGCCTATACCCAACAGTGGACGTCCTATCTGTCTATCCTTCCGCTGAAATGATGATGATGAGGCCCTATATGTATACCTACCATACATAACAATATTAAAACTTAATAAATAACCAATTTTCTAGGTTGAGTTTCAATCGCATGAAACTTACTTATTGAATAACTTAAAAATGGTAAGTAGTCTTAAAAATCGACGAATGGGCAACAGCGTCCGTCTCCGTCGAAAGTGTCGAAACCTAACTACTACAGTCGCCAACCTGCTTGCCAAACTTGGCGACTTTGGCATCTACCTCTACCACCTAAGATGATACGAGTACAAGTATATTTGGGGGATGTCCAGCAGTGGCCGACTTATGGCTAAAATGATGATGATTTATGAGTAAGAGTTAGTATTTTAAATACTATCTTAGAGAAATACACTCTTACAGAATTATTGATATTGCGTCGAGTGTTAGAGCCAATTTCGCTAACAATTTCGGTCGGACCAAATCAGTTCCGACGTCTGTGGCCGATACAAGGCAGAATAAATTCGCGCCTTAATAGATTTTTATCTATCTATAACTAACACTAAGACACCATAGAGCGATCGGGTTGACTAAACTTTACCACGACCATCGAAATTCGAAGTTTTGTGAAGAATCGTTCGTTTGGACTTTTGCGGCAGACCTTCATCGTTGTAAACTACAACTTTTAATAAGGCGGTTGTCACTTGTCACACAGCTCCAAATTTTGGAGCGAGCGACGGTCCGTAACGTTCGTCCATAAGACAACGCTTCGTCTGTATTCCCGGAAAGATATAATTTGGGTATTTTCAAGGCAAGAGTGAATAGGCTGTTACTGAACCAGCGTGCTACACCCTCGACCACACTGTGACAGGTGTGACTGAGGTCAAACGCTGGTCAGTCTTGTATAAAAAAGCGCTTCGGACGCCGCGTTGTGTATGTCATATCACAACATAAAACATATTAAAGTTATATGTCATATATGTTAAGTGAGAGCGACAGTGGGCCAACCGGTTCGGTAGCTCAAATCATTGCCGAAACTATTATAAACAAACTTAGTTATGTCATTCGACTATATTAGACATTCATTATATTTATTAAAGAGGACTTCGTGTGTATATATTTTTAGTCAAACTGAGGCCAGTAAAATACCGAAAGCTTAGCGGATAGGATAGCGCAAAGACGGACGCAAACTAATTGGATAATACCAGCCTTGGCCAAAAGTGTTGGATCCCGTTGGCTGTCTATTGGGATGGTTCACCTTAGTCTGATGTGTCATCACGCAACAGCACAGTTTTGTTTCATACATTTGCGTATCTTTGTAAATTACTAACTCTTGTCTCATGACACCCTAATCGGAGTAAAAAAAAATGAGAAGAACTTCGACGATCGTGGTACGAGACGTTTTTGCTATGATATCTATTAGGAACTATCTGTTCCTTTAAACTTGACTTCAACTCCACATACCGCCACATGCAGTCTCCACATATCATATTTTATGAATAGCATACTAAATAATCTGTATGCAGCAGAACCAGTAGACGCTCGAGGAAACAGCTCGTTAGACGAGGAAACGCGCAAGGAAATCTCAAGCCATTATTTGTAATTACTAATTTTGTACATACATTAGAGCTCCCACCCGTAATAGCTTTCTGATAATGAATCAATTTAAAAAAAAATGATGAGACCAGAGTACACTTTAGATGAAAATTGAATAGTACTTTATGTTACTAAGCTGCTACATAATGTAAGGCTTAAAATAAAAATTCAAATGTGGTTTAAACGAAGCGAAGCTGAGTTTCATAATAACAACCTCAAACGAGTATTTTTATGTCTAATTATGTGTAGTGACATACCTACACTGCTTTATCTACACACAGCTCTCAATAATAATTTCTGGAACCGCAAATGAAAATTCAAACGAATTTTGTAATGGCGGCAAATGAAAACTTTTTCCAGCAAGTGGTTTTTTTTAATTCCGAGTCAAAGTATAATAATAAACAATTAACACGGTTCTACTCACGTTTATTTAGTCACTCGCGCGACGGGCCGGCGACGCAAACGGCGAACCGAACGGACACTGAGCACTCTTATTGCTTGAAAATGGAGGCCTATGTTCTCCGACACATGTCGCGCGAGTGACTAAATAAACGTAATAGAACCGTGTCAATTGTTTATTATTCAGAGACAAACTTCTCATATCGTTTCTATAGTAAATAACCAATTCCTTTGTTTTTAAAAATGCACGCGATCCGTCATTAACAAAGATTATATAAACGTTAAAAGTTTAAAAAGTCTACGTTATTTAAAACAATGAAAATATTTTAACAGTTGTCAAAATGGCCACTATATTTATGCATACTAGCGAATTGCAAAAACTACGCAGCATATTAATATTACGTGTTCTATTCTTATCTCAGTGTCGTGCATGCCAACATATGGCTGGCGAAAAATCTTTAAAACCGATTTCTAGGCACTATATTAATTGTAAATATAGAAACAGGTAACTCATTTTGTGACCACTCAGTGATCGGTTATTTGGATTGGACACTATGTTAGTATGGTATTCTCGGGAATCCTTGCTTTATGTTATTAGAAAGGCAAAAAAATATAATGTTTTTTTTATTACACTTTAAAACATCAAGTGCCTAGCTAATAGACATGCGTACTTAATCGCCATTCTTTTGTCCCAATCGAACAAATGAGCACAAGTGTTCACACTGACAGCTTATTTGCTGCCATCAAAGCGCCACACTTCTCTACCGTTTAAATTGTCTGTAAGGGATTTTTTACTTACTCGCCGAACTTTTATTTTTGAACGATTTGTTCGGTATCGCGGGAAACTGTCGTATCTATATTAACTTTTCTACATGATATCCCGCAAGAGTGAATCTAAATAGTCGATCACTGCTCATCAGCCTTCATCTTCGCCGATCAGCCGTCGCGAATGACTCATGATTATGCTCCTTGTTAAATAGGAAAACAAGTCGAGCAATATTCGACTTATAAAACGTGACGTTACCTGCTTATATACGATTAATCTGGTGGAGTCACACGATAAGTGTAAAATTCTAGGTACAGTCTCCATCAGATATATTGCAGCTGTGGAGGTGGTCACAAATATCGGATCAACGCCGTGTTCCGATATTTATGACCACGTCCACAGCTCCGATATTGATGGCGACTGTACAAAAACAAATATGGACTACGTTCGCTAGCTTTGGTCGCCTATTTTATGTTAAGCGTAACTTCTGACGTAATCGCCAACGTTCCTGGGGCTCTAAGTGTAAGTTTCTTTTGACGTAAAAAAAAACGTCTCGAACGCGTAAGTGATAATGTTTTGTTACGTTAAAACCACAACAGTACATGTCTATACCTATTAGTAATTATTGTGACGCAGACGCTGTAAGCGGCCGGTAGTGTTTATATTATGACCCCATAGCTGTAGAGGGGCTGGAAGTTTCAAAGTGCGATAATATTCCGTTGCCCACGCCTATTAGACTGCTTCTAACTATCCAAAGATGGTCAAGTTTATCATCTGTCGCTATACCTGTCACGCTCTAACCAGTAACTAAATGCGAAAGTGAGAGAACGCCACATACGAGTGGCAACCATATTCTCCAATCTACTTTCGATTTTTAAAACTAACTTTTATAAGATACCTACGCCTTGTATATAGCTCGTCTTTTTAGGATTACAATTCGTGAGATTGTCATCGTTGCCTGTCATTTTATTCGCCATAACATTAACAATGGAATCTTTAATCTTACTTACTAGATTATTGAAATAATTGATGAAACGTAGTCAAAGTCGACCGTTATTTTTCTAATCTTAAAAAAAAACGGGGGAAAGTTATTGTTATTATCATTATCAGTTCACATTTGTGTATACCAGTGGCGGCAGTCAATTTTTCTTTAAGAGCCCAACGAAAATTGTTAAACTTTGGGAAAGTCGGTAAAGCCGACGGTTGGTCTGTACGGACGCCCCGACGAGAAAAATAGAAAAAAATATTTCGGTAGATGTGTCTACACGTCACCCGTAATGACGTATATCAGGAAGGATTAATAGAAAAATTTGACAAGTTCAAGTGGTACTTGTATAGCACAATTGGTAGTGCACTGGGCTAGTGATCCAGCGGTTAAGGGGTTCAAGCCCCGCTTCGAGTCAAATTTTTCTAATTTTCTTTAGATTTAAATATCAAATTTTGACGTAAATTCCATATTAATTCTCTGCACAACTACATAGACATGGTCCTTCAGGTTTTTCACCTAAATATAGGTACTACGGAATTGGGATTTGTTTTGACCGGGAGAAACAGTTTTCATTTGCGTAACGTCTTACGAACTTGCATTCAATTCTGGCGTTACTTCCCTATTTGAGAGTTGCATTAGGTGATTCATATGCATCCTTATCAACAGAGTGTCGTATGTTACTATCAAGTTTGTTGGCAGATACGACGTTTATTTTACAATAAATGCTGAATTGGCAAGCAACCAGAGAAATTAGGCAGTCACAAATTCGCAATTCTGTTTCTACCTCCTTCACACTATATCAGTAGTCTGGTGGTCGAGCGAGATAATACGTGTGATATCAGTGTGACGTGAATTACGTCACACGGAGATATAAACAAACTTTGGCAGCGAGCAGAAACGGGGTCTTATTGATAGTGTTGACATGGTTTGTTATTGTTAGTGGTGTCCTACAATCAAGTTCATCTATTATTGTTTTTATATTAAGCAGAAACTTCTGCTAGCATATCAAAGATATTATTATAATCGAAAGAAAAATAGAAAAATTTGACTCGCAGCGGGACTCGATGAATTCTCAATCTAAATTTGAGACTTCGATGCCGTAAAAACGGTTAACTCTTCGGTAGATGTCGCTACACGTCACCCGTAATGACGTATACCAGGAAGAATTTAAGCCCGTTTCACATCAAGCGCGGGCGCGGGCCCGCGTTGACACGCGCCCGCGCTTGATGTGAAACGGGCTTAAGATAGAAAAATTTGACACGTCTAAGCGGCACCCATATGGCACAATTGGTAGTGCACTGGGCTAGCGATCCAGTGGTTGTGGGTTCGAGTCCCGCTTCGAGTCAATTTTTTCTTTTTTTCTTTCGATTTAAAATAAGTTCATCTATATTTATATAATTTTATGTCAATGAATTAGGGTGACATTTATCTCAGCCGGAGGACGGCCGCTGCTGGACACAGGCCTCCCCCAAAGCGACCCACAGTGACCGGTTTTGCGCCACCATCATCCAGCGTATTCCCGCGATCTTTACCATGTCGTTGGTGACATTATGCACATTTTGGGATGTAGTCGGCTTGCTGTTCCCATACATTTTTTTTATACAACGACGGTGGCAAACAAGCATACGGCATAATGTAGAGTAGCACTCAGTCAATATGTATCGGCCCTTACATTGAATTGAATTGAGTGTGCGTTATCTTATCAGCTTATCACTTATCAGCTGCTTACGTTAAATTATATATTATGTCAGTAAATGTTTACGTCTAGGTTTACGTCATTTCATTATCGTATAGATATCAAACGATGTTTTTATGATTTACATAGTGGCAAAAATCTAAATGAGAATTTAATTTTCAAGGGTTCTTGGTAAACTTGACTAAATCAAAACAGTGTGAGCTGTTACAAAAGAAGTGTAAAAATTCGTTCACTGCCAAAGTTTCAAAAATATGTACCGAGCAACTTTATTGTACAGTAAATAAGGTTGTAGGATGTATTTTTTTTTATGACATAAAGTGGCAAACGAGCAGACGGATTGCCTGATGGCAAGCAATTACCGTCGCCCATGGGCACCCGCAACACCAGGGGAGTCACAAGCGCGTTGCCGACCTTTAAGGGGGGTTGGAGCTCTGGAAACCTTACTCACCATCAGGAACACCACACTACATACCTGAAAGGTGGCAGTGCTATTATGGCTGTGGTCTTCTGTAAGGAGGAGGTACTTCCCCAGTTGGGCTTCTCCAGACTCGAGCGTGATGGTACTTCGCTGTGCCCTACCTCTCATTGTCAGACGTAGTTTAAGGACATACCCGGGTCAAATTTATGAAATGATTCTTTCGGTACGTATTTTTACACTTGACTATAGTATACGATCTAAGGACTAACTATAATATATACAGCAAGGAACATACATAACATGCCAAGGTCTATACGAAACAGCGTCCTCCGCGTTCTGGCGAACTCATAAGCTACATCTATCATGTTTAACAGCAGTACTTAGGAACAAATATCTGTGCTCATCATACAAATAAATGCCCTGACTGGGATTCGAAACCAGGACCATAGGCAGGGTCACTACCCACTAGGCCAGATCGGTCGACGTTCGTCAATAAGTAGCGCATGTCATGTCATGTCGCGCGCGACCAATCACACGCAACGCAACTGTATGAAACCGCGCATCGCGTGTTTACTGCGTTCGCGTGCCGGTGACGTGGGGCCGGCCGCTAACAATTTAAGTATTTTAACACGTTTATTTTATTACGCAATTTATATGTAAATGTGGGTCGTACCATGACTCATATACCTACTGTGAATTTTTGTTTTTGCACTTTTAAATTACAAAGTAGGTAATCATCTTCTTTCCAGTCGTATCCTCATTGCTGAGGGTTGTGATTACCGACGCTTTTAACCACGTTCTTCCAGCTATTCCTATCCTGCGCCATTTGCAGACAGGTCTGGACCCTGAGTCCTGCATATGCCTTGACTGTGTCTATCCACCGGGTTGGCGCTCTTCCTCTACTCCTCTTCTCTTGCACGTGACCGACCATTATTAGTACCTCTAGCTAGACTATCTTTGCGTCTAGCCACGGGAACCGGCGTATACAAGTAGTAGTAGGTAATCATACCTACTCTTATTTAGTTTTAATTGTTTATGGGACTAAAGCACTTTTTTTAATGACAGAGTAGAAAATGTGTTACGAAGTTAACCCTCTGCGGCGCTACCGAAAAAATTGATATTCGTAAATTTTGAATGGTTGTCTCCATCACACTCATGACCCCTTAATCCTAGTAAAAAAGAAAAAAAAAATCGAAATTTACGATTAGCTTTTAGAACGAATAGAAAACCTTATCTATTATCACCAATATGAATATCCTGATATGGTTACAAACATATATTAGATCATAAAAATTGTAATACCTCTTATCAACAGTTGATATTTCAACAATTGCACCCAAGTGTGTGGTATTTTGTTACACATAAATAAAAATGTTATTTTTCCTAACTAGTGCGTAAAAAGTGCACTTTGCGCACGCTTCGCGTGCGTAAATTTCACTTTTTAAGGCACTTGTTATGAAAAATTGGGTTCGATACACGTGTAAAAACTTCTTTAAGAGTCGGGTGATTGTCACCCTCGTCAAAATATTTTTTTTTTTCACTAGTATCAAAATGTACTATTATGACAAGGTAAACAAATATAATGTGACTTTGAAATTTTAATATAAAATATTATAATATTGTATTGCATAGTTATATAAAATTACTTCTAGATCATCAGTTGAAAGATGGGATGAGAGATTTTTTTTTTAACTTTGTATTACTAATTGAGGTAAAAAACAAAACTGGTATTCCTATGCACAAAGCTTTTAAATAATAATGAATAGGGCCTGTTGTTGTTATGTTTTGTTAATTATTTAAATTGAGTCTCTGGATTCTAAGTAGAATACGATCAAAGATTTATTAAAAGTACTTTTTTATAAGAATGCAATATTTCTGAATCTCACAGATGTTTCCAATTTATTCAAAATTAAATTGATACATACACTTTTTCACGCTACTGTCAGTTTATAATTCATTTTAATATAATCCTTAATACCTATTTAATTGTTTTTAAATAATTTGACACGCCAAGTTAATAATATCTTGCAAATCACTTTGAACTTGTGCAATAATTGATAATTTATCAATTTATAACTGCAATATAATTATTCTACAGATAATTATTAAACCAAAACATAAGTTGTAACTCATTATTATATGTTCATTAAATATCTAAATATAGTTTTATTGATAGAAATTAATAACCAAACAATTAATGTTTCGATGATAAAAAAAAATATTGATGTGTATTAGTCTTATTTTTTTTCCATTATTATGATCACCATTCACAACAGTCATTAACTATTTGTTTATAGACATACTGAGCATAAAGAAAACATGATGCAATCGAAAAAACTCGTATTTATTTTATCTATACCATAAACTATCATATAAGATTCTAATAAGTATATTAAATGTATTCCCTTAAGAAAAGGTTTCGCTACCTGACATCACCCCACACAGTAGCAGCTGCTTTGGTAGCCAACTGAGAACTTTCTAATCCACAATGTTTGTGGCATAATAGACTTACCCACATACAAAGTGGCTCCTGCATCATGAAGGCCAGCACGTCAGCGACCTGCTCCGAGATGACCCGCGAGGAGTTGAGGAGTTCAGGGGAGGCTGGCGCGGGCTGGAGGTCCGCGGGCTGCAGCCCCGCCTCGCCCGCGGGCTCCGGGCGCGCCAGCGTCGCATTAGCCCGCCAGGCCGCGTCGCCCGTCACGCTCAGCGCGTAGTACACCGCCACAGACAGCAGGCAAACACTCGCCGCCGTGTAAACCTTGAGGTTCGGCAAGGGCAACCGATCTATCAGTGTCACAGGCATCTCGACTAATCACTCTTGTATATCAATACGACACTACGTCCCACTACACATCACAGCACTGTAATAATGTGTTTTGATTGTTATTTACGGTTCGCACGCAGTTTTATCGAACTATTACGAGCTAATAACACATCAGCCAATCGTCAGATAAACAGGACAGAAATGACAAGTGCGAGTGAGAGATTGCTGTGCTATTCATACGTTTTCATTAATAACATCGCATTGCGATACATTTTGATACTGAAGTTGATCAGTAATTATACAATTCATTATTTTAATGGGAATTTATTTGCTATGCTAGATTAATATGAAAGCTTCATGCTTTAGCTAAATACCCTAATAGAAAACGTAATATACTTTTAAACTGTTACTGCTTGGCACGGAACGATTTCACATGTTGATAGTAGAAATAGTCACATCACACGATTTCGTTTAGAAATTTTAAATTATCGATAATTTATTTCTACTATATTTGGGTTGCAATATAGCATAATTACATTCTTATCATTTTATTGAGTAATTTAATGGAAATAGAGTACTATACACACTTACTTAAAGAGGGACAATGCAGCACAAAAGCAGTGTTTTTTTTTTATTTACCGCATGATTTCGCAACGAAAGATTACTGTCACATTGACGTTTGCTTAGGGCCGCAGTTGTAGTCATCAATGTAGATTTTTCTCAAAGAAACTGTTTATTTTACATGTCTTAAAACAATCTAAAATCTTGGAAAATGTCGGAGAGAGACTACGCGCCGCTGAGCATAGCCTGCGTTCGCGGGTTATGTGACAAACTATACGATAAACGGAAATTCGCTGGAGTTGAAATTGAGAAGTTTGTTTTTGCTCTGTTTTAGTTATATTTCTGTGGTAGTTTATGTTGAATGATGTTCAGTGTAAAGCAGGGATATCATATTGTGTGTGCAGGATGGTGAAAGACTTCAGCGATGCGAACAACACGAGTCAGATCAAGCGGCTGGTGCGCGTACTCGGTCAGGAGCTGATGGCTTCCACCAACCCCAACGTCAAGAATGGGGCGCTCATGGGCCTCTCTTCTGTCGCCGTCGGCCTCGGGAAGGTCGTTCACTTGTTTAATGCACCCTAAGTGCTTGCTTTCACTTATTTACATCTGAATGATTTGATAACACAGAGAGAGAATGACTTTCTGTAACTGCCTGTGTCACCAAAATAGATATTGTTTTGTACAGTCAAAATCAAAGACATGTTTACACTTTCTCACCTTAATCCTTTGTAATAAGATAGGTAGATAGATAGACCTTTTATTTACTTTCTACAATACACACACACAAACACAAATTAACAAACATACAAGAGTGGCATTAGTACAAACAAAATATAATATAAAAAAGAATAAAAAGAAAATAAAAGAAAGAAGGTTTTCTGTGTGCGTTGCAGCAAAGCAAAAGGGATCTGGCTCAGCGATACGCTTCACCTTTTTGGGGCAAAGCACTGGTATTCTGCCAGAATCCGGATCATGTAAGCAGATGCACAGTTGGTGTGTGTCTTATGTATGGGAGTAGAAAATGTAAGTTCATAAAAATAATAAGGTGCAAAAGTGTGAACATATCTTTAACGACAACTGTACATAGGGTTGGAAGAAATAATTATTAAGTACTGGTAACAAATGTGCATTAGGCTTATTAGATGTTATGCTGGGATATCCTGATAATTAGTACTAGTTCCTACTAATATGCATTCTGTAGTGTCATATAGTGGCAACTGAAGTGGCCAAATATATTGATACAGAGCTTTATTTATAAAGTACAATATATTTGTCCATACTGACTGCAACTAACTATATGATGCTGACTGTACACACTAAAAACTACAGATAGACAGTAGAGTGTCCTGGCAAATTTTGAGTCTCACAACTCTCAAATTGCCTCCATATAAATATATGGTTCTTATGAATTCAATTATAATTAATTTTTAACGATATGCTTTCTTAGTGCAGCATAATTTTTATTGTACTCTGAACATATATGATGCTTACGATTATTCCTACTAAACAAAACTACATCATAAATAAAGAAATACATTCTCACTAACCTATACTTGTAAATCTTCATAATAATAATGTAGTTGGCAGCAGAAATTGCTAAGCAGATGAAGTGTTCAAAATGAGCTCAACATGCTTTTATTGTTAAGAGAACAAGAGTGCTAAGATCATTCTGCACACCTGGCCCACTATGCTTATGCTGTTGACTATCCTATCATGGTACTTTCTTATTAATATTTTTCAAATGTCAATCTGTTTAAAAGAAATTGTTGGATGTTTCCAACTGCGAACATCTAAGTTAGTATATTTCGAGCGTCTTTCTCTCTTACTCCAATTAAGGCGTCATGAGAATGACAGAGACAATTGTCCAATATTTTCGAATATCACTTTTCGCCGTAACGCCACTACAACATTTTCAATTCCAATGAGACTAGGAAGTAAAAGAGTCAAAAATTAAACTCTGTACACACCTTTACTGTGGGCATCACCTACTTTAAGGAATTCCAACCAGCGGATGTCATAAGAGGCAACAAAGCAAAGAACTGTTACATGATACCCCCCAAGATGACAGAAGTCATATTTGGGGGAGGCATATTTTTATTTAATTAGTTATTTATTATTAAAAATTCAACAAAACTATTAACTACTTTAAGTCCTGCAAAACTGTTTTAACCAACGGTTTTAAGAGTTTGACTACAGGAAGACTTATTATAATAACTTAGGTTAATCTAACATTACAAATTATTTAATTGTACTTCTATATAAATTTACAGTAATAATATACTTTGGCAATAAATATCTACTTATTAGTACAATTATAAAACGTATTTATGGCAATGAATCTAGAAAACATGTTGTTAAATTTCTTTTAAATAATCGCACATTTTCTCCAAGTCTGATGTCCTCAGGCAAGTTGTTGTATATATATGGCAATATAGTCATTAACTCTTGGAACATCAAATTTACCCGCGAACGCTGATATACCCAGCAGCAGGACGTCTTGACGCTGAAATGATGATGATTATATTTTTAGGGCTGCATAGCATACCTGCCGGAGCTGATCCAGCCGATCGTGGCGTGCTTCAGCGAGAGCGAGTCCCGCGTGCGCTACCAAGCCGCCGAGGCGCTCTTCAACGTGGTGAAGGTGGCGCGTGGAGCCGCGCTGCCGCACTTCCCGCTGCTGTTCGACTCGCTGGCCAAGCTGGCGGCCGACCCTGAGCCGCAGGTCAAGCAGGGGGCGGAACTGCTCGACCGGCTCGTCAAGGTACAGTTAGTGACGACTAAAGTGGCCGAATATATCGATACAGATCTTTATGCATATAGCAATAAGGATATGTTTCGATATAATTGGCCATACTGACTACAACTAACTATATGATGCTGACTGTATAATAGTGCAAGTGACCTTTTGTTTAAAAAATATCTTTTATTTCAGACAGCTAAAATGTCCATAGCTTACTTAACATAAATATCTTATAGCCTAATGTTAGTAAGATAACCGTAAGACAATAAACAAAATAGAATAATCAAACAATAATTTCATCTTATCCTATAGAACACACAGACAGTGTTGCTAAAGTTTGTCAGCGTCGGCGTGCTGGACAAAGTTGAACAGCGGCGACGCCGACTCAATATAAAAAAAAAAAATTACCCATTTATTACCCACATCATACATTTTTTATATTTAATTTCGTATCAGCTTTGCTATACAACGACAAAATGCCGTCAGTATGACAAATTCATCGTAGCACATCCTTACTGCTATGGTATCTATATATTTGTCCACTTTGGTTGTCACTAACTATGTGACACTATAATTTCCCAAGGGCCATTTTTATACTTAATGTAGTAATTTAAATAAACTTTCTAATAATCGCCGTTTGTTATTCAAAAACAAAAAAATACTGTATGCTTCTGTAGCGCGTCGCAAATGTGACTAACTATATATATACTGTGTGTAAGTCTAATACGGGCGAAGAATTAAACCACGCATAGGATTTACCGGTATAATCACTAACCAAAAGGTTTTTCTTTAATTATACCTATTATACACATGTAATTAATATTTGTAAAATTTCTGAGCAGTAATGTACTGCGAACATTACGCGATATGAGCCTTTGAAACGAACTGTCAACTAGTGTTTAACTCGAGTATGTTGCATTACATTGCGGGCCGAATTTTTATATATGGATAAAATTTTAATTGTACTTCTAAGTAAAAGTTATCTAAATCTATTTCTTATGCCCTATTCTACCCTCCGTTAAGAGATTCGCCCGTATAAGATTTACACACTGTATATGGAAACCCCTTATCGCGATAGTAGTATATTCGTAGCACACTGAAAACCCGCGACTGTATCGCTTAAGTAAAAGTCGCCAAAGTTGATCTCTCAGACCAATCTCAGTTATATATTATATATATCGTTTCCTGAGTACCCACAACACAAGCTTACCGTGGGGCTCAGTCAATCTGTGTAAGAATGTCCTGTAATTATTTATATTAATACAGTCCAATTTGTACAGGAAATAGTAACAGAGAGCCCCGACTTCTCCGTGTCGGCGTTCGTGCCGATGCTGCGCGAGCGCATGTACTCGCGGCACGCGGCCGCGCGCCAGTTCTGCGTGTCCTGGCTGAGCGTGCTGGACTCCGTGCCGGCGCTGCCGCTGCGCGAGCACCTGCCGCAGCTGCTCGACCCGCTGCTGGTGATGCTGGGCGACGTGCACGCGGAGATCCGCCGCATGTATGTACTGGCTACATCAGATATGTCGGAGCTGTGGAGGTGGTCACAGCTACTGAACAGTTCTGCGTGTCCTGGCTGAGCGTGCTGGACTCCGTGCCGGCGCTGCCGCTGCGCGAGCACCTGCCGCAGCTGCTCGACCCGCTGCTGGTGATGCTGGGCGACGTGCACGCGGAGATCCGCCGCATGTATGTACTGGCTACATCAGATATGTCGGAGCTGTGGAGGTGGTCACAGCTACTGAACAGTTCTGCGTGTCCTGGCTGAGCGTGCTGGACTCCGTGCCGGCGCTGCCGCTGCGCGAGCACCTGCCGCAGCTGCTCGACCCGCTGCTGGTGATGCTGGGCGACGTGCACGCGGAGATCCGCCGCATGTATGTACTGGCTACATCAGATATGTCGGAGCTGTGGAGGTGGTCACAGCTACTGAACAGTTCTGCGTGTCCTGGCTGAGCGTGCTGGACTCCGTGCCGGCGCTGCCGCTGCGCGAGCACCTGCCGCAGCTGCTCGACCCGCTGCTGGTGATGCTGGGCGACGTGCACGCGGAGATCCGCCGCATGTATGTACTGGCTACATCAGATATGTCGGAGCTGTGGAGGTGGTCACAGCTACTGAACAGTTCTGCGTGTCCTGGCTGAGCGTGCTGGACTCCGTGCCGGCGCTGCCGCTGCGCGAGCACCTGCCGCAGCTGCTCGACCCGCTGCTGGTGATGCTGGGCGACGTGCACGCGGAGATCCGCCGCATGTATGTACTGGCTACATCAGATATGTCGGAGCTGTGGAGGTGGTCACAGCTACTGAACAGTTCTGCGTGTCCTGGCTGAGCGTGCTGGACTCCGTGCCGGCGCTGCCGCTGCGCGAGCACCTGCCGCAGCTGCTCGACCCGCTGCTGGTGATGCTGGGCGACGTGCACGCGGAGATCCGCCGCATGTATGTACTGGCTACATCAGATATGTCGGAGCTGTGGAGGTGGTCACAGCTACTGAACAGTTCTGCGTGTCCTGGCTGAGCGTGCTGGACTCCGTGCCGGCGCTGCCGCTGCGCGAGCACCTGCCGCAGCTGCTCGACCCGCTGCTGGTGATGCTGGGCGACGTGCACGCGGAGATCCGCCGCATGTATGTACTGGCTACATCAGATATGTCGGAGCTGTGGAGGTGGTCACAGCTACTGAACAGTTCTGCGTGTCCTGGCTGAGCGTGCTGGACTCCGTGCCGGCGCTGCCGCTGCGCGAGCACCTGCCGCAGCTGCTCGACCCGCTGCTGGTGATGCTGGGCGACGTGCACGCGGAGATCCGCCGCATGTATGTACTGGCTACATCAGATATGTCGGAGCTGTGGAGGTGGTCACAGCTACTGAACAGTTCTGCGTGTCCTGGCTGAGCGTGCTGGACTCCGTGCCGGCGCCGCCGCTGCGCGACCCCCCGCCGCAGCTGCTCGACCCGCTGCTGGTGATGCTGGGCGACGTGCACGCGGAGATCCGCCGCATGTATGTACTGGCTACATCAGATATGTCGGAGCTGTGGAGGTGGTCACAGCTACTGAACAGTTCTGCGTGTCCTGGCTGAGCGTGCTGGACTCCGTGCCGGCGCTGCCGCTGCGCGAGCACCTGCCGCAGCTGCTCGACCCGCTGCTGGTGATGCTGGGCGACGTGCACGCGGAGATCCGCCGCATGTATGTACTGGCTACATCAGATATGTCGGAGCTGTGGAGGTGGTCACAAATATCTGAACATGTAATTTATCGCCTTGACAATAAAGGCGTTCGATATTTAAATCGAAATAAAAATGGAAAAATTCGACTCGCAGCGTCGTACACGTCACCCACGATGACGTACCTATACGACGAGGGATAGATAGATTCGCTAGCAGACGTTTCTGCATAATAAAAAATAATAAAGGCGTTGTTCAGATATTTGTAACAACCTCCACAGCTCCGATATATCTGATGGCGACTGTACTGGCTGTATCGAACACTGTGCCGTTTAGGAGTTTCGCCTGCGAGCGACCCGGCTGTGGAAATTTAGGTTTTCCCAAGGATCTTCATTATGAGTTTCGTTCACCGTCCGTGTTCTGAGGAATTGTTCAGATTAGTCCCTGCCAACTCCTTCCGCCTTCGTTCTGCGCGGCAACATTTCCACCAACCCCACCTGGGTAGTTGGAAATCCTCTACTGTGCGGTTCTAGAAACTTCCTGCCTCGCACATCAAAACTGTGGATTGATTTGCCGTCAGCGGTATTTCTGGACCGATACGACCCTCATACCTTCAAGAAAAGAGCGTATTCTTAACTTAAAGGCCGTCAACGCGCCTTGTGACTCTGGTGCCCATGGGCGACGGTAATTGCTTACCATCAGGCAATCCGTCGGCTCGTTTGCCACCTTTGCAATAAATATAAATGCATGACCAGGCCTGGTACCGCGTAGTTCGTATTTATCTAGCATCTTTCTCTTCCAATCCAATCAAGGCGTCATTATTATTGTTAATAGGGCTCGCGGTCGTGTCCGTGATTCGTGAACCCGTAGCCGTGCGCCCGGTTTCGTGAATCACGGCAACGGTTTTCTGGTTCGTTCCGCACGTGACATTCGGTTACGTGAAATTAGGGTACGTGAATCCGTGTAGATCCGTGTAGGCGTGATCACGCCTTCACGTATCTTAAGCATAAAACTTAGTCCTTATTTATTATATTCCCGGGCGCGGCGAATTTACGAAACGTGCGATAAGTATCCAACGGAATCGAGCCCGAAGCTTCACACACGGACGCAGGTACGGGCTACGTGTCACGGCGTGTCACGGCGTGTCACGTGAATCCGGATGCGAACGTAGGTACGTGACACGTACCTGGCCGTGTTCGTGAAATTCGTGATCTTAGTACCGGCGGTGTTAAGAACACGTAGCTACGGGTCGGCGTACTTCACGGATACCAGGAGCCCTAATTATTAATCGTATGGCATGCACAATGTGAAGGACAATCAGAATACAGCTTTGAGGTTGTTTAGCCAGGCAATCAAGTCAGGGGACGGATATTAGGTCCTCAGTTGGTCCAGAAGTCCAGAATACGAGTGACAGAGGCAAAAGTTGTAAATTTACGATTGTCGTTTGTCGCGCTTGCGCCGCAGGTGCGACATCCAGCTGGGCGAGTTCCTGCGCAGCATCAAGAAGGAGCCGGCGCGGGTGCAGTACGCGGACATGATCAACATCCTCATCACGCACGCGCAGTCGCCCGACGAGCTGGTGCAGGTCAGTTGGACAAATCAAGCGCTTCTCGTATTAAAAACACATTTTTTTTACACTTCTTTTGTTACAACGGTTTGAGCCTTTATAAAGCGCAGGGAATATATTTCCCACCATTATTTGAACTTTATTTAAAAATAATAAGGTTCAGTTTTACGTAATTATGGACATCCGAATTTCCGTTAAAGGGCATTTGGTAATGAGCAGCGGCGGGGAGCTATACAAGCTGATTCCCGTCGGTGTATTAAATTTTACCGCTGTTTAGCAGTATCCCTTGGGCTCACGAAGAAGCGTTACAACAATAAATATTAAAAGTTGAAATAGATAACATAT
Source organism: Grapholita molesta (assembly GCA_022674325.2). Classification (NCBI taxonomy): domain Eukaryota; kingdom Metazoa; phylum Arthropoda; class Insecta; order Lepidoptera; family Tortricidae; genus Grapholita; species Grapholita molesta. Next base: position 16,376,936 of record CP053136.2, read on the forward strand.
ACTTAAGAAAAAACGACGAGGACCTCCGGTGTTCGAGACGGGATCCCGTCTCGAACTGTCACTGAGATCCATTACCCGGAACAACAAAATTAACTATACATATGTGATTATCTATAAAAAGGGACCTTATATTGTCGATGGCGCTTATGTCGTTGTTAAAGACGATTTTTTTTGTGACATATGCGGCAAACGAACAGACGGATTGCCTGGTGGTAAGCAATTACCGTCGCCCATGGGCACCCGCAACACCAGGGGAGTCACAAGCGCGTTGCCGGCCTTTAAGGGGGGTTGGAGCTCTGGGAACCTTACGAGACGGGATCCCGTCTCGAACACCGGAGGTCCTCGTCGTTTTTTCTTAAGTATATGTTATCTATTTCAACTTTTAATTTATATAGTAGTATTACTACTTAAAAATGAAAGCAAATCAAAAAATATTTCATAAAAAATAATTTGATTTGTTCTTAGTAACAATAAATATTATATAACAAAATAATGACATTTTCCGAATAAAAAGTTAATAGTAGTATTTGAAAGCTAATATCGACCTATGTCGGTCTATGTATATTCAGCATCATATAGTTAGTTGCAGTCAGTATGGCCAAATATATCGTAACACATTCTTACAGCTATATAAATAAAGATCTGTATCGATATATCTGGCCACTTTGGTTGCCACTAACTATTTGACGCTGACTATATATTGGGACAGTTTTCCAATGACGAAGTTAAGATTTTCCTCCAGTATAGTTAATCATTTTATTAGAGTCGAGAGTTTCAAGAAAGTAGAGCAATGTTCGTTACTTGCATTTTTTTATTAGTTACGTAATTATTGTTTTTACAAATTTAAGTTAACAATTTAAATAAAAATCATTTTATTATTATACCTGTCGGCGTGTTTGTCTAAAACTTTTTTTAACGGCGTCGGCGTGTCTATCTAAATGAAAGCCTTTTTTAACGGCGTCGGAGTGTCTATATAAATATAAGTTTTTTAAAGGCGTCGGCGTATCTATCTAAATAAAAGCCTTTTTTAAAGGCGTCGGCGTGTCTATCTAAATAAAAGCCTTTTTTAACGGCGACGGCGTGTCTGTCAAATTTTTTTTTGACAGTGTCGGCGTATCTAAATATGTTGATGATTTTTGCAATTTCTCCTGACTTTAAACCTAAAACCGGCCAAGTGCGGGTGTATATGCAATCACGTGATTTTTTGTTATATTTTTCTTGTTAATATCGATTAAAATATCACAACAAATTTTAAGATATCCCCAGAATCCTCCTTATTTTTTTATTTATTTGTATTTTTCTTATAACCACAACAAAAATACGTCATTATTTAATATATTATGTGTTCATGAGATACAGTCTGATATCAGAAGACAGAGGGACAGGTGTTTTAGCCTAAAATAATTAGAAAACACTAGCCAGACAGCCAAGTACCACTAGACCCAACTTATATTGTTGTATGCCTACCGGAGGGTAAGATCGGCAGAGAGCGCAGTGACTTATAGGTTAGGCATTTCGCTCCTCTGAATTTACAGGTATGCTTGTGTGCCCACGTAGTAGTATAATAAAATGGTGTTGTCCGTAGTTGACAGCCATCACGTGGATAAAGGAGTTCGTGGAGCTGGCCGGGCCCGCCATGCTGCCGTACGCGTCCGGCGTGCTGGCCGCCGCGCTGCCCTGTCTCGCTTACTCCGACGAGCCGCGACGGAGTATCCTTTTCCTGTGCGCGTATATTTGTATGCATACGCCCTGTAAAGTATCACCAAGCTACACACTTGTATTGGCAGAGTGCAAAGCGGGTGGAGGGGGAAACCTAAACGATCAAAGCGCTCGCTACGGCTAAAATTGTCATTTTTGTCGCTGACTTGAGCTGTCAAATCCATTTGCAAACATTTTTAATATTATTGGCAATAATGTTACTAACTACCATTGTCCAAAATTGTGTAATATAGTAAAATAACACAAGATTTCATTAATATTTTTCACAATATTTACTTACTTCTTGTTTGACAGCGGTGACAATATTGTCCATAATGGCCGCCTGTCACGTGGCGCTGTCGTCGCGCTCGGTCTCAATACTTAGCGATAGAGTTCAAAACTGCTAAGCGTGGCTCAAGCTCTCCACTTCACATGCTGATCATCATCATCAACTTCCCCCATACTAGCATATTCCTCGCAGCATGTTCCACTCGTAAAGGGACACAACTGCTCTTCCCTTGCCGGTTTCTGGTGGTAGTTTACGCACTAATCTGTACATTTATATTCAGATTCAATAGAAAAAGAAAATCAGGTAAACAAAAATGACTGACTGACAAGTGACAATTGAATTTCGAAGCAAAAAAACATTTGATACATGAGACATGACAAAATATAATTATAGCAATCATTTGCATTGGATGTATAGGTAATTATTGCATAGTTTAACTGAACAAGAAAGTATGTAAGGTTTTTTTTATTAAAATTGCGTACTTGTTATAAAGGTAAATGGATTTCTTTACATTATTTCCGTTACAATTCGAATATAGTTACATTTTAAACCTTATTACATAGGAGTAAGGTGCACAAATTGAAATATAACTTCAAAACAAACTAACAAAATTATTTACATACAAATTCTTAACAAAAGCGTCAGGCATCAGAGAAACAGCGGCGATAGTGAACATGCAGCTGACGAAGCTAGTGGAGCCCGAGTCCGCCGCAGCCCCCGAGGACACAGCTGGGGGGGAGGACCAGGAGCGCATCAACCTGGACGCCGTGGTGGGCATCCTCATCCAGATGGTGCACCACAGCTCCGTGCACACCAAGGTCGCGGCGCTCGACTGGTTCCTCCACTTGTACAGTAAACTGCCTAATCAAGTGAGTGCTCTGGAAAATGTAACACGTGATTTGAGATTTCATTGTCTCCATTATTTTATTCTTGTCATTATCAATCGTTGCCATGGTAAAGTTCGGGTACACTTTAAACCACGATTATATTCACTTTTAATTCCCTAAACTGACAGATGTAACTAAAGTTGGTGTGTACCCTCATTATCATCATACTATGAAGATATTTTACAACATGACAAGTGGAAAATTCTTCTATTAGCCCTATGTCCTTAATGAGGGATAACAGGATTACCTCATCAACATTAAGGTATATTCGGGGTCAATAGAAAACAAAAATAATATAAACAAATATGTCTGCCTGACAACTAAATTTCTGAGCAAAAAAAAATCATTTGACACATGACAAAATATTGGTATTAGAAAGTTCATTTGCACTGAATATACAAGTAATCATCTGATAAGAATGTAAGTAACAAGATGATGCGTATACAATTAGAATGAAACCATGGTTGTTTTTAAATTGAGTAATTGTGAAACTATGAAGGGAATGTATACATAGTTAATCACTTAACTATTTCAAATTAATACTATCGAATATTTACAATACATACATACATTTCAGCCGTATGCAGTCCACTGATGGAAATAGGCCTCCCACAAATATGACTTATATCATATTGGGTAATTGCCATAATCGCCATGCTTGGCAGGAGGGTTGGCAACCGCAGTAGCTGTATTGGGTTTCGACGGACGCTGCTGTCGGATTTTTCTCTTTGTCGCCCCTTATGACACCCACGGGAGATGGGGTGGTGCTATTGTAATCAGCCGGCATATTTATAATACTTGAATACTATTCCCCCGGCAGATGTCGGCTCAGTCGGGGCAGGTGTTCGTGAGCGCGGTGGGCAGCCTGACGGACGCGGCCGACGACGTGGTGCGCCGCAGCCTCGCCGTCACCGCCGAGATCTGCACCTGCTCGCCGGGTACGTACCGCCGCCACAACTGTTCCCCCCGGCAGGTGTCGGCACAGTCGGGGCAGGTGTTCGTGAGCGCGGTAGGCAGCCTGACGGACGCGGCCGACGACGTGGTGCGCCGCAGCCTCGCCGTCACCGCCGAGATCTGCACCTGCTCGCCGGGTACGTACCGCCGCCACAACTGTTCCCCCCGGCAGGTGAGAGCACAGTCGGGGCAGAGGGTGGAGAGCGCGGTGGGCGGCCTGTCGGACGCGGCCGACGACGTGGTGCGCCGCAGCCTCGCCGTCACCGCCGAGATCTGCACCCGCTCGCCGGGTACGTACCGCCGCCACAACTGTTCCCCGGCAGGTGTCGGCACAGTCGGGGCAGGTGTTCGTGAGCGCGGTGGGCAGCCTGACGGACGCGGCCGACGACGTGGTGCGCCGCAGCCTCGCCGTCACCGCCGAGATCTGCACCTGCTCGCCGGGTACGTACCGCCGCCACAACTGTTCCCCGGCAGGTGTCGGCACAGTCGGGGCAGGTGTTCGTGAGCGCGGTGGGCAGCCTGACGGACGCGGCCGACGACGTGGTGCGCCGCAGCCTCGCCGTCACCGCCGAGATCTGCACCTGCTCGCCGGGTACGTACCGCCGCCACAACTGTTCCCCGGCAGGTGTCGGCACAGTCGGGGCAGGTGTTCGTGAGCGCGGTGGGCAGCCTGACGGACGCGGCCGACGACGTGGTGCGCCGCAGCCTCGCCGTCACCGCCGAGATCTGCACCTACTCGCCGGGTACGTTACACAACTAGTCACCATACACTTTTTCATCTATCTCTCTAAATCATCATTTTTCAACGGCTTTTTTCACGTGTCGGTGACGCGAGCGGCCAAACGAACGGACACTTAGCACTATTAGTGCTTGAAAATAGAGGCCTATGTTCTCTGAAACATGTCGCGCGAGTGGAGTCACTTAAATAAACAATAAACTTGAGGAAAGCCGTTATTTTTATTTATACAATGCCCACAAGTTTATGCAAATTCTTGCCAACCCTATCTGACACGGCACAAATGGTGTACAGACTGGCTGACGCTATACTCAATAAATCTATTTTGTTTATGTTTAACCATTTAAGATTGTTATAAGATATAAGATGAAGCCTATAGGGCCGATATGTGATGATATACTGCAAAGGCTCATTAAACAATAAATAAATACATATTACAGGTGATTTGGAGTCCAGTCCGTACTACTACAAGTTCCTACAAGCCTTACTGAGGCTATTAGCTGCCGATGATAACTTACTAGAAGACAGAGGGGCATTTATAATTAGGTACGTAACATAATTGCATAAACACTTAACATTCACATACCATAATATTGTCTTCGGTTGCCGCGATAATTACTAATGAAATAAAACAACTAAAACGTAAAATGGGGGGGATGAAGTTTAAATTAGTATACGCGATATAATCCGTTTTAGTTGTTTTATTTCATTCACATGCCATCAAAACTATTACATCAGTTGTTCGGATGTAAACCACATTTTATTTTTGAACCGTCGCGCCGACTTCAATTTAAGCGTTGGTATAAAAAATATGTCGGCGGCGGCGGTCCGTTTAAAATAGGGTATTTATTTGCTTTTTTTTGTAATTTTAAAATAAAATAGATGAAACTAAAGTTTAAGAAAACGTGACCGGGCTTACGGCCCTTACCAGTGTAAGGGGCAGGGTGAACCCGCATCTCCAACTTTCAGCGGCAACCGGTCATATAATTCTTATATGTAGTATTGTTACTACTTAAAAAAACAACGCAACTTAAAATGTTTAATAAAGAAACATTTATGCTCATTTGGTATGACATTATATTTTTTTCACGGATTTTGTTTCGATAAATATTTTGTTTTATAAAAGACAAATCAACAACTAACTACCACGCTTCACAGGCAACTGTGCGTACTTTTAAACGCAGAGGAAATCTACAAAGCTCTGTCGAAGATCCTGGTGGAGGAGCCGAACCTGAAGTTCGCAGCCACAGTGGTGGACGTGCTCAGTATCATACTGCTGACGGCCGCCGAGCTGCAGGACCTGAGGCTGCAGCTGCGGAACTTCACTGCTCCGGTATGCGCTACACTTGTCGGTCATGATCTGTGGACTATATACACTGACACAAAGAAATAGACTCCTACACGCGAACAAATTATGTAGAAAAATATGGCACTAAATGACATTTCTATCATGTTCCAGTTTATGCTAATAATGCTAATTTATAATCTTCTTTTAGATAATATAAACAAACTAAAAAGAGCTCAGTGTTCTAATCATTAATGACACTTAATACACTAACTTCACTATTGATAAAGTAATAACTTTTTAGTCATTGTGACACTTGCACTGACAGCGGTTCAAAGCAGAATGTACCGCCAAGGTTGTTCGAGCGGTTGTTTTTAGAGATATTTTTTGGGGCTGATTGTGAACCATGACGACAGTGTAGCTTTCAAAACGTCGGGAGATAATTTTAATACATGTGGTTAATTCCCTAACTTCAACCGTACATGCGAATGCCCAATGGTTGACAACCTTCTGTCACCTCTATTGACAATGACTGAAAGGGTGATTGGGACTCTGTCGGGTATCCGGGCGTTAACCTTGTGGTTCTCAACGTAGATATGTGTTGCAGGAGACGCAGCAGCTGTTCGCGGGGCTGTACCGCTGCTGGTGCCACTCGCCCGTGTCGCTGCTCGCGCTGTGTCTCCTCACGCACAACTACGCGCACTGCAACGCGCTCATCTCCACCTTGTATCCTTTTCATGTTTTTTTTATACAAGACTGACCAGTGTCTGACCTCAGTCACAGCTGATGGTAAGTGTCGACGAGGTCGAGGGTTTAGCTCGTTGGTTCAGTAACTGCCTATTGACTCTTGCTTTGAAAATTCCTTCGCTTCGAGCGAATGAATGGAATATTCACAACGTAAGGATGAAACCGCTCCCCTCGCCTGGACGTCCGGTTGTGGATGATGGAATTAAATCGTGCAATTTCTGTGCACACTCTCGAAAATATATCCTGTAAAACACAGACCAACTAGAAACCTTGAGACGGTGCTCAAGGCTCTGTAACCTTACATTCACCAACTCAGGATCACCAATGAGTCTGCGAGCTCGGCGTTCTATTGAATCCAAAGCGGCCAGCTGATATTTGGCAGACCCGTCCCAAAGGTGGCAACAAGTACTCCATACGTGACGGAACCCAAGCTTGATATTTATTTACACTTTATTTCACGAAATAGCAAATAAATTAAACATTCGTTTTTCCTCAACTTGAATTCAGTGGTGAACTAGAAATCACCGTGGAGTTTCTCACAGAGTTGGACAAGCTTGTGCAGCTGATTGAGTCGCCTATATTCGCATGTGAGTATATTGTAGTGATCCGTTTTTAGTCTACTTATGAATAAGAAATTAAAATGTTTGTCCAAATCATTTGAATTTTGAGTTTTGTGATAATTATATGAAGACGTGGACACCACAAAATATTTTGAGCGGAGCAGTTAAGTAAACATAGTAATAAGGTTCTTACACCGGCTCCGGGACAATGTAAGGTCATCGTCTGGGACATGCTTTGAACCGGGACGTATGGCAGCCCTAACTTACGCCTACGTCGACGATCATTTTTATCAAACGTAACCCTTAAGGCTATTGGTCTCCTTTAGACGAAATCTACCGCTTACAACGTCTACGTCACATTTTTATAAATGAAAATAACTGCTTTACTCACGTTTCTCTAGTAACTTGCGCGATAAATTCGGCGTCACAATGCATAGCGATGTACTGTTGCGATCACTTCCACGTTCTTTTTCGTTCAGAAACGTTGACGCTGACGTTACGTATAACATAGAAAGCAGACCAAAGCCTGGCTCTCGTGTCACAGACCTGCGGCTGGAGCTTCTGGGCGGCGCGCAGAGCACACAGCTGCGCGGCGCGCTGTACGGGCTGCTGATGCTGCTGCCGCAGAGCGAGGCCTTCCACACGCTGCGCCGCCGGCTGCAGTGCGCGCCGCCGCCCGACAAGCCCGCCCTGTATGTCCCTAATATTTCTTTAACACAAGTACTAGCTTACTAGCCAACGCCGACATCGTTTTTGTTTTGCCCAAAGGAACTGGTAGATGTTTAGTGAATGTAATTAAGTATTTAATCTAGTGCTAATAAAGATTAAATATATAAAATACTAGAAACAAGTTTTAATTTCGCTGCACAATGTGTCACAATAATGTTATTATAGAATCATTGACAATCAAGACAGCTGTCGATGTCTTTTTTCTGCAGCTTCGGAAATGTGACTGTAACACCGAATGTTAAGTGGTCACGCCGACTGCGCCAAAAAATGCCAATGTGTAATTTTTGTGTAACCGCCGACTGTCCGCAGCACGATCCCGCCGGCGGGCGCGGCGGCGCCGGGCCTGGACTTCGCGGCGCTGCTGCAGGAGTTCCGGCGCGTGCAGGCCGCGCACCACGCCTTCCGCCTCGTGGAGCGCCCGCGCCGCGACGCCGGCTACTCGTAGCGGCGGGACACACTAGTGTCAACTTAACTAAAGATACAGAGCCCTGAGTGTAAGTTTTTAACCTAACTTTACGTCACGAACGCGTTTCCCATATAAATAACATTATCACTTACGCATTCGTAAACGTTTTTTTACGGCAAAAGAAACTTACACTAGAGCCTCAGATTATGCCTAGCATGGCCAGTTGATTTATTTTAAATACTATCCTGATGGGTAACTTTGTAGCTGTAATACTTGATCTTTGGGACGTGTGTAACAATCTACACGTAAATGGACCGAAAGAATTGATTATAATAGAGGATTTTTGAGACTTGGCTAATGCTTGGCTTTTTGCACTTGTGACGGTTTTTTTTGTAAATAAAGAATAAACTAAAATATAGATGCGATATAAATTAAAATTACGACACTGTCAAGTACATTATAGATCACCATTAGACTGGCGAAATTATGCATTTTGGCAATTACGCCGACTTTTTATTGTTTCCGGCGTGTCGGTTTTTTTTTGCTTTCTAAGTTAGAAAGTGTTTACTATAGTAAAATTAATCATAATTTCTATTGCAGAGGTGAAAATATGTATAGTTTAATAAAGAAATAATAATATATTACCTGTGGTTGTGCTATAACGGCGTGTAATACAATCTGTTCTACGAAAGTGTGCGGGATACTATTTGTTTTCTCATTAAATCGAATTATGCTTGTGTACTAAAATATCCTTAAGATATTGAAGGAATTAAAGTATTATTGATCCAATGAATGGCGTTGTACACCCGCCATCAGATATCAGAACTGTGGAGCTGGTCACAAATATCTGAACGACGCCTCTATTGTCAAGGCGATAAAGTGCATGTTCAGATATTTGTGGCCACCTCCACAGCTCCGATATATCTGATGGTGTACAGTCAGCGTCATATAGTTGGTAGCATCCAAAGTACTCAAAAAGTTCGGTACACCATAGAATTAGTATGGTGTACCGAACTATTTGAGTACTTTGAATGCTACGAACTATATGACGCTGACTGTACAACACCACACTAAGAACAAAACGTTATTTATTTATCTGCAGTGCAAAATCAATGATCTATTTAATTTTATGATTTTGTGATGATTATGTAATTGTAAGAGATGTTACAACTGTTACTAACGGTATAGTTACCATGTATTTAATTTGACGAGTTTGAATCTCGCAGTATACCTCAGCTATTCCGCGAAGATGGCGCTTGCAACAGTTTCAAAATATCGGAAATTCGTCAAATATATATTGTAACCATACGTACGTTTGAGTAATAGTTGTAATGAAAACAACCATGTTGGCTTAAAATCTTATATTGATTGTATGATGAATTTTTTCTATTCATAATATTTGTATGTTTGTACAACACGAGTTATGTCATCTCAAATTGTTGTTCCCAGTTATAATTAGTTACTAAACTGCGACTGGGCTCTTTAAAGGCTTCCGCTACCTGACACGGACGCCCGTCTAATAAGAAATTGTATGTAAAGTCCGTCGCACGCGCCCGCGCCAGTTAGCGCTGTTCATACAATTAGGGAGGCCCTGGCTGGTGTGTTGGCATCAAAAAGTACAGCCAGGATGTATAGATACCTACATTGCATCCTATCTACGCTTGGCAGTCGCGTTGGCGTATGTTCCACCGTTCTAGGGACAGTGCTGCCCGTCCTTCGGTGGTCACAGTTTAGGAACAATATCAGGGTCCAAGGTATCTTGATAGGAGAGGTTAACTCTAATAGATTAAACTTATAAACCGAGCACAATGAAGCTTAGGTTATCCTATAATGATTTTATTACTAATTGAAATAGATGACATATACTTAAGAAAAAGTAGAAGTAAGTCTTTTTTTTTCTTAAGTATGTGTCATCTATTTCAATTTTTAATTTATATAGTAGTAATACTACTTAAAAATCAATAGTTAATAAAAAATAATTTAATTAGTTCTCAGTTGATTTTATTACTGTTATCTGAAACAGAAATATAATATATGTACATTCCACATTTTGTTTCATTAAAAACCGCATTATATTATATTTATTTATTACTGCACTTATTATCTAACTATTGCATAACTATTTACATAAAAATATTTTTAACAGTAACAATTCTGTAAAACTAAGTTTATTATAATATCCTGCTAAGGTCTTAATACTACAAACAACTTCAATGAAATTTAAACCATTTTCAATTGGAACAGAGTTATAGCTTTTGGATCCCTTGATTTTGTAGTAAAATAAATTCCATCCATAGGTTTTCTCTTTGTCACCTCTTACGACACCGGCGGGAGATGGGGAGGCGCTATAATCAGACGGCACCACATTCACAGATATATTACAAATCTGTATTGCATAATTTTATCAAAATCTTTAATGTAACCTTTGGCATCAAAATGTTGATGAAAAAGTAAATTAGTAATAGATATGCTCTGTGTGCTTTATAATGTGCTAGTTCTCTTGACGTGAGCACCACATTCAATGCTTATTCTCATTCCTAGCCTAACACTAGTTATTGACATTTACAACACACTTAGTGAGATAAATTCATTCATTGAGGTGAGTTTGGCATTCTAGCCTTAGACTAAAGTTTATTGGTCTTGTTAAATACTACAATGTGAAAGTTGAAATAGATAACATATACTTAAGAAAAAACGACGAGGACCTCCGGTGTTCGAGACGGGATTCGAACCCGCACCTCCAGCCGCGATAGATGCGTTTTTTAAGTATATGTTATCTATTTCAACTTTTAATTTATATAGTAGTATTACTACTTAAAAATCAAAGCAAATCAAAATATTAATAAAAAATAATTTGATTTGTTCTTAAATACTACAATGTGCCTAATAAGTGCCGTATGTGATGTCTAAAACATCTTCACACTTCTTATAATAGAAATACATGATTGAGATCTATTCCCAGTTCAACAGTTTCAATCTCTTCATAAGTTTTGGAAGGAATTATTTAGAGATCTAATTTGTTTAAATATTTTTTTTTTTTATATTTAATTTTAAATTACCGAACTGTTTGCAAACTGAGCTACATATGTATATATTAACATATCTAGCGATAAATATTCTGAGAAAAGGGGGTCCAGTAAAGCAATTAAATTGAGTTATGGTCAAATAATATTTATGAGGTTCAAAAATAAATGAAATATCTGTAAGTATTCAGTATTAGGGGTCAAAATGTTATGGTTCATTTAGAGTTTCAGTTATATAATACAAAGCTATATATGAGCAATATTTGTCACCCCAGTATTGTAATTTTAAAAATAATTATTACTTATTAAAAAAAAAAACAATATTTGGTATTGTCATTTTACTAATGCACCTCTAATATTTTGCTAATGGCAAGAAGCTTGACTCTGACCATCCCGCTCTGATGAAAACCTTTGTCCTAGATGCCACTCAGAGCATTTGTCAAAGACATTACTCAGTTATTCAGTTTTTCTTTTCCAGTTATGTAATAACACAGGCCGACTTCCCTTTACCCTTCTCCTTGACCTCCTCGTCCCGCAACGAGGCCACATCTCTGGAGCTCACCGACCCGTGTATCACGGTCCCGACTCCAGACTCCACCGACGGATCACTGTCACTCAAACTATCCGTCGTCTCACTGTCCGTTTCACTTAAACAATTTCCATTGCAGTCCGAGATTTTAGCGTCATTCTCATTACACTCAATTTCATTTTCACTAGTACAGATCACTTCACTGATTTTATCTTCAAGTTTGGTCACTTTTTCATTATCAGTACACTCTAGTTTGGGACAGTTCCCATTGCACTGCGCATAACTGTCGCAGCAGGAGGTGCGGCGGCGGGCGCGGCGCTAGGGCTGCAGCTCGGCGGCCAGCGCGGCCAGGCGCGCCACGAGCGCGGCGTGCGCGGCGGCGGCGGCGCCCAGCTCGTCGTGCGCCGACAGCAGCGCGCGCACGCCCGCGCCCGCCGCCGACACGCCGCCGCCGCGCCGCGCCGCCGAGCCGGCTCGCTCCGCCGGCGGCGCGGCTACTTTTGTGTTCAGCTGGAAAATTAACATGTATTTTTGTTATAAATGGTATTCAGCAAAAATGTTTATTTCTTGCACTGTAATAATACGGACACGCAGAGGTTTGAAATAAAAGTGATATATGATAATTATATTCAGCCCACGATACAGTGCACTCACATGGTCCTGCAGCTGCGCGCGCGCGCAGCTCGGCGTCCTGCACGCGCGCCGCCAGCGCCAGCAGCTTCAGCTCGGCGGCGCTCGCGTCCTTGTCCAGGATGCACGTCTGCAGCCACACCGTCTGCGCTATCTGCCCACAAAAATAACAGTTGTATAAACATGTGTAACGCTAAATGAGTGAAATCGTGAAAGTTTAAAAATTGTTAGGTCATCCCCAAATACGACTTGTATTATCTTGTTTGATCGTTGCTGCTGTAGCAACGCGCTCCAGCCCCGCCTCGGCCACGGTGATGCTGCAGCACGTGGGCTGCTGGCCGCTGTGTGTGCCGCACCTGGTACCAGTCGTGCAGCGCGTCGGCGCGCGCGCGGGCCGCCGGCGCCGCCCGCTGCAGCAGCGCGCGCGCACGGCGCCCCGCCTCGGCCACGGTGATGCGCTCCAGCACGTGGAACTGCTCGTCGTTGTACGTCAGCGCGCGCGTGGCGCGGTCGCGCACCAGGTGCTGCCACGACTCGCGCAGCCTGCGGTTAATACATTCATTTTCTAATAAGGGTTAAAACAAGGACGATATTTAGTAGAACGCTATATTAACTCAGTCGGCGTATCGATTAAACGGCTTCGATTTGTTCATTGGCAGGTCAGACAATGACAGTATTGACTACTATAGCCACGAACCGCTGGAGAAGGGCCTCACCTGTAGAGCGGAATAAGCAGCATAGGAGGTTTAATGCAATATCATCACCCTCGGCGGGCAGGTAAGCAGACGCTGTTGTCCGTCTTCTGGTGATTTTTAAACGTAGTGTAATACCCGGATTATAGTACCTGTCGACCAGCGTGCGCGCGCGGATGTGCAGGCGCTGCTCGTGCACGCAGGGCGCGGCGCGCGGCGGCGGCCCACTCGGCGCGCAGGCCGGGCGCGCCGCCGCCGCCGTGGCGCGCCGCCAGCGCCGCCGCCGCCGCGCGCAGCGAGCCCGCCTCGCGCGCCAGCAGCCCCGCCATGGCCGCCCACTCCGGCTCCGACGACGCGCCGCCGTGGTGCTTGTTCACCTGATCACGTGTACTATAGTCAGCCTAATCAAACACGATTTCTTGTGTTTTTAAATTAGATATTGTCACTATACTATTTATGGAAGGTAATCACTAATTACCCCTGGAAAAGCGTAGGACTTACACAGATTCCATATTTTTGTTTAAAATCATTAATTCCTTGATAGACTCTCCAGCACTATTAGAAAAGATTAATTTTAAATGTAACCGTACCTCTGCACGTTTTAAGCCAACTTTCTCCGTCGATTCTTGTTCCACTAAATATGCCAGACACTCCTTTATAAGACGTGCTATGCGCAACCACAACTCACTTTTCAACGATGTAGATGTTTTTTAAGAGACTTTATATAGTTATAAAAAGCAGATAGCGAGCAGATTGTTTCAATTTTAAATACCCTAGTGTAAGAAGTTCACGTTTAAATAAATAAAAAATGTTGTAAGCTAATGTACTCACACTTACCTGCTGTCAGTGTCAGCGGTTGTCTTTACGACTCGTGTAAACTGTTAATGTATTTAATTTTAGGAAACTCCAGGTTAAGTCATCTTGTAATTTATTAACATTCTAATGTATTAATTAAGAACCGTTTGTTTCTCAATAAATAAAATAAAAATAAAATAAAAATAAAAATAATTAGTAGGTGGTGCCAGAAGAAAATACACAAGTTACATTTGACAGGTTACGTTTGTACGCCGCCGCCGACAATATTAATGACGGCGACGCGCCGATCAAAATACACAAGTTACGTTTGATATGAACACCGCCGCCGATAAAATTAATGACGGCGGCGCGCCGATCAAAATACACAATTTACGTTTAATATGAACGCCGCTGCCGATAAAATTGATGTAGGCGGCGCGCCGATCAAAATACACAAGTTACGTTTAATATGAACGCCGCCGCCGACAAAATTAATGACGGCGGCGCGCCGATCAAAATACACAATTTACGTTTATTATGAACGCCGCTGCCGACAAAATATATGACGGCGGCGCGCCGATCAAAATACACAAGTTACGTTTAATATGAACGCCGCCGCCGACAAAATTAATGACGGCGGCGCGCCGATCAAAATACACAATTTACGTTTAATATGAACGCTCCTGCCGACAAAATGTATGACGGCGGCGCGCCGATCAAAATACACAAGTTACGTTTAATATGAACGCCGCCGCCGACTAAATTAACGACTGCGACGCGCCGATCAAAATGTGTAGATACGTTTGATAAGTTAAGAATATCGACACTTCACACGTCCAAGGTTACGGAAATAGCTGTACTTTTTTTGTACTTTTTGGCCCTTACCTCTGAAATTGGCGTTTTGTCAAACAGTTAGTTCGAAAAACTTCAATTTCATATGAAAGGATTACTTATTTTAAGATTTGGAAATCCAACAAGCCAGCTATAGGATACAGGATCACACGTAAGTTACAGAACAAAACGTTCAAGTATTAGGTATTAGTATTGTGTAGACACAACAAATTTGTCAAGATACATACACTTAAAAAATGGGTTCCACTGTGTTCGGGGGCCTTATTGGCTAAGGCGTCAGCCACGATAGCCGGAGATGCGAGTTCAAATCCTGTTTATCCAAGAACCTTGTCACATTTTCTTAAGTTATATGTAATATATTGTAGCATAGTTGATATGTACCTGCGTGAGCAGGTCGAGCGCGCGCGCCGCGTCGAGCAGGCGCTGCGCGTGCGCCGCGAGCGCGTCGGTGCGCTGCGCGGCGGCGGCCAGGCGCGCGCCCAGCAGCGCCGCCCAGCGCGCCACGGCGGCGCCGCACAGCTGCGAGGCCGCCGCCAGCGCCTCCACGCGCCGCTTGATCACGTGGCCCACGCTGCACGCCGTCTGCGCAACAAGCACCGCGAGCCGAATAAAACGGCTTAAAATTCGTGCGGTCTGTACGACCGAGGGTGATTTCAGGCTTTCAAGGTAATATGACACAGAAATAATTGTTTTTTTTCGGTAATCCAACAGATGTCAAAACAGAGACAGACTTTAAAATTTTACAAGCTGAGTACTTGACATTCAAAAATTGCCCCCCGAGGCCTGTTGCATAACAACTTGTAAGTTATTAGCGGAAGTCCTTTTACAATTCCTTTTATTAGAAAGAGAGTTCCGCTAATATTATCAGTTGTATTATTATGCAATGGGGGCCCATTGTTAACTTGAGTACAAATAAACATTAACCGAAACTTTTATTATTATTAGATACCCACTGATAAACATAGACCAAGATTATATATATACTAGATGCTCGGAAAATAAACTTTCACGGACCAACCTGCCATCTTAAACAAAAGTTTCTGAACGCACCCCGCGCACCCTTCACTGTCAAGTTGTCAATTAATAAATTAAATATGGCGGATCGAATATGTCATTAAAATAACACTTTTAAACGCAAAATACGCGACAATAACAATTTTGCTGATACATGTTTCAGCCTTTCAAACCTTTTAATTTATTACGCTCTTTTATTTAAGTAAAATTTTATTCGGGTCTACCTTAACCCTCAACGGCATTCTTAATAAATAAATAAATATAATAAATACTTTAGGACAATCTTACACAAATCGACCTAGTCCTACGGTTAGCTCATATAGATATTAGACTCACCTTAGCTTGACTGGCATCATTCTCCACCGACACGATATTGGGGAAGACCGGAAACTTGGGCGCGTCAGGTTCCGGGGCTAAGCTGACGCTCGTGGAGCTCTTGTTGAACAGCAGCAGCGGCTCCGTGGCCGTGGTGGCGGGGTAGCTCCGGCCGGGGGTGTTCTCGTCCACCTCGCTCAGGAGGAGGCGCTCGGCGTACAGCAGCACCTGGGACTCCGCCACCACGCCGCATTGCTCCAGGAGCGCGGTCTGCAGCTGCTCGAAACGATCTTCCGGTTTCATGAATACCTGGAAAACAAGTGTAATGACTACCTCGTAAGACCCAGTGTATGTGCAGTCAACCAATATGATTTATAGGCCACTTCGTTCCTTGTCACAGTGAAAGTCTATATGAAAGACGCAAAAGATCTCTTATTAACGTCACTGTGACAAGGTTGGAAGTGGTCTAGCCATCAAATTGGTTGACTATACAGTCGCCATCAGATATATCCACAAAACAGAAAAAACAGTAGAAGTGGCACAAGCGGTGATCAGTATGGGAACCGATGTCGCCAAAACGCACACCATCTCACGCACAAACACAACAATTTCTGATAGGTGGTTGGCTCTGTCAACTTAATAAAAAAGTAATTTGTACCACGACTGGGTACGATAGTTCAAACTTTAAGATAAGTGGCTTCTAGCGTCAAGTAGTGGAACTACAATAATTGTGGCATAGCAATTTGACAATAGACGTCAGGGTTAGCGCATATGTTCTTTCTCCCTTACACTTTTGTAGTCTTAGCAAGAGTGAGTAAGATACGATGTAGGTAGTACGTTACGGTAGAAAGATGCCATAGTGGTGTCCAAGTGTCGGTGTGATATCGATAAAAAATATATACGTGGGTAATGTATGTAGGTACGTAAATGCATATTACAAAAATCATATTGATCACGCCTCTTATATATTATACGAATAGATAGTACTTAGATATATTAGATAACAAAATCAGTAGTGTAAGAGATCTCGAAATTAAACCAAAAATAAAGAGTATTGTATGATTTAGCTAGAAGAGTAAAGGGAAGTATAAAACATTGTTAGGATGATTTTGAACATAATAATGTAATAATGTATACACTGGAAATATTTTTCTAAAGTAAGATGTGACATAATAAAGGTACAATATAGTTAATTTAATCAGGTAAACGTTACATCAAGGTTATTATTCAATATTTTTTAACGGAAAAAGGGGGTAACTAATTACATAATAACTGACCCCACCTCATCACAGAAAGCCCTTGTTTCAGTATCCTTTATTAAGAAGTGTACTACAACACTACACGGAAATCAGACTGTAGAAATATTTTGAACATATTTTTGAAGTTTCTTCATTTGTATTCATCATCATCTTCCTCGAGTTGTCCCGGCATTTTCCCCCGGATTACGGACAAACTAACCAAGAGAGTTGGCGTAGGTACTAGTTTTTACAAAAGCGACTGCCACCTGACCTTCCAACCGAAGGCAAACTAGGCCTTATTGGTCCTATTTCGTCACTGAAAAGCGCCTGATCAAATGATATTTCGTACATAAGTTCCGACAAACTCATCGATACAAGCAATACTTCGAAACCTCATGCATATGGATAAATATAATAATCGTAAAAAAATATTAATAGAATTAAAACTTATGGGCCTCCTAAACAAATATCGATATTCAGAAACTCGGACATTTTCCTCGCAATAGTTCAAGTAGCGTACCACAATTGACATGTTCGAGAATGTTCTGCTGTTTGATGCTAGTTGGATTTCAACCTTATTTCTTAAGAGTAAAGTTGGAATTTATATTACGCGTACAAAAATATTTTTCCGAAGGAGAAATATGTCAATAAATTATTAAAATAATAATGAAATAAGATTAACTGATAGTAAATGATACCTTTGTGATCAAAATTTAAACGCGATCTTTGGTTTACGTTCTCTAAAATAGCGAAATAAGCCATATTTCTATGACTATTGTCAATCTTCCTGCTGATCAGTTTTGCTTAGCTGCTCGTGACTAACTGAGCGCAGTCTGTGGTACGACTGCGCGCTTCTGCGCGCACTGTTGCCACACGCGCCACGCCCACATTACACTTCTATAGTTTTTATTTTTCTGTGGATATATCGGAGCTGTGGTCACAAATATCGGAACAACGCCTCTATTATCAAGGCGATAAAATGCATGGTCAGATATTTTTGAAAACCTTGGCTGCTCCGATATATTTGATGGCGACTGTACATGACAATGTACACAACTTTCAATCATTAATTCATCAGTTCACTGATGGACATAGAATATAATATAACTTGTACCTAATTTGTATCTACACAAAAGTGGCAAACGAGTAGACGGATAGCCTGGTACCGCGAACATAGAAGTTCGTAATTTGGAGCGTCTTTCTCTTTTACTCCAATTAAGGCGTCGTTAGAGTGACAGAGACAATCGAAAAAACGAAGCAAAACCAGGGGAGTCACAACTACGCTCTTTCTTGAATGTATGGGGGTTCCATTATTTATTTATTTATATATTTAATCTTTATTGCACAATACAAAAAGGTACATGTTGCGGACTTAATGTCATATGGTATTCTCTATCAGTCAACCAACGGGAGTTTTATTATTATTACTTATTTACAAACGTGTATTTTAAAACAAAGTAGCGTAAACTGCGTCCATTATCTATAGACTTTCGATCAGCCTTCAGCATCCGTCGCGCTCAAATGTCCGCCAAGGTGAGCCATTGTTCGCCGGCGCTTGCGCAACAACCGCGGCGCGGCGCAGCCACGGAATATTGTAGATTCGTCAAAATATTGTTGCTTTGTTGAGCATATATATGTATACACGACTTTACCTTAACACGTTAAATAAATAAATAAATATTTCGGGACAATCTTACACAAATCGACCTAGTCCTACGGTAAGCTCAGTAAGGCTTGTGTTGTAGGTAATAGACGACGATATATATAATAGGTAGATACATATAAATACTTAAACACCATGACTCAGGAACAAATATTCTGTGCTCATCACACAAATAAATGCCCTGACTGGGATACGAACCCAGAACCATCGGCTTCATAGGCAGGGTCACTACCCACTAGGCCAAACCGGTCGTCAGGTTATTTATGACTTATGATTAAGTGTAAAATTGTAACATATTTTTCTTTTCTCACAGATGTATTTTTTCTTCCCATTGCCTCCCTCGATAGGTGACGAAGGGAAAAAACTGACGGACGGGCAGCAGCATCCGTCGAAACCGAGTCAACATCTACTGGGGTCGCCAACCCACCTGCCAATCGTGGCAACTATGGCAATTTCCCCCATAATGATACAACTCACATTAGGGGGAGGCCTATGTCGAGCAGTAAACGTTTTACGACTGGCCCGGTACCGCGAACATCGAAGTTCGTATATTTCGAGCATCTTTCTATTTTACTCCAATTAAGGCATCATAAGAGTGACGGAGACAATCGTCCGAAATTTACGAATATCGTGTTTCGCGGTATCGCCGCTGGATTCATTTGTTTTTTACAAATCTACCTTATGCCGCTGATATTAAGATGGACGTGTATACATATTTACGCCCTCGACTGTACAACTCATTTCGATTTTGACAACTTGTCACTTCAATTTGAATAGAAACTCAGTCATAATAGAAATAAAATAAATAATACATAAATATTTCGGGACAATCTGACACAAATCGACCTAGTCCTAAGGTAAGTTCAGTAAGGCTTGTGTTGTAGGTACTAGACGACGATATATATAATAGATAGATACATATAAATAATTAAATACATAGAAAACACCCATGACTCAGGAACAAATATCTGTGCTCATCACACAAATAAATGCCCCGACTGGGAATCGAACCCAGGACCATCGGCTTCATAGGCAGGGTCATTACCCACTAGGCCAGACCGGTCTGTTTTCGAACTAAATAAGTCGAACCTAAATTCGGCCGGTAGTATTGTGGCCGATATATTTTTGTATCATTATTGATAACAATGTTTCAACAAATCATTGTTCTACTGAAGTAACAAAGATTTGTTTGTGTGCAAATTACATAACGTAACAGAATGTTACAACAAAGAGCATTGTGTTTATTATGGCCCGCCAGCAAAACACAACCCTTTATGTACACATTATTTTCGTAGCTACCTTGTAAGTAATTGAACCTTATTACTAATGTTATAAGATACAGTTTACAAGGACTGGTCAGTTTAGGTACCCGATTAAATTTGAACTATCTGCGCAAGAACAAAATGTGTGAAACATAGTTAATGCACATGGGTCTACCTTTATATCTATTTACTTTATTAAAATTCGTATTAATTGGAACAGCGGCGATATCGCGAAAAATGATAGTATTCGGAAATTTACGGACGATTGTCTTTGACACTCTCATGACGCCGTAATTGGAGTAAAAGAAAAAAATGCTCCAAATATACGAATATCTATGTTCGCGGAAGCGTCACAGAGTTTAAAAAATGACTGTTCCCCTCAAGTTTATTTAGTTACTTGTGGGTGTGACTGAAACTGTTATTTTTGTAGAGACATCACCTTCACTCACTTCAATTTCAACTCAAATTCAACTTTATCTGTTGAAAACAGATTCAACTGATTTCACATTCACTAAAATTAAGATATTAAGTACTATAAATATTGCTATGATCTACTTGGATTAAGTTGTTGCTAATTCTGTATGTTACTTCCCTTTTTATCAGGTCCAAAATAATTATTAACATTTTAAATAATTGATAATATTTTGAAGTTCAAAATTAATTAACTATTAGTAAAAAATAATAAAGCTTGTCCACTTAAAAAAAAAATGGTACAATAGTGGTTTATTTTATTTTATTTTATAGTGGATCCCTATAGGGTAAAAGCCTCCCCACACTTTTTCCATAAATCCCTGTCTTGGGCGTTTGTCATCCAGTCCAATCTGGCTATTTCAGTTAAGTCATCTGTACATTTTATTTTTTATTTTCCCTGATATTGTTTACCTGCAGGTCCCTTCCATTTTATAGATTCCTGGACTTCCGTCTTTGTATCTGAATGAACTATTTACATAAACATTATTTTAAAAATAAAACAGACACATACCTTCACACTACAGGCTTTGTTGACATGGAACACATGTATGGCTGTGGTCGAGGTGGCGACCTGCACTTCAGAGAAGAACCTCTCAAAGGTCCATATCCTGTGTGGGTCTACTTCAAGCAATCCTCCCAGTAGCGGCGTCACTAGTTTGCGGAGCCCCGCACTGAGCTGGCAGTGGGAAGGGAGCTCTCTTGCCCACTCTATGGGACCATTTTCTGTTGTTTGTGTGCCCTGAAATATAGTTAAACAAATATAAACCTAATTATGGAAATAGGTAATTGTATGAAAATTTTAGTTTATTTTATATCAGGAATTTCAATTTATTTAATCCTTTGAGGACACATTCTTCACACATTCACACATTCTTTTTTTCTTCATTAGATGGCTTTTACTCCTTGCTAACTTTTTACAGAGACATTCAGTTTAAACTATGACAAATGTTTATCAAAGTTGCAACCAAGCTTAAATCAAAAGTTTTTATAATTGTCATAAGAAAACTTACAGCTATGACTCCAGAAGCCTTCTTAGTTGTGATATAGAACATGGTTTCCTTATTCCTTCTGCCCCCATATGGCCTGAAAGGCAGCTGGCCAGTAGCCACATGGTACAAAGTGACTCCAATAGACCACAAGTCCACCGTAGCACCGAAACTCTTCCCCACTGGCTTCCTCAGCACAGCGCGCTCATACATATCTGGATGTAGATATTCTTCAGTACCATACAGGGACACAAACTGTTCCTCTTCTTGCAGTTCTCGAGCGGCTCCAAAGTCTGTAAGCTTGTATGTCGTAGTACCATCCTCATTAATGAATTTCATTATATTTCCAGGCTTCAAGTCTCTATGGACAAGATTGTTATCTCGTAAATGTTTCATGCCAGCAGTTAGGTGTTCTAAGACAAGCAGGAATTCTTGTTCTTGTAAGCCATAGGTGTTCTCTGGGTCGTCGAGGATGTTGAAGAGGCTGCCTCCCGTGCAGAGCTCCATGACAATAACCTTGAGATAAAAGCACTTTAACATACAGAAAAATATGAAATAAAACAACTATGCTTTAGCAGAAAGTATTATCAAACCTTGCCGCGGCCCTCCTGCTCCTCCTCGATGGCAAGTAGCTTCACGATATTCTCGTGCTTCACTTTCTTCAGAACTTCAAACTCGCGCATCTGAACATCGTGAGGTCTCATGTGGCTCAGCTGGTTGAAGGTTTTCACCGCCACAGGCTCGCCGTTGTTCTTGTTGACGCCCTGGAATACGGCGCCAGTCGCGCCCTTGCCCAGCACGCTCGTCGTACACCACACATAGTTCTCAGAACCCCGAAGGAAGGACATTTTCGAAAGTTACACTGCACTTCTGATTTTCAGTAGTTACGCTACTCCAAAGACAGGGCCTATGTTTCACAACATGGGGTTATATGGGTGGTTATTACACGTAAACTTTAATGTACAATATGAATGAACATTATCCAATTAAACCAATTATTAGTTACATTCACTCCGCTTTCGACTTTCGTCAACAAATTTTGACTTTACATGACAGATAAACTGGGGTGACAGATTCATCGGATCGTAAAATAAAGATCATAGAAAC
The DNA here is from genome assembly GCA_022674325.2 of Grapholita molesta. Lineage (NCBI taxonomy): Eukaryota > Metazoa > Arthropoda > Insecta > Lepidoptera > Tortricidae > Grapholita > Grapholita molesta. The sequence goes on from CP053136.2 coordinate 16,399,804, forward strand.
GTGAGTTTTAATATATAACTTAAACAGCGCGCTTGTTACCAGCCATTCCATTTGCTGATAAAAATGTTCTTTATGGGATGTAAACATACAGCTTATACCACTTAAAAAAAATAATTGTCAAGTTGACATTGACAGTAACACTTTGGAGATGCTTTGCAGTTTGCAGCATTCTGCGTTGTTTGTTCCGAGAAACCTCAAAAATTACACTATTTTTCAGTAAACACTGTGTTTGTAATACTAAAATAATAGCTGTGATGTATTAATACGCTTTTCTTTCATTACTATCACATAATGTAAGTAATACTGAGACAAGTTATTGACACGATTTGGTTTCCTCTAAACTATGTTCTAATTTCAATGTAATGCTTTGATTTTCGCAGGTCTTCGAGACACGAAGTGAGTAGACGCCGAGAGCGTTCGCACAGCCGATCGGTGGAGCGCCAGCGGACACGTAAAGACATAGCGCGGTCGCGGTCTCCCGCGCCGTCCAAACATAGATCACACAGTAGAGAGAATAGCAAACACAAGAAAAGTAAGAAAAAAAAGAAGAAGAAGAGAAGTAGTAGCTCATCGAGCAGCAGCGACACGGATGAAGAGTTGAGGCTGCTGCAGCGGCTCGAGGCAGAGCGCCTGAGGCTCAAAGAGGAGAAAAAGAAACAGAAAGAGTTAGACAAGGCTAATGAAACTCCAGAGGAGAAAAGGTACATAATTTAAATTACAAATAAATTAGATTTTTATATAAATCTTTTTAATCATAATAAAGTCCATCAGTGTAAATAACAAATATAGTAATATAAATATAGCATAGGTAATGCAAGTGTGTGTATATTGTATTATGTTTTAAAGGAATTATTGAGGGTATCTCTTAATAGCAAAGCCATATTGGCTTAATTAGTGTTTGTTTAGGTTAATGTACAAATAAACCATACTTATATTTATTACATTTTGTGTTGCAATATGAGTTAATAAAATTTAAACATAATTTGCTAACTCCTTAAACACTTTGAGATGAGACAAACAGAAGAGATGGTAAATTGTGGCTTTCAAAACTCAAAACCTATAATTCTCAAGCCCCTTAATATCTCAAATATTTCCTCTTTTTTACTCCCTAAGGTTAACTGGTAGAGTATGGCCTTATAGCATTAATTCATTTTATATGATAAAAAATTTTTTGTGTCTTTTGTATTATGGTAAACACGGCTCTACTCATGTTTATTAATATTCCATTTTCATACTACATTTCTCCATTTTCAAGCACTAAGAGTGCTGAGTGTCTGTTAGGTTTGCAGCTCAAGTCACCGGCCCGTCACACACTAACACTATTTTGAGACTTTGTAACTAAATATTACAATGTATCACAAAAGTTTAAATACAAATTCTTTTGTGCATAATTTGTGTTATAATTGTTTTATCAATAATTTGCAGCTTATTTCTATATTAGTTTATGTAATTAATGTCTTGATTTTTAATTTGGCTAATGTGTAATTTTTGTAATGTAATGATCCAAGTGCCATCACAAGGAATTTACCTGCATTGATATATTCAATGTTAATTAACCACATTTGCGTTACCAAATTCTCAACAATCTCAGTAGTCAACCGGGTGTCTGTTACTGTTATGTCTTTACTACTGCCTATGTAAATAGTTATTCTCTTGCCTTTAACATTTTTCCTCTATTATTGTTCAAATACTTGTCATTGCCAGTTAATTGTAAAATGTTTATAATGGCACTTACTTCTGTTGTTTCTCCAATAAAGATAATAAAAATAAAATAAAATATATGACTTGTCCCAGTGATAAAAGTGATAAGGTACACATATTTTTGACTTTAACTGTACTAGCAACTCTTAGAGCTCATATATGAATGTTACAGCTTTTCACTTTAAAAGTTCTAAAATTATTGCCTCTTATTTTATTTCTTTGTGTTGTATATAACTGGCTAATCCAAATTTTATACTTGAGTGAATCAACTAGTTGTTGTTATTCTGTCCTATCAGCCAGGGGACAACTGAAGCATAGTTAGAAGAAATGTAGCCCTGCGTACTGCTGATGCGCTTGTTAGGTGACCCATTATGGAAGGGACATATAGCTTCTACAAATATCTATGTTAAGTGTATTTAGATGTAACTAAACTGTGGTTTGAAGAGTGACCCAGGTGAACGTAACCATGGTAACGAGGGACTAAGAATAGTTGATTGCGCCACTTTCACTTTTTACGTGCATTATATTTAAAACTGGTATCATATTGCCATAACAAACAATACTTTTTAACCGTGTAATATTGTCCACAGAGCCCGCCGTCTAAAAGCAAAACAAGAAAAAGAGCGGAAGCGGCGCGAGCGCATGGGCTGGGACAACGAGTACCAGTGCTACACCAACCAGGACAACCCGTTCGGGGACTCGGCGCTCACGCACTCCTTCGTGTGGACCAAGAAGCTGGCCAAGGAGGGCGTGAAGGCGGTGAGCCGCGACGAGCTGGACGCCATGAACAGGCAGAAGCAGCTGGAGAATAAGATTGAGCTGGAGAAGGTAAATTTAAATTGCTCATTATTAAATTATATGTTTAAGCAGAAATGTCCGTTAGAGAAACCATAATTCTTAGAAATAATGACAAAATGGAAAAATCAACTGTCTTGCGGCGAGAAAAGGCGAGACTCGAACTAGCAACTCTTCGATTCTGGGATCTGGGACTCTGAGCAGTTGATTTGTCTACTTTGCCTTTATTTCTAAGAATTAATGAATACTTTACCATATCTTGAGTAAAGTCCGACTGGGGAAGTACTACCTTCAGAAACACGATTACTTGAATTTTGGCTGGAAACCACTGTGGTGTAGATTCGAATGAATTTGTTTATTATTTTTGTCTAAAGTATGTGATAGGTGTGGCCAATTAAATATAGTTTACGGGTTTGGCACTCGTCCCAAGCGTGCTCGACAGTATTTGATGATGTGATGACCCTCGGCCAGGTGAAGCAGCGGCGGCTGGAGCGCGAGGCGGAGCGCGCGGCGCGCGAGGCGGAGACGGCGGCGGCGGCGCGCGCGCGAGGCGGCGCAGTTCGACTCCTGGGCGCGCCAGGAGGACGCCTTCCATCTGCAGCAGGCGCGCCTGCGCTCGCAGATCCGCATCCGCGACGGACGGGGTGGGTGCAGTTACAGGCTTCACCATTACATGTGGCATTGCGAAGGTCAGGGCGCGAGGCGGATCGTGCGGCAGCGAGGCTGACACGTGCGTGCCTGCGTTCTACATACAGTAGGCGACGAGACACGTCTGGCTAGGGGTAGCGAACCAGCAATAAAACTCCCATTAGCTCGCTACCATTACACACCACTCAGATCAGGCTGAGACCGTCTCAACCAATCTCACTGGAAGCGAAAACTCAGTAGGAGTATTCCAGTAGTACAAGTCAAGTCTGGCGCGGAAGGGTCCTGGATTTTCCCCAGGCTACCTTCCCCCCACACAGTCCGCTTGCTCTATCGCACCACACCTGTGCATAAAGCCCAAGTCAGGTTCCAAAAAAAAAAAAACGAGACACGTCTATTCCACAGGTGAAGAAAATATGAATCGATCGTGAAGCAGAGCACTCCGTTTGAGTGATAAGGCGATTTACTGTTTTAGCAGAATAGGTTACGCAGCCATGTTAGCCGTAGAACCAGTAACCGTTGGGGTAAACGAGTTCATGAACGGACGAGTTTTGGCAAGCGTAGTGTAGGGCGCCCTCAGGCAAGGTGGAGTGACGACTTGCGCAAGATGGCTGGCAGGAGCTGGATGCGAACAGCCGAAGATCGAACACGATAGCGTGCAATTGGGGTGGCCTATGTCCAGCAGTGGACTGCGGTAGGCTGATGATAAGGTTACGTAGCAGCTGTTCAGTTTTTTTTACGATACTCTGATTTTTTATATATCTGTACGCCCACAGCGAAGCCCATCGACCTGCTGGCCTGGTACGTAGGCTCGGAGCAGTGCGTGGACGCGCTGGAGATGCACGAGCCCTACACGTACCTGAACGGGCTGCAGGCGCCGGACCTGGAGGACCTGCTGGCCGACATCGCCGTGTACCGCTCGCTGGAGCAGGAGCAGAACCAGCGCTACTGGAAGGATGTGGAGACCATCGTGCAGGTAATGTCTGCCCGTCTAGTAAGAGGTAGGAGGTAGCGTAAGAAAGTAGTAATAAGAAAGTAGGGTAAGAGGTAGGCTAAGGAATGGAATTCGCTCCCTTTGTCTGTGTTCCCAAAAAGTGAATAGGCTGTTACTGAACCAGCGTGCTACACTTTCAACCTCGTTGACACTTACCATCAGGTGCGACTGAGGTCAAACGGTCAGTCTTGTATAAAAAAAATCGATTTTAATGCCGAATCAATTGTAATACCACAATATACCAAATATTGCACCACAGTCTTAAACAAATTGACTGAGCTTCACTTTAAGCTCAATAAAGCTTGTGTTGTGGGTACTCAGTCAACGATATCTACACTAATATAATAAAGGCGAAAGTTTGTGAATGTGTATGTTAGTTACTTTTTCACGTCTAAACGGCTGGAGCGATTTTAATAAAATTTGGTATGGAGTTAGCTGACACCCTGGATTAACACATAGGCTACGTTTTTTCCCTACTAAACCGCGGGAAAGACCGAGGGGCACAGCTAGTATATAACAGAGATGTTACAGACCTCCGGTTCCGGTTCCGTTAAGTCGGAAGTTCCGATGGGTTTGAAACATCCGCTTCGGTTCCGGTTCTGCTACTTTTAAAACAGAAGTTATATCGGATGTCACAGCGGGGAAAATGAGCGACGTACATCAGAATTAAAAAGGTTTATTTGCTCATGTCCCGCTTGCCACGTGCAGCAATCGTATTTGTTTTGTTAAATAAGTGTTATTCCATTAAAAATCCCCATTAGTATGTATGTGTTGGTGTGAAATCTGTGAAGTACTCTTAACATCTCGCCCATCTATCTCTCGGGTTCCGATTCTGGTTCCGCTTCTGTTTTCGATTCCGGTTCCGTTACTGGTTCCGATAAACTAAATGTAAAACATGTGATTCCGCTTTCGGTTCCGATAAAACCACATCTGTTACATCCCTGGTATATAATATACAAATACTAAAAAACATATGTACAACACCTGACTATGACTCACGAACAAATATTTGTGCTCATCACACAAATAACTGCACAGGGATTTGAACCCAGGACCATCGGCTTCATAGGCACTATACCCAGTAGGCCAAACCTGTCGTCAAATATACCTATAATAATATACCTATTGTAACGTTATTTACGTATTGAACATAGACTACGTCTAACAAAAATATATTCATTATTTACGCAGCAATAATCGCAACGTCCAGTTACCGCAATCAGTTGCCCTCGCACTCCTTATAAGGTAAAAGTGGAGGCGATCGTCTATGATTGGTCGTGCAGTCCTCGGCCCGTTCCCCTCTGGCGTCCTCCGTCCGGCGTTGAAGCGCCCGCTCCGTAAATAATGTATATATTTTTGTGAGACGTAGTCTATGTTCAATAGACGACCGGTCTGGCCTAGTGGGTAGTGACCCTGCCTATGAAGCCGATGGTTCTGGGTTCGATTCCCAGTCAGGGCATTTATTTGTGTGAAGAACACAGATATTTGTTCCTGGGTCATGGTTGTGATGATGATGATGATGAGTACCTGCAATACAAGCCTTACTGAGCTTACCGTAGGACTAGGTCGATTTGTGTAAGATTGTCCTGAATATTTATTTATTTTATTTATGATACGTAAATAACGTTAGACTATTTTAATCCATCCATGGCCAAGCACCGACGAGCGCACAGATTACACCGGGCCACCATACAAACCGTTTTTGGGTAAAAAGATTGACTCAGCATATGGGTCTCTGGCCTGCGAAAGATACAGAGTACTTAAAATGTGTTATGTAAGATGTTTACATATTTATCCCTTTAATATGATAATTCTATAAAAGTTTGCTTCAATGGCGGTGACCGTTTCATGACGTTTGAAACTTAAAAAAAAAATGTAATGTAATATTATTGCAACTAAGTAACAAAATGTAACTGTCACTCAAGCTTGTAGCTTAAATTATATCAACATAATTGTGTCATGGTTAGATTTTAATTCACATTTATATATTAATCAGATTTTATTCTTGATCATCACTGGCCCTGCATGACTGGTGATGACTCATACGCTGAGTCATTGGCCCAGAATTAGTTAAATTACATAATCGTTAACAAATACTGAACTAATAAATGTTGATGAATTAAATGCTAGGCGCTTCAGTTATAGCTTTAGCTCTAAATATCTAATGTCATTCTCAGTTTATATTGAAGCCCCTCGTAGCTTGCGTATATAGCCAGTCCATCTGGAGGGCGTCATACACTGTGTATTTCAAGACGTGGTCTCCACTCTCGAGTATGTCTACCCCAGCGGGGGTCGGTGCACAGTGTGACAATTGTAATAATACATAAGTTTTGATCTCTGTCTGATCCTTTAGTGCGAAAGTGACTCCGATTTTGTAATGTGATGAATTGATTCGTGTCCGGAAACGTCGAGTTTGCCTGACATTGTTGTTGTGTGGCTTGTTCAGGACGAGCTGGCGAAGCTCCGCCGCGCGGCGCCCGAGCCGCAGGAGGCGGCGCCGCGCGACACCGTGCACCAGAGCGTGGCTGACGACGTCACGCAGGTAACACTTGTTCTTTTTGTCGTGCTGAGAAATGCTCTTACGTATGGCCTGCCAAACCTCTGGATGCCTACAATGGGAGGGTATTGGGTCCTAGCGAGAGCTTAGTCTTACCCACTAAACCACTCCGGCGATTCAAACCTCTTCGCGTGGACGCCATGATGGGGACAGTATCTAAACGAATGGATTTTTAAATGAATAAAAATATCCAATTCTGCAATCTGCTGAATAGGAAAATCTTAAAAATAACACTGAAAATGTTTTTTTTTTTGAGAGATGCTCAATTGACCATCTACGTCATATATTTTGTCACGAAACTGACAGTCAGATATAATATGTAGCGTGATCATAACTTAAGTCGCGTTTTAAGAACAATTGTCTAAATGCGTAACGTTCTGCGGCAGATCTTCAAGGGCAAGACGGGCGCGCAGCTGGAGGCGCTGCAGGCGCAGATCGAGCAGAAGATCGGCGCGCGCGCAGACAACATCGACGTGGGCTACTGGGAGAGCCTGCTCAGCCAGCTCAAAGGTAGTTTCTCTCACGTCAACGTGCACCGACATTACTTCAGAGGCTAGTAAGGTGTTGCGGCCGAGTGCCGGATTGTTACGAAACCGGCAACCCCTTTAGACGTTTTTTTGTCAAATATGCAATACAATTAATAAGAAAACATCATTATTATCTAAAAAATCTAATTGAATGTCCAACGTGCAGCGCACATGGCTCGCGCGCGTCTGCGGGACCGGCATCAGCACAACCTGCGCCGCAAGCTGCAGCTGCTGAAGCAGGAGCAGGGCGTCGCGGCCAAGCCCGAGCCGGAGCCCGAGCCGCGGCCCGCGCCCGCTGACGACGCCGAGCCGCAGCCCTCGGGGTGAGTCGGGTTTTCCCGTTATTTTCAACTAACCAATCGGTCTTATGTGTTAGGGATGGCAAGTTATAAAGTCTTGGTTGGTATTAACTGACAGACGGAATAAAAGTGACACGTCGCAATCTGTCGTGAAATTTTCTTTCTCGTGTCGTATCAGAGTTTATGTGTGACGTTTCACGGGTAAAGGTATTTAATGACGCTTGGCGCTTACGTTGCGAAGCGTTACATTGAGCGCTGTTAATAATAGTGTAAGTGCCAATAGCTATAAGATACTTTTATCTGCGGAGTGTCACATTTAGTCATCAGAATGTTTCTCGAACATCGCACTATATTTTATCAGACATACCGAATCTAGGAGGACTCGTATCGAATATGAAGTTTTTGTTGAATGGCATATTGGCAAACTATTTTGTTAATGTGAGTGCGACTCGTTATATAACAATTGAATATATATATGTGAGTGCCTAATCGAGGACGCATGCACGTATCAGGTCGGGCAGCCCGCCGCCGGAGCCCGCGCCGGAGCCGGAGGCGGAGTGGAGCGAGTCGGAGGCGGAGGCGGAGGCGGCGAGCGTGGCGCTGTACCGCGCCGGGCGCTACTCGCCGGAGCCGCTGGCGCAGCCCGAGCCCGGCACGCTGGCCGTGGACGCCGAGCTGGACGCGCGCCGGCTGCTGTACCTGCGCGCGCGCGCCGCCGGCAGTGCGCAGGCGCCGCCCGGGCCCGAGGCGCCGCTGGAGGGGAGGCGCCCGCCGCCGCCTTCGAGCGGGAGGCCCGGCGCGGCATGGGGACCGACGAGGCGCAGTTCAGCGTGGAGGCCGCTTTGGACAGGTAATGGCCTAATGGCCTTTGGAATATTTGATCACTAACAAGGGGACGTTATTATCGTTTATATGGCTACTGTTCGGTACAGTTAACAGTAGTTAAGTTACTGCTATATAATGTAAAGCATAGGAATTCATGTTTGGTAACACGAGTATTTCTATGCCTGATTATAGTCATTATGTATATTATGTGTAGATAAAGCAGTGTATGTCACAACACTGTTTTATTTACTCAGTAATAATTTCTGGAACCGCAAACGAACATTTGTAGCAACGGTAGGTTTTTTAAATTCAGAGACAAAGTTGAGTACAATTCACATATCGATTCTATAGTAACCAAAGTAACCAGTTGCTTTGTTTTTCATAGGCGATCAAATTCAATATCGATTTCAATATAATAATAAAGAAATTATAACATTTACACAGATAAGAAATATTATGTAACAAAATAGTGTATGTGGGTCGTTATTTCCTCTTTTCAAAGCATTACAGAGGGCATCTAAAAACAAATTATTTTTTATGAGATATTTTGATTTGTTTTGATTTTTAAGTAGTAATACTATTTTATAAATTAAAAATTGAAATAGATGACATATACTTAAAAAAAAGCAACGAGACGACACAACGTCTGTGATCTTATTAAACCTTCAATGCCAGTGACACAACGTCTTTGATCACAAATTATCAAACTCCTATACCAGGCACACGTATCTGTGTCTAAAAAAATTGTTCTCCTATGCCGGTGTCACGTGTGTTCAAATAAATTTATCGCCAATGCCGCCGACACAACAGTTGTGTTCAAAACGTTCGTATTCCTATACCACTGGCACAGGAGTAAGAACTTGACTTATGACAGCGGCATTGGAATAAAAACATCGTATTATCCCAGTGGTATGCTCCGAGTGGTTGAGATAATTTCTACTGGCATATTGCAAGTATTTATTATAACAGTACCAATCGGGGCGAACGTGATAAGTATATATCATCTAGGTATTTTCAATATAATTTACGTTTTAAGTTACTTTACATTCTTAGGGTGTGTTACACTTGAGATTTTTAAACTTGTTAAATTCTTAAAATCGTGATTATCTAATAAAATATGCGTTTTTGACTACACGTTGTACCACTTTCTTTACTTCATTTAAGCTTAGGAAGCTATGGCTAAAATCGGTCGGGTTTAAATAGCCCACAGTGTATAGTAGTGTTACTACTTAAAAATCAAAGCAAATTTAAATATTTAATAAAAAATAATTTGTTTGTTCCGAATTAAAATGTTCCTCTTACCATGACATTATATGCACAGTAACCGCTTACCTTTGTTTGCAACCAATATGATTGATTAACACTTGACATGACTTAAACACAAAACTGACATGAGATTAAACCATACTAATTGTATAGAAACGGGTAACTCACGTTTTATAAATCGAATATGGCTCGACGTGTTTCCCACCGTAACGTGGAGCATAATCATGAGCTGTGATCCGCAGGAGCGAGGCGCTGCCGGTGCCGGCGCTGTGGCCGGACAAGTACCGGCCGCGCAAGCCGCGCTACTTCAACCGCGTGCACACCGGCTTCGAGTGGAACAAGTACAACCAGACCCACTACGACATGGACAACCCGCCCCCCAAGATCGTGCAGGGCTACAAGTTCAACATCTTCTACCCGGACCTCATAGACCCCAAGGCAACCCCGGACTTCTCCCTGGTACGTCATATACTCGTACATGAGGAAAGATATACAGCCTTGGCCAAAAGTTCAACATCATTTTTATTTAACTTCTAAATATTTTTTTATTCCCGAAGTACAAAAATTATGAGATGACGTAGAATAGAATATAATAAGTAGTATTAATTAGTAGTATATAATTATTATAGTATTAATAAACTTAAAAAACTAGAATTTAATTAGTATTCAATACTCTAAGCGATTATTGAAAGTTTTCTATACATTTCTAAGGATAACCAATTTTGATTTTTAAGCAACTTTAAAAATATAGTATGTCAAATTCTTTTGTAGGTGAACCGATAGTAAAGATAAATTTTATTTAAATAATAAAAAAAAATCTTCTTAAACTCCTGCTTTTCCTGGCCTAAATTAAGTTTAATCGAAATTCAACCAGTAGTTCTTCTTATCCTAATGTCTTCTATGTAAAGATTTTAGAAGTTACTAAGAACAAATCAAATTATTTTTAAATATTTTGATTTTCTTTCATTTTAACTAGTAACATCACTACATAGTATAAAACAAAGTCGCCTCTGTCCATATATCCTTATGTATGCTTAAATCTTTAAAACTACGCAATGGATTTTTAATGGGTTTTTTAAAAGATAGAGCGATTGAAGAGGAAGGTTTATATGTATAATAACATCCATTAAATACTAATATCAGCATGGCAGCCGCGCGAAGCGGGTCGCTAGTTACTATATAAATTGAAATTGATGACACATATTTAATAAAAAGTGACGTGAATCTCCGGCATCCGAGACAGGATCAGGGCCGCATGTAATCCATTTGAATTTTAGAAGTCTGGTTTCCGTTTTCCAGAAACCGTGCGCGGACAACCCCGAGTTCGCGGTGCTGCGGTTCCGCGCCGGGCCGCCCTACGAGGACATCGCCTTCAAGATCGTCAACCGCGAGTGGGAATACTCGTACAAGCGCGGCTTCCGCTGCCACTTCCACAACAACATCTTCCAGCTCTGGTTCCACTTCAAGCGCTATCGATATCGACGTTAAACTGTCGACACTTGTGCAACACTACAGGCGTACCGCGAACGGCGTGCACTTCGTTCGTCTGTTTGCCTCTGTCGCTCGTACATGCAAGAGCAATGAAGATAGAGATAGACAATTTTCGAATTTTGATGTTCGCGGTATGCCTTCAGTTGTCATTTACTTTTTTAATGATGTACCATAGACAAAGTAAACAAAGGGTTGTTAAGAGTAATAATTGTGCGATAAATAAAATAATAAACAATTTGTAAATATGTTTGTGCTTAATTATATGATGTTAGTTGAACCTTCGTGAAACATCTGATAAATTTTGTCCCATTCTAACAAGAATTTCAAAAGGCTGAAGGGGACAAATTTATTTATTTAGTCCTGTATTCAGTCTGTATAGGCATCATAATTATCATATGGTGTAATAATAATTATAGTATATAAAATATAAAATCAATCCTTCCATTTAAAGACTGTGTAGTTAAGTCCTTTTTTTGCACAATCAGCCTGCAATTTTTAAGATTACATCTGACCAGCATTATCTTTTTTCCTTTTTTCGTTTCAAATTAAATCTTAGAGCCTCTTGAGTTATTACATCCTTACCCTTTAGAAGTATTAAATTCTTTGGTTATAACCTACCTCGGGTTTTAGGCAGCAAACATTTAGGAAGTATTAGTGCTAATGATTCATTTAATGAGCCTTTAATGGTTCAATGATTTTTATTAACTGACCAATAGTTCTCTGAGAAATAGTAAGTTCAAATACTAGTTTCCTTGAGAAATTACCTCCTTAATGTAATAATCTTACCTTAAAGTTAATTGTATTAAAAGAATGTAGGTAGTGTGTATAAAAAATTGAAAACAACATTTAAAAAGTTACAAACTTGGAAAGGGGAAGCTAACAACAAGTACAGTAAGACAACTAACTGTTTATTTACATAGTATAATTCTAACAGATATAACTTATTGATTGATTTACTCTTTCTTCGGGGCTTCAGAGGGGTTAGTGACCTCTTCAGCAGCAGGGTTGCCTCGGAAGTTAGGGAACTGCTCCCAAGGGGCCTCCAACTCAAATCTGCGGAACTCCTGAGCCAACTCCAAGGGCTCCACCACTACCCTCTTCTGCTCATCATCATAGCGGACCTCCACGTAGCCACTGAGAGGGAAGTCCTTCCTGAAGGGGTGGCCTTCAAAGCCATAATCTGTGAGTATCCTCCTAAGATCAGGGTGGTTGGCAAAGAAAACGCCATACATGTCCCAGATTTCGCGCTCGTACCAGTTGGCGGCCTTGAACACCTCGCAGGCGGAGTCGACGGGCGTCAGCTCGTCGGCGTAAGTCTTGACACGGATGCGCGAGTTGTATCGCAACGATAGCAGGTTGTACACGATTTCAAACCGCTGCGGGTGAGCGGGGATGTCCACGCCGGCGATGTCGACCAGCGACGCGAACTGCCCACTGTGGTGGTCCTTCAGGAACGTGAGTACAGGGATGACGCCTTCTGGCGGAATTAAAACTTCCAATTCGTTTCCAGCCGTGATCTGCACTTTCTGCACATACTTGGGCAGGCACTCCGCCACGTATTTACCGAAGTCTATCAACTGGGACTTTTGCAGAGGGTCCAGCTTTGCGTATGTCGGTCTAGTTTCCACTTGAGGAGCAGCGGTTTCGCTTTTCCTCGCTACGCTCTGCACTGCCGGCGCTTTCGCGTTGTTCAAAACGACGCGCCCCAGGCCCAATCCCGCACCAATAGTGCGTTTTAAAAAGAAAGACATCACGATTTACTTTAAATACAAAATAACCTTACGTAATTCGTGTTCGATCGAAATATCGCAAAACAAAACCCACTGCGTGTGTGACAGAGGTGACAGATGGCAGATGCACTGGCAGAAGATGGATAATGTCAATTTGACGGTTGATAAAGTATAGATTAGTAACATTTTCCTGTATGTCTAGAATAGCTTAGGCAAATAACTATGATGACATATATTTTACAAAAAAAAAATACACTTCCAAAGCAAGTTCTTAGACGTAGATTTTTTATTTAATGGTTAATAGCTTAAATCTAAATAAAAGCAAGTTTTTTTTAACTATTTTCGATGTCTAATTTACGACATCAAATTTTAACACTTTAATATTTCACTGAAGTGGAACTTATAAGTCAGGTAAATAACTTTCAGCAGTTTTCTACTTCGGTCGGTTTAACTTTGTTTGTTTTCAACCGTTGAAAACTGCTGATCTTACAGAATGATTATTTTTTTGCCTTATTTTGTAACACTAATTAAAACTCTTGACTGTATTTAACTTACTTTAACGTTTGAATAGTGTATGGCAAAGAACTTTCAACAATTTAAGTATGTATTTGCATATTCTTTCATAATTGTTTTTTACATGCATAAGCAGCCTGTGCGAATATTTGTGTTCGTAGTCCGTGCACGTGTGAATTTGTGAGCAGGTCACGATGGCGGACCTGGACGGCCTGAAGAAGGTGCTACGGTCGCTGGTGGTGTCCTCGGCGTCGACGATGGACGCGGCGTCGCTGCTGCGCGACTACCGGCGCATGCTGGGAGAGTCGCTGCCCGCCGCCAAGCACGGCTACCGCGACCCGGTGCTGTTTCTGCGAGAACGCTGCTCTGATTGCTTCCTGGTATATCATTTTTCACTCAGAAACCTATTGCATACTCAACATAAGAATAAATACCTACTAGTCTATTGTAGGAAGAATAGGTTACACTCTTGTTACTGATTTTGAATAAAAAGCAGCAAAATCCTAGTTTGTGCAGTCAAAATTGAAAATTGAAGGGTTGCATGGTCAAACCTGATAAGTCAAGCAAACAGGATTTTGAAATTAAAACTAAAAAAGTAAATTACATTTCTTCAATTAAATTGTATATCAATTAATCTGGATTGAGCACCCTTGGTATGCCCTATTCAAATATTACATGGTTTACTGGTAGAGAATGCCATGAGGCATTATATCTGCCATTTGTACATTTTTTAAATATTTTGTGCAATCAAGTTTCAATAAATAGGTAAATAAACAAAATACTTAACTGGTTATATCCCTTGAAATGGTTCTGGCTTTCATGTAATACCTTTAACCTTGTAACCCACTATACTAAAATATTTAATAGTTACTAACCTTACTATGCAGTGAATTGGGTTGAATTTTCTTTTATTTGAAAACTATTGAAATACAAGAAATTCTACCCTATTTCCTTTTAGAAAAGATTTCAACTCCATTGAAAGGGAGTGTACATTGTAATGCACACTGGGCCTTACGAGGCCATGGTGTTCAATCAGCATATTATCTTATAGTTTTGTATTTTTTGCAGTTTGCCGGAGCTCAGAATAATCCTATCCTGACTCTCATTGTCCCAGACTCTATTAAGCACATTGACCAATTGGTCCAGAATCAGAAAACTTCAAAATTGGCGTAAGTATGAACTGTGATTGTCAACCTTATTTCAACATGCACTCCTACCTCAAGCATTTGGGTTGCAATTCCACCAGAAATGAGTGTGTAGCAAGGGATGTGTTTGTTAAGAGAGTTAAAGAAATACAATAACTTTATTACTTACATTGCCAAATTGAGGTGAATCAATCTCCCTTAGGGCTCATTCAAAAATCATGTGATTGTTTTTGGCCTTATTTTGACACCCTCCTCCCCCTTGGTGATATTTGGTGATCTTAACGCTTCCCCCCAGTCAAGATCATGTGTAGTATACGAGTGATTTTTGACTTGAAACTTTTCACTACAAGTCAACGAAATTATGTTACATCAAACCGAAAACAGTACTACTAAAACTAAACGAAAGTACACGTGATGTGGTCTTGGGCTCCCCCCTCCCCTATCGTGATATTTCTTTGACCCCCTCCCCCCCAAAACCGATCACATGATTTTTGAATGAGCGGTTACACATTTAAATTGGAAACAATAGGGTATACTAAACTTTCTTTGTGCTTCTTTCATTATGTTTATGTAATCATATCTATTTTGCAGTTAATGAAAGATTCATTTGCTATTGTTGTGCTACTACTTATTTTTTGTATTTTGGTGTGTATTGTGTATGTATTGTAGATGGTAGATAAATAAATAATAAAATGTAGATGGATGGTTGGAGAAATGGTGTATATAATAACTTTGCCACTTTTGAGTTTTATTTCCCAGCTCGCACAACACAGGGTATTATTAATTTAGTCATCTACCATAAAATTTTCTTTGTCTTATGATTGTTTAGCATACTTTTCTTGGCTCATCTTTAATTTCTTACTTATCCTCATAAGGCCCAGCATACTAAATTTTTTTTATTGTTAAAATAAATCTTACTATACAGAGAATTGAGTTGAAATTTATTTTATTCGTAAAATGTAGAAACAATAGAAATGCTACTTTAATTCCTTTTATAAAAGATTTAAATTCCATTGAAAGGTTGTACTTTCGTCATGTACACTGTGTCTTAACATCTTAACGAGGTAAAATGACTAAGTATTTCTATTATAAAACTAGAAATGTTTTACAGAAGGGGAAAACGGCGAAGTGTACCCGAATCCATAATTAAAAAACCACAGACTAATCTAATATCAAGCACATTCAACAAGGAAGCAGTTAAGAGAATACCAAATGGCCGGCCTGTAACCACACCCAACCAACCTGCAGAGAGAACTGAGCCAGCATGGACATATGCAGAATCTAGGAAACCTGACCCACCGGCTAAATATGTGGAACCTAGTAAGCCCGAGCCAGCTCCTCAGTTAGCCACAAAACATGAACCAGTACCAACTGTTAGAAAATCAGAGTCTGAGTGTACAGATGACCCATCAGAGAAGGTACTTTATTCATGTCTATGTTTACACTTAATTTTCTGTTGTATTTGCCTAATGTTAAATACTAAAAATGACATATTTTTTTCCTTAGGATTAATGTTAATAACTAAATTTAATTCAATATGTTTAGTATCATTTCCAGTTTTCTTTTCTTTGAAGTTATTTTTCCTACATAAAAATATTTTTAGACTTAAATAGTTTTTTGTGTATCTGGGCATTTTCGAGTTATACCTTTTTACTTAATAAGAAGTAGGTAGTTATATTTCCAGTGATAGTGGCTGTAAATTTTATATTGATATTCAAAATCACAAATAACTAATTCATAAAGGGGGACACCCAGAGTAACGGACACAGCGTCCATGAAGAAGGAGACTCGCACCAGCGGCTGCAGAGGTTCCTCAAGAAGCGCATGCCGGTGTACCAGTCACAGAACTTGGGCAGCAAGGAGTCACTGAAGGATGATGACTCAGGCCGGCAGACTTCCTCCAGTGAGTAATGCTGCTTAGCGACTTGTTATTATAACAGTTAATCTTGATTTTTGCCGTGTGATGCCGGCTGACTAGAATAGCACCACCCCATCTCCTCCCGCGGGTGTCATAAGAGGCGGCAAAGGGATAACTCCTACGGACGGACAGCAGCGTCCGTCGAAACCCAATATACAGCTATTGCGGTCGCCAACCCGCCTGCCAAGCGTGGCGACTATGGCAACTAGCCCCAAGATGATACAGGTCATATTTGTGGGAGGCCTATGTCCAGCAGTGGACTGCGTATGGCTGAAATGTGTATGATGAATCTTGATTTGCTAAATAACTGGTGTATTGGTTGCAGAATCTCTGTAGTAAGAGTCGCACAAGAGCGACATTACTGACTTGTCTGCCTGAGGGGATGACTCAGTGAGTAATGTCACCCAGTGAGTTGTGTCACTAATACTGGGTAGTCTGGTGCTCCAAGTAGTAATAATACACCAGTGTCTTGGTTGCTCCAATTCAAAGAAAGTTAGACTTTCAAGTATGCTTTCTACTTCAGTAAAGCTCAGCGAGATATTTTAGAATTTGGTGCATTGTGATGGTCAAACATGCTGACGGATGTGTGTTGCTCGTTTACGCGAAAAAATACTCTACGAATATTGGAATTTTACGGTAATTATAAAGCTATGTTGCCAACATTCAAAATAGGCTACCCGTACTGATTTTGCGCAAACAAAGTCTTTTTTTTATTTTGGACACAGGTCTAAGTGAGCGGTCGGCGACTGCATGGGCGAACCTGCAGTCCGAGATCCTGCGGCTGGTGGCGCAGCGGCCCGAGGGCCTCTGGTGCGGCGAGCTGCTACGTCTTTACGAGTACGTTACACCACCAATCTATAGTTCTAAGCATTTTGTGTAAATTTCATTGAGCTGTAATACATGCTGCGAATTGTTTTAGAGAGGAATACGGGCGCGAGCTGAACTTCGCGCGGTTCCGGTACCCCTCGGTGTCGGCCTGCGCCAGCGCCGTGCGGGGGCTGACGGCGCGGCGAGCGTCCTCGGGCGACTGGCTGCTCACGGTGCAGCAGGACCAGGTCAGGAGCTGAACCTCGCTCTACTGCGGTGTACAGGTTCCGTAGTCAACTGAGAACCCTTAGCCCTGTGCTCAGGGACTATAAGTCCTAAAGAGGTGTAATGTGTGTGTGTGTGTGTATGTATTTAATTAAATATCGCAATGTCGCTAATTTTTATTTAAAAATCGGGTAAACATTTTTTTTGGGTACGCCCCCTACATGTGAAGTGGGTATTTTTTTTCCATCAACTCTATTTACCTATATTATTGTTTTACCATGAAGTATCCACTTCGCGGCCTAGCTTGTCTCCGGACAAGTCTGCCCGTGTGGTGTGCCACGCCTGACCCCGCCCCCCCCCCCCCCGCAGGAGCCGCGCCGCGCGCCGCTGCGCCTGCGCCGCGCGCCGGGCCGCACGCTGCTGCTGGACGACGACGCGCTGCCCGGCATCGACTACGTGAGTCCGTCCGCTTGTGCTCGCCCACTCCCCGCTGCCAGGAAACAGACGGAAGAAGCCTCCGTGACACCTGTTCCCATCGTCTTTGATGCCTAATACCTGCCTCGGACGCGCTTGGGTGATATCGGCGTGAAAAAAACTTCAAACCAGAAAGATTCCTACTCGTGACAATTTATAGCATTTCATATGTAGTGCCACCTTTTTTTTTATGGCAAAAGTGGCAAACGAGGAGACGGATTGCCTGATGGTAAGCAATTACTGTCATCCATGGGCACGTGCAACACCACGGGAATCACAAGCGCGTTGCCGGCTTTTAAGGGGGTTTAGAGCTCTGGAAACCTTACACACCATCAGGAACACAACACAACATACCTGAAAGGTATCAGTGCTATTATGGCTGATGTGGTCTTCTGTAAGGAGGAGGTACTTCCCCAGTTGGGCTTCTTCAGACTCGAGCGTGACGGTACTTCGTTATGCCCTGCCTCTCATTGTTGGATGTAGTTTATATACCCAAAACTTACGTTTACATTTTGCACCAGGATCCAGACGTATACCCATCGGACTGCCTGAACTTCCTGGAGAGCATCCCGGCGGCCAGCGTGGCCGGAGTGGCCCCCGGAGACATGCTGCCGGTGGTGGTGGGCGAGGTGTACTCCCCGAGCCACCTGTGGCTGCAGCGGCTGGGGCCCGAGCACGACCTCATGCAGGAGATCATGGATGAGATGACGTGAGTAGCCTGCTGCAGTGGCCCCGGAGACATGCTGCCGGTGGTGGTGGGCGAGGTGTACTCCCCGAGCCACCTGTGGCTGCAGCGGCTGGGGCCCGAGCACGACCTCATGCAGGAGATCATGGACGAGATGACGTGAGTAGCCTGCTGCAGTGGCCCCGGAGACATGCTGCCGGTGGTGGTGGGCGAGGTGTACTCCCCGAGCCACCTGTGGCTGCAGCGGCTGGGGCCCGAGCACGACCTCATGCAGGAGATCATGGACGAGATGACGTGAGTAGCCTGCTGCAGTGGCCCCGGAGGCATGCTGCCGGTGGTGGTGGGCGAGGTGTACTCCCCGAGCCACCTGTGGCTGCAGCGGCTGGGGCCCGAGCACGACCTCATGCAGGAGATCATGGACGAGATGACGTGAGTAGCCTGCTGCAGTGGCCCCGGAGACATGCTGCCGGTGGTGGTGGGCGAGGTGTACTCCCCGAGCCACCTGTGGCTGCAGCGGCTGGGGCCCGAGCACGACCTCATGCAGGAGATCATGGACGAGATGACGTGAGTAGCCTGCTGCAGTGGCCCCGGAGACATGCTGCCGGCGGTGGTGGGCGAGGTGTACTCCCCGAGCCACCTGTGGCTGCAGCGGCTGGGACCCGAGCACGACCTCATGCAGGAGATCATGGACGAGATGACGTGAGTAGCCTGCTGCAGTGGCCCCGGAGACATGCTGCCGGTGGTGGTGGGCGAGGTGTACTCCCGAGCCACCTGTGGCTGCAGCGGCTGGGGCCCGAGCACGACCTCATGCAGGAGATCATGGACGAGATGACGTGAGTAGCCTGCTGCAGTGGCCCCGGAGACATGCTGCCGGTGGTGGTGGGCGAGGTGTACTCCCCGAGCCACCTGTGGCTGCAGCGGCTGGGGCCCGAGCACGACCTCATGCAGGAGATCATGGACGAGATGACGTGAGTAGCCTGCTGCAGTGGCCCCGGAGACATGCTGCCGGCGGTGGTGGGCGAGGTGTACTCCCCGAGCCACCTGTGGCTGCAGCGGCTGGGACCCGAGCACGACCTCATGCAGGAGATCATGGACGAGATGACGTGAGTAGCCTGCTGCAGTGGCCCCGGAGACATGCTGCCGGTGGTGGTGGGCGAGGTGTACTCCCCGAGCCACCTGTGGCTGCAGCGGCTGGGGCCCGAGCACGACCTCATGCAGGAGATCATGGACGAGATGACGTGAGTAGCCTGCTGCAGTGGCCCCGGAGACATGCTGCCGGTGGTGGTGGGCGAGGTGTACTCCCCGAGCCACCTGTGGCTGCAGCGGCTGGGGCCCGAGCACGACCTCATGCAGGAGATCATGGACGAGATGACGTGAGTAGCCTGCTGCAGTGGCCCCGGAGACATGCTGCCGGCGGTGGTGGGCGAGGTGTACTCCCCGAGCCACCTGTGGCTGCAGCGGCTGGGACCCGAGCACGACCTCATGCAGGAGATCATGGACGAGATGACGTGAGTAGCCTGCTGCAGTGGTCCCGGACAGGCGCAGGAGATCTCCAGCAAGAAACTCTGCTAAGCCCAACCGTTGTCGGAGTTACCATGCTAGGCGATCTGTATGAGTGGGTGTTGCCACAAGGTGGACGTCCCGCCAGCGGAAACGCTGAAGTGTACGCATAGGTCAGATTGTCCAGATATATATTTAGGTACTGCCGCACGGTGTCCACATTTTTTGTCTGTGTTTGGACGACCTTCACGTGGCTTGTTTCGCTAGAGTGCCCACGTTGAAATTCTAAATACCAGCGTTCTACAGTCCTAAGACATGGTGCTGCGTCACTGAACACAGAACTGATTTCTTCAAAGCAATAATGGCGAAAAATAGTCACAGGCAAAAATGCGTTATATTCCTTTGATATTTCCATTTATACAACAGACTCGTGCCGATCGTATGCGTCGGCATCCTGCCGGCTGCGATCTGCTCTGTTACCGTCCGGTCGCATCCGTTCTTATTCTTTCGTATGCGGCGCCGTGCAGTAGCTTGTCGAGCGATCTGCTCATTGAACGAGCACGCTTACTACGGTAAAGTGATGAATGGGCTGATCGGAGGCGACGATGTTTCGTTCCGGGCCGATTGGTGGAAATTGTCTAAATCGTCCTCCTGTTGTACACAGAGAATACTACAGCAAGGGGGAAGGAGCGGAGCGCGTGCTGGCGGCGGGTGCGCGGCGGCCGGGCCAGTACTGCAGCAGCGTGTTCGAGGGCGACTGGCACCGCTCGCTCGTCGTGCAGGTGGTGGACAGCGACACCGTCAAGGTAGAGGTTCCAGGGCAGTCGCCCGAGTCCGCATACTCCGACGGTTCCTCTCTCTCTGCAGCCCTAACCACCGGCAGCCTGGGTCCTGTCCCGTTGCCGGCGGCTCCTAAGGTTTTTATTGTTTTGATACGTTTTACATGTACAGTCCTCTTCCAGATCTTAGAAGAACCTTCGGGTCTCGGCTATAATCGGACGTAATCGTGTAATAGAAAATTACTGTTTCAATTACTCTGGTTGACGAACTAGAGGCAGTCCAACACACAAAGAATGCAGGCGTTTTTCTCGTCTTGAACTATATAGAGCAGTTAATACCACCATAACGAGTATATCGTTATTATTTCATTAGATATAAAAAAAAAAAATTTAATGGAGACACGTTTCAAAAAGTACCTATATCTGTAAATAGTCAATCGCGGGAAATTGTATATAATGTATTTAAATATTTTGATAATTGTAAATATTTTAATAGACTTCAAGACCGCGTGATAGTAGTACTTTAAAAATAATTTTAAACGACGCCAAGCAAAAATCTCCGTCTATGCCTTTTGAAACACCACAGAGAAAGAGACCAAATATTATTTATAAATTTAAGTATTGTCAGCTCTATATAATTTCTTCCAGAAGTGATACATGGTGAAATGACATTCTGTTTTCAAATTTATATATCAGTTGCGATTTTTTTAATGCTAAAAAACGTACTATAGGTATTTTACGTCACTTTGTGTGTGTAACATTTAATGTACGTATCGCAAAAGAGATTGATTAATAATATTGACATGAACAGTTTCCGTTTTCGTTTTTCGGCCGAGAATATTGTAAAAAAAATCTCGGTTGAATCTTATTTTTTATGTATATTGTTTCTGTATGCCCAGTAATAGTACAGCCGCTATCAGATATATCAGAGTTGTGGAGGTTGTCACAAATATCTGAACAACGCCTCTACTGTTATAACTATAAAGTGCATGTTCAGATATAAAAAAAAAAAATTATCTGTGGATCCTAAACTAGGCTGAGTCTGTATCTTGGGACCCTGGAGTGCAATACGTATATACATATATATAATTAACTGTGGGATAATTAACAAATAGGACAGTAAAGTTAACAGGTCAAGCGGATGTGTGAGTGTGTGTGTATGTGTGTGTGTGTGTTCGTGTGTATGTAGTAGTGTGTGTGTTTGTGTGTTCCGGTAATATTTATGAAGTGAGTGTAACAGCAAATCAGGTGATAAGAAGAAGCGGTACCGCGAACATCGAAGTTCGTATATTTCGGGCATCTTTCTCCTTTAATGCAATTAAGGTGTCATGAGAGTGACAGAGACAATCGTCCGAAATTTACGAATATCGTTGTTCGCGGTAGCGCCGCTGAATCTCCGTGTCATGATACGAAAGGCTCAACAGCCACTTTTGTACAGTTGCCTTCGTTTTATCCAACGCACATTATTGAATACTATGTATTTTGCAAACATTATTAAAGATGCGAAAATGTATGTAGTCAGGAGAACGTCGCGAAGGTCTGTAATTTGGGAGGGGAACTCTAAATTTTCTTTTAGCCAGAAGTTGAGAAACATTGGGCATTTTACTAATTATCATATGGGTTCTAGCTACTGCCTTCAACACATTTGTCTTACGCTTAGAAGCTTTGCATCACGATAAAGGGTGTCCGTTGGAGATCGAAAATGTTTCCACAGCATTACCTTGATAACAGCGCGCTGCGCCCTTTCCAGCGTTAACAAAATTTTGCAGCGCTACCCCAGGATATGATGCCATATTAAAGGATTGATTGACAAAGGGCGTAGTAAACAATGCGTAGTACTTTTCCTGAGATGCAGCCGCGAAGCCTTTTCATTATGTAAATACACTTTCTTACTCTAACGCATAGTTCCGAAATGTGCTGTTTAAATGATAGCTTGTCGTCGACAAGACCGAGATATTTGACTGTTTTAGCACCGGCTATACTACCACACAAGAAGCGGGAGCAAGGTTATGATTATGACAGTTACTTAAATGTATGGTTAAATGTTTGTCCGAAGGAGCAGCAGAGGCATGTGTTTTAAAGTTAGACTTGGTGACATTTAGACTAAGTAAATTGGTGTTCAGCCACAACTTAATGTCCTTCAACCCAGTCTCTGCGATATAAAACACTTTTCCAAGTCTTACCATGGAACAACACCACAGTATCGTCAGCATAACAAATTATGTCTGCACTATCCAGATTAAGTTTGAGGATATCGTTGACGTAAACTAGGAAGAGCGTCGGGTCGAGAATGCTGCCTTGCGGGACTCCAAAAGTTATAGGCAATTGATCGCTGCTGTATTTACCAATCTTAATCACCTGGCGCCTGTCTGTCAAGTAACTACCTACGTAACCAATCGTGTGATACTCCTCTTACTCCCATGGCATCTAGTTTTCTTAGGAGGATATCAGCCGAAACTGTATCGAAGGCTTTACACAGATCTAGGAACACTCCGATACACTTTTTACCATCATCTAGATAACAGGATATTTTATTAACTAAGCGAATAGCTGACATCCCCCTCCGAAAGCCAAACTGATTGTCAGATAGGATTTTATTTTTATCCAGAAAAGCTATCAAACGAGTTTTTACAATATTTTCTAGGATTTTCGAAAAAACTTTCAGTTTTTTTTTTTGTGACAAAAGGTGGCAAACGAGCAATTACCGTCGCCCATGGGCACCCGCAACACCAGGGGAGTCACAAGCGCGTTGCCGGCCTTTAAGGGGGTTGGAGCTCTGGGAACCTCACTCACTACCAGGAACACAACACTACATACCTGAAAGGTAGCAGTGCTATTATGGCTGTGGTCTTCTGTAAGGAGGAGGTACTTCCCTAGTCGGGCTGCTCCAGATTCAAGCGTGATGGTACTTCGCTGTGCTCTACCTCTCATTGTTGGACGTAGTTTAAGGACATACCCGGGTCCAAAAGGGAATATAGGTCGATAATTGTTGCGGTCATTCTTAGATATCATAGCCGATTTTGTGAATAGGGGATTCCTGCGCCAATTTCTAATTTGTGACCACCTCTTGGGCTCCGATATATTTGATGGCGATCGTACATGAATACCGCGATAGTATCTCGGAACGAGATCGGCTACCCGTCAATTTCTTACAATGTTAATGAAAGTGAAACGGGTAGTCTGTTTCGTCGCTAGACTGTAGCGTTAAACGCGTCAGCCCGGCCGGTCGGAGGGCGGCGCTAGACTGACGAGGACGACACCCCTGCGCAGGTGCGGCACGTGGACTACGGCACGGTGGACACGGTGGCGGCGGCGCGGCTGCGGCCGCTGCGGCGCGCCTGGGCCGCCCTGGGGCGCAGGCCGTGCGCGCGCGCCTGGCCGCCGCCCGCCCCGCCGCGCGCTGCCGCCGCTGGCCGCGCGCCGCCGCCGCGCACTGCCTGCAGCTCGTGCGCGACCGCCGCCTCGTCGCCAACGTCGTGGCGGTCGACCGAGAGGTACCAGACGGTCACATCAACTCGACTCGACTACACTTATATATAGTACTTTGGAGTACAATTTTTTCCAACAGGTTGAGTTTCGACAGCTAAAAAAAGTGTCCGTTACTTTAGACTATACTGTATAACATATATCAAAATGAATCAAATCAGAGTCGGACAGTTGGGTACCCATCCTTTAAGTATTTACTTTCGATTCGATACTTTATTGCCTTAACAAATTTCTTTTGCACTCAGAGAGAGTCACTATGTAACTTCAACCTATTCTAAAATAATTGTTAAATAGCATTTTGTAAGTAATTAGTCTGTTAAACTACGTAGTATGAAGCCTCGTTTGAAAGATTTAGTTATTATAATGGTATTTACATGAGATATTCTATTTACTCGCCGGCCTCCGTCGGCTGTCCCTCCGTCCTCACCCGCTGATGCCGCCCGTCTGCCGCAGGAGAACATCCTGGAGGTGCTGCTGATCGACACGTCGACGGAGGAGGACGTGGACGTGTCGGAGCAGATGGTGCGCGCCGGGCACGCGGACCCGCGGCCGCGGCCGGCGCTGGGGTGAGTGGCTCGGAGTCGTCGGGCTCCGGCGTGGACGTGCGCGGCCTGGCGCGGCGCGTGCGCGGCGCGGGCAGCGACGTGTCGGCCTCGGCCTCCGAGCTGCCGGGCCGCCCGCCGCGCCGCCTGCCGCGCTGGGAGCCCGCGCCCGGCTCCGCGCGCCTGGCCCGCCTGCGCGCGCGGGCGGCCGGCCCCGCCGTCGCCGAGCTGCGGTCGCCGAGCCCCGAGGGCTCCGTCGTGACCGCGAGCGTGGTCACCGTCGACGACCGGTCGCCGCCGGGCACGGCGAGCCCCAGCGTGGTGTCGGCCTCGGTGGTGTCGGCCACGAGCGCGGTGCTGCGCAGGAAGCTGGCGCTGGCCGAGCGACTCCGCGCCGGTTAATACTCGATGGTTCATATATTTAGTGACGACAAATAATTAAATAAACATACATATCTTATTAGTACCTTTCTAGGCCGAACACTGTATATCACTATAAGGACAATATATTAAAGCTGATTGTTCTTGATTCTTATTAAAACTAAATCGAAATAAAGTATATCATACGAAATATTATAAATGTAATTTTGGAAGTGCAATTACGTATAATATATAGCATTAAGTCTTATACCCAATTAGCGTGAAGCCATCAAAAAGGAAAGTAAAAAGCACAAACTCGAAAAGTTGTTAAAAATCAATACATAACTTACCTATGTAAATAACAAGCACCTAACATAATTATTATTAGTGTACAGTAATGCAGAGATGCTGATCACCAGGGTTCGGACAAGTCATCGCAAAACAATCGCAAGACGGCTATAGAACAAGATAAATATAATCGCATTATGTACAATATTATTTAATTATATTTTTCAATGACATTTGTTACTGCAACCCAGAATTCACCATGAAGCGTGAATTATTGAGTTGATGCCATGGAATATTAGGAGAAATTAGGAACATCAACAAATCGATGCAATAATTTCCATAAGAAATTTCTGGCGGAGCTTCTTCAATTTGTGATTTTTTTGACCTAATATGTTTATCAATATTATCTTTCTTTAACTGTTTAATACGAATGTCACATGCTGTACACAATATTTCCTTGATAACAGAGCTCGGGGTAGTCCTTAATCCATTTGTTAATTGTATTTATTTGCACCATATTTAAAAGATTTAGAAATAACCATAAAAAAAAAAAAACAAATAATTGTATTACTTTAAATTGTCACCACAAAACTGTTACAAGCATGCAACTTTGACAAATCCATGACAGACATGCGACTAAAAAGGTCAAATGTTAAATTATAAATTACGATAATAATATATCAACTTTAGATTTTATGAGAGGGCACAGCGAAGTACCATCACGCTCGAGTCTGGAGAAGCCCAACTGGGGATACTTCCCCAGTTGGGCTACACCCTCCACCCTCCTCCTTACAGAAGACCACAGCCATAATAGCACTGCTACCTTTCAGGTATGTAGTGTTGTGTTCCTGATGGTGAGTGAGGTTCTCAGAGCTCCAACCCCCCTTAAAGGTCGGCAACGCGCTTGTGACTCCCCTGGTGTTGCGGGTGCCCATGGGCGAAGGTAATTGCTTACCATCAGGCAATCCGTCTGCTCGTTTGCCACCTTCTGTCATAAAAATCTCAATCTTAAGTCGCGACTCTATAATAGTCTTGTCCCATGTCCATATCAGTTTCTACGATGACTTGTCCGAACCCTGCTGATCACACAGTCATATATTTTAGTAGTTAAGATCCACACATTTAATTATTAAATAAATAATAAATTAGAAAAAAAACGAGAAGGTAATGCACCATTTCATGAAGGTATCGCATCACTTGCACATTCACATTGCGATGTAGTATAAGTATGTAATCAAAAATATATGTATATATTTGTTATGATCGATTCTCTATTGTATCGCTGAAAAATTTATGGTTGAATTCCCATGAAATTCGACCAAAAAAATGGCGAGAAGGCTGACACCGTTATGATCACATCACATCACAATATTTAATATAGAGTGGTTGTTGTCAGCGCCACGGCGTTTTTTTTACATTTTATCTTCTACTTTTGTTTTTTGACTAGTTTGCTTTCACTTTGTGATTGTTGTTGTGAATTAGGTAGGTTATAACTTCTCTTAAGTGATCGCATACTTTAATCGTATTTTGCCATTTTTTTTGTGATTACAAAATAGGGCTATTCAGATCTGCCGAGGCTGGATCGCAGGTTTTTTTTTAATGTTGCCAAATTAATGGTTAAGGAATTTGCATTTATTTTGCATCATTTGATTTTGAAACCAAAGCAATTCTACTTTATTTCCAACACTATTGGAAACTAATTTAAGTCATATTTTTCTCGTATCGGGGGTGTAACGAGGGGCGGGCGGGGCACGGCGGGGAGGGGGTCGCAGATCTCATTTGGAAGTGTCGTGTGCTTGTGGCGTGGCGACTTGTTTAACCTAGTTATTGGACTCATTTACTAACGTTTGAAGCATAAACTAACCTGTCCGCCATTATCATCCCGCAATAATTCGCCGCGGAAGTGACACTTAAACGATAAGGCTAAGTCCGCACTGGCAGATGGCTTGCTTGGTGCCTAGAGCCTCTTGCTAGAGCTCTTGCTTTGCGAACGGCTGCACTGCGCGCTTGGCGCCTAGCGTGTGTCCAAATAAATTGTTTTTTTTTTTGTGGCGAGACTACTAGGCTCTCGGCGCCAAGCAATCCGCCTGCCAGTGCGGACGTAGCCTGAGTAAACGCTTGAGGCGGAGCGGACAGCGGAGCGTGGAGCGTCGCGTTTGCTAGGGATGCGAGCAGCGCCCGATCGTACGTTTGTATTTGTTTGACATGCACCCCGCCCCGCCCGCCGTACGCCCGAATGTAACGTGTACTCGGGCGTGACGCTATGTCGTAAGAACCGTTTGAGTGTCGCTTTCGCACGCTTCCAAATTGGATTGTCGGTAGCTCCCGCGACCTGCTGACGTCACGCTATGCGAATATCTTTTGGCTTTTAACTATATACGGTTACAATTGTATTCTCAATTTTCTGTTGCTTTTTAAAAGAAATTACAAAAAAAAATCGCGTTAATTATTGCCAAAGGATATTATGTACACGGCAAACTAAACGTATTACAGTTGCGAGATTACAAGTACAAAAATTCATAGTAATATTTTACGTCAAGTTTAGTTTGCCTCTAGGAAATTGCAGGGAACGAGTTCTTAAAGTCTTATTTTATGCAGTCTTATCCGGACAGTAATATAAAAAGTACGGTGTGTAAAATGGGAATTAGATCTGTACTCGATGTGTCCCGAGCAGTATCCTAGGATGGTGTAGCGTGACGTGGCACTCCCCCGGGCCGAGCGCCGCCCGCTCACGGCCGCGGGTGTTGCAGGCTCGCGACGGCTACCTGCTGCCCACCTTCTCCGCGCTGGAGAGCGGCGCCACGCCCGGCTACGCGGAGATCTACGCGCTGCTGCAGCACGGCATCGCGCTCGACTACGTGGACTCGTACCGCGCGCACGTGGCGCCGCCGCTGCCCGAGTCCGGCGGCCCGTCGCCCGCGCCCGGCGACGGCGAGCAACAGTCGCCCGCGTCCGGCGCCGGCGGCGGCGAGTGCGGCTCCGACTGCGAGCGCGGCAGCCCGTCGCCCACGCCGCCGCTCGCCGACAACAGGGTTCCCATCGCCATGGCGCTGCTCCGGCTCGCTCCCACCCCGGAGCCGGCCCCGTCCGCCGCCACCCCCGCCGGCGCCCGCCAGCCTGCCCCCGAGTCCCCGTCCGGGGCCGCCAGCCCGCCGTCCTCCCCTCGCCCGCGGCCGCCGGCCCGCCGCCCAGCACCCCTGCCGCGACCGCCGGCCCGCCGCCCTCCCCGCCGCAGCCCGCGCCGCCCCGCACCCCGCGTCGTTCTACGCGCTGCCGTGCTGCCCGTGCTCCCCGCGCCGGCCCCGCTGGCGCACTACGCGCCTGGCTACTTCCGGCCGCGCGTGTCCCCGCAGCCGTACTACCCGCCGCCCGCGCCGGCCTCCTGCGGGCCGCCGCTGTTCTACCGGGCTCCCCAAAGTTTCGTTCACAGTATGGCGCCGCACCCCCGGCAGTTCTTTCCGAACCCGATGCAACACCCGCAACAGTTCGGACCGAATCCGCAAATATTCGGGCCGGGTCCGCCGGCAAACTTTGTACCAAATTTGGGGCAGAATCTTCAGCGGGCCGTTCCTAATTCGACGCAGAGTTATCAACAGTTTCCTAGCCCGGGACTTAATCCACAAAATTCCAGACCGGGTCCGCCGGCACACTTTTCGCCCGGTCCGGGACAAAAGCCTCAGCAGGTCGGGCCGGACTCGACGCGCGTCGCTCAAAGTCTGGGCGATTCCCCGAATCGGTCGTCATATAACGCGCTACCCCCGGGCTCGAGCGCTGGGGCCGGAGCGGTGCGGCTGGGCGCGGAGGAGTGCGAGGTGTTCGAGCTGCTGGCGCGCGTGGACGCGGGCGCGGCGCAGCGCTACATGCTGGCGGCGCTGCGGCGCGAGGGAGCTCCCCGGGGCCGCCACCGCGACCCCTGCCCCGCCGCCGCCGCCGGGCTCAACCCCGACGCGGCCGAGTTCCCCGCGCCCGCCATGCGCCCGCCGCCCGGCTTCGAGAACTTCATTAAGTAGCCGGCACCTTGCACCCTTCACTCGCCCTACCTCAGCTCCCAAATACTGCTCTTGTTACTAGCTGTCTCATTGCTTACAACTCGTCGATCGGCTATCGAGGCCATGCTTGACAACCATGTTTATATTATCTAATTAATCATTAATCATAATTTCAATCATTTGCTTTGAAATTAGCTATACACAAAATCTGCTAAGTATGCTAAATTTAGTATTGGTACTAACGTAAGACATGTCGTTTTCGCTCCGTTCGACCTCGTACTATTTCGTTATAATTATAAACCCTAAAAAATATGTTTTTAACCAAAACACTATGAGCAGCGGAGCGCAGAAGTGTAAGAGCAGAAACCTCACTGATTTGCTAATTCTATTTGAGCCCACCAAGAGAAACCTTTTGTAAAAATCTAATTCCACCTACATATGTCATCAAATGACAACTTAGATATAGTTATTCGTAAGTTAATTATTCGAATGGATCTGTTTAGATTTAACCGTTCTTCCATTTTGACTTTTTTTTTTGCATACTTGTTCGCAAGTACGAAACTTTTTTATGTTGCTATTAATTGCTTAGTGTTAAGCATAAAACTTGTTTGACTGTTACGTAATAAAAGATCTATTTTGTTAAGTACAATTTTGACATAGAATTTATCAAATAAATATAAGTATGTAAGGGACCCGTTTGCCAATTTATTTTTGAAATCAGTGATTGACTTGAGCGAGTGTGAGCGGCAGCGGGCCCCGGTGGCAAGCCATTGTTGATTGCATCTGTGATAGTAGGTCTGGAGATTGTGCTAAGTTAAATAAACTGGACTACTGGATTATTGTAATAAGTCTCAATAAATGTGTCAAAATCATGTCTGATTTCATTTGAAACCCACATTTACATTACGTGGGCTGAGAAATTCGAAAAGTAACCCATTTTCAATTAACTATTGATTTAGAATCATATTGTAAAATAAACTAAGGTTCAGATACTTCAGATTGTCAGTAGTTGTATGTTTGACGACCGGTCTGGTCTAACGGGTAGTATAGTGACACCATATGAAGCCGTTAGTCCTGGGTTCGAATCCCAGTCAGGCCATTTATTTGTGTAATGAAAACAAAGTTCCTTAGTCATGGGTGTTTTCTATGTATTTAAGTATCTATAATATATATCGTTGTCTAGTACCTACAACACAAGCCTATTCAGCTTACCATAAGACTTGGTCGATTTGTGTAAGATTGTCCCGAAATACTAATTTATTTAATATTTATGTGGCCGCTACATCGCTTTTGCCTTGGTTAATATATTTACGTGAAGGGAGTTTTCAGAAAAATATCCCCAATTCGGTGTTCGTTTCATAAACTTCAAGCAGTAATACAATGCAAATAAAGCCAAAAAAAGAATTTCATAACAAGTGCCTTAAAAAGTGAAATTTACGCACGCACGTGCGCAAAGTGCACTTTTTACGAACAGTTAGGAAAAAATAATTTCCAACAGTATTCATGCATAATTGTCGTCACAAAGCTGACATTATTTAACGTGTTTCAAGTCACGTTAATGGAGGCACTTTTCTAGAAACTCTGAAACACGCAGAATATTATGGTGGTGAAATGAAAATCAAGGTATGTACATAATTATATATTATCATTTATTGTGATTTTATA
Organism: Grapholita molesta; assembly: GCA_022674325.2. Taxonomy (NCBI): domain Eukaryota; kingdom Metazoa; phylum Arthropoda; class Insecta; order Lepidoptera; family Tortricidae; genus Grapholita; species Grapholita molesta. The sequence goes on from CP053136.2 coordinate 16,431,010, forward strand.
TCAGTCTTGCTGTAGATAGTCGCTGCTCCATACATTATTATGACAACATAATACATCACACAAATCAATTAAGATTGATTATTAAATTGTTATTAGGCAGACGCACACAGGCCGAGCAGGGCCGCGAGGAGATTGCCGCTCGAAAGTTTCCCGGCTGAAGAGGCAGTTTTCAAAAAATAGTGCACACACTAAATCCCCAATTATCATGAGTTGTAAAGAAACAGCGTAGTTTATAGTTGTTTGACAGTTATTTTTTATAAGCTCACCTGGCGTGTGCAATTATCATGTGCAAGCACAAAAACTGTTAAATGATTTATATGTGGGTAGGCTTGAATATTGTAATTTTGGATGGAGGTAAAATTATATTTTCCTCAGTCTACCCAGAACGCTGCTAAAGTGTTCGAAACGTCGGGACGAAGTTGAAATTAATACACGCGACAATCCGTTGCAATTGTTTTATTTCATTAATAAGAAAAGTTAAATTCCCAATAGTTTTGTGATTATGATTAAGCATTTTTATAAAAAATTGATTTCGGTGTTCATTTCATAAACTATAAGCGATAAAAGAAAGACAAAAAAATATGTTTCCACACCAACATGCTAAAATGTCAACAACTTTTTGAACAATAACTTCTAACTAACGCTGATTGGGTACACTCTTATTTTAAAGCCCCACGCCAGGGTTGCTTCGCGCGGCAGCTTGTCGCAAGGCGGTTCGGTCTGTGTCGACCCGCCTCAGTAAAGTTGTATCGGTAACAACGTAACAACAGCACCGCTGTTGGCCGTCCCTACTTACATTTGGTACAAAAATAAATGTTTATTTACGTACACGTCAAATTTACTTCCTTTTATTTTATACAACGACGGGGGCAAACAGGCATACAGCCCGCCTGATGGTAAGCAGTTACCATCAGGCGTCTGCAAATCCAGAGGATTCACATTCACATTCATTCCCGATGTTATCTAGTTAACAATCATAAAAAAATATACCACATTCATAGTTACCACGCACAAATAAACTGAGGTAGATTAAGGATTTACTTCGGGTACACGGATACCCTCCGAATTTCAAATCCGGATCCTGTGATCAAAATCCTAATTTGGGTAATATAAGACAAAACCAAAGCGTCAAAAATTGTATCTTAAAAATAAGGATATCGTTGAATATTTATCGATTTTCTCTTTAGAAAAGTTTACATTATAGTATTGCCACACCGTTCTTTAACCTTAGTGGAATATGGCTCGGTATAACAGTATTTGGTTCAGTGCGCCGGTAATGCAACTATCTTTACCCTAAACATGGGGTGCGAGGATTTATGCAACAATGCACTCATGTTTAAACATACAATTAAATGTTCTTAGACCATGTATTACCGAGCAGCAGTAATAGTCCGTCGATGGACTATTCCGCTTACACATTAGAAGAGGTTCAGTGGAGGATGCACAGTAAGCCAAGCAACCAAACCGCCTAGTTAGTGCGTCTTACTGTCCATAATAAATAATTAATAAATAAAAAACATTCGATACTTGGCACTTCATTTATACCAACAGGCCTGACAATGCCACATTTTAATAACTTGGGGAGTAGTCTCCAATAACTTCACGCTTCAAGCCACCTCCTGTGACCTCCACCGATGAACAGTTGCCAGACGTATGTCAAGTAACAGGTAGCAAGACACACTAACCACAGCTTGGAATAAACTTACTTATATCAATAAGAAATCACCTATCAGGAGGTTAAACATGTACATTTTTTAAAATTCCAAAGTGATAAATTTGTACTATTGATTCCTTCCATTTCAATAAACAATACATGGGCATAACAACTAAAATTAAACTCAACATTTCACGATCAAAGCATTATTGTCCACACACTAGGTGAGCATCGTGTCGTGACGTCATATTTACTCAACAATAGGTCGGAACGGCAAACTTTAAATCTATTGACCTTTCGTATTACTTCACGTAATTGGTCCAATATCAAACTGTGATCCTCAAACATGAACAATTGACATCATTTACAAAAAAATAACACGTTTTATAAATTTATACAACGACGGTGGCAAACAAGCATACGGTCCACCTAATGGTAATCAGTTACCATCCGCCTGCAACTCCAGTGGATTTACATGCTTACCCTTTAAGAACATACACACTCTTAGAAGAACCTCATACTGTAGTCCCTAGGGAAAACGAGTAGCCTGTACAATAACTATCAGATATATCGGAGCTGTGGAGGCGGTCACAAATATCTGATCAACGCCTCGAAGTGCATGTTCAAATATTAGTGATCGCCACATTTGCGATATATCTAGCCCCTATTTCACCACAGCGACAATTGTCACGATTCCCGACATATGTAAATTTCTGACGTTACAGGCGTCCAATGAGTTCATTGACCGCTTACCATCGGATGGGACGTGTTGTTTGCCACCAACACGTTAGTATCAATAAAATACCGTTATTTTTTTATTATATCGTCAATAGATAGGTAGTAGTTTGGAGGACAGCTCTTGATAATGCGACGCTGTGGTGAAATAGAGGGGCCTGATGGCGTACAGCGTAGAATTAACCTGCATCAGTCCTTGTCGCGCAAGTGCGCGAACATCTGCGAGATGTCCCGGCTGCCGGTCTCGGGGAACTTCTTGAGCTTGTGCCGGCTGGTGAGCTTGGGCAGCTTGGGCTTGGGCACGGGGAACACGTCGGGCCGGCTGTGGCCGCCGAACCCGTCGGGCAGGTCCGCGAAGGCCGTGTCCAGGTCGGCCGGCTTGTGGAAGATGCTGGTGGCCATGCTGCGCAGGATCGCGAACTCGGACGGCTGGGGTTTGTTTAGGGTAAAATATTAAATAAAAAGGCCCATTTACTACATCCAGTGTTAAGTAAGAATGGTAAAGTTAATATACTCTCTCACTATTCAGTTTATATGAACATAACAAACAGAAAAACAAATATATTCTGATTCATAATATACATGCATAGATGACAAATGAAGTTTGCATACTATCTACGTAAAAACTAGTTCAGACAGACGAAATCTAAAAGATCCTTCAAACACGAGGTTGGACTTTCAGACACGGGTTGTTGAATAATTGGAAGGTAGAAACGGAATTTAAGTGAAAATAAACATTACTTTGTCTTCTGCGATCCCCCAGGTGATCCTATTGGACCATGTGTCTATTGCTTCCCGGTATATAGTGGACAGAATGATATCCACTAGGAGGATCCATATTGACTCACATAAAATATATTTTTGTATTTAAACTTTCGTGAGACATATTATATAAATTAAAGATTAACACGGTTCTACTCACGTTTATTTAGTCACTCGCGCGACATGTTTAAACGTGAGTAGGATAGTGTTAATTTTTAATTTATATACAATTTTAATTCCAATTTTTTTTTACTATTTCATATTTTCTTTAATAGAAATTATAAAGCAAAAAAGGTAGACAAAAAGCGGTATAAAAGCGATCTCTCCCAAACTTTTAGTGGCCGAAGCCTTTTGACGAAGACATCGACGAAAGCAAAAATAGCTCACCTTGAGGCCGGCCGCGGGCGCGGGAGCGGGCCGGCGGGGCTGCGGCGCGAGGCCGGCGTGCTTGAGCCGCAGGTACGGCGAGTCCGCCTGCACGATGCGCTGCACCGCCGTGCCCTGCACACATACCAGCACAACTTGCCAAACCGCTGCTCACATACGCTGACGCTGCGGAATCGCAGTCACGTGCTATGTCACTGCGATTCCGTAACGTCATACTACTTCTTGTTTTTTTTTTTTTTTTCAAGTTAGGCACTTTACATGCACTAATGAACATCAAAGAAAAACTAATCCGGTTCCAACCCTACACCCTGACCCGAGAAGATACCGGCAAGTACCCAACTACGGAAACTATTTTTTCAATGATACATCAAATCTTAAGCGAAGTTTATAGGTACTTGCATCTTTTCTTGCAGCAAGTAGGGACGCAGCTATATGCAAAAATAAAATAGCGATATTTATCTCTCATTCTTCCTCATAGCTGCGTTTACTTGCTGCAAGAAAACTTGCAAGTGTAAACCGACCTTTAAAGTGCATAATTATGCGTAGTCCCAAAAGAAAACATTATCTTTTCTACGTGGTCTACTTTGTCGCGGGCTCTCACACCGCTGCTCAAAATACGCAACCGCAACGCGTACGCCGTGACGTGGCTGAAAGCTTCACGAGCAGCATTTTTTATGACAAAGGTGGCAAACGAGCAGACGGACTGCCTAATTGGAAGCAATTACCGTCGCCCATGATCACCCGCAACACCAGGGTAGTCACAAACACGTTGCCGGCCTTTTGGCCATCAGGAACACAACACTACATACCTGAAAGGTAGCAGTGCTATTATGGCTGTGGTCTTCTGTAAGGTGGAGGTACTTCCCCAGTTGGGCTTCTCTAGACTCGAGCGTGATGGTACTTAGCTGTGCCTTAACTCTCATTTTTTGACGTAGTTTAAGGACATAGCCGGGTCAATTTACGGTACACCTGCGTCATTTGAGCAACGAGTGGAGAAGTTTACGGTGCGTCTCTGTGATTACGTCGCCGTCAAATATATCGGACCTGTGGAGGTGGTCACAAATATCTGAACGAGCACTTTATCGCCTTGACAGTAGGGAAGATATTCAGGTATTTGTGACCACCTCCACAGCTCCGATATATCTGATGGCGAGTGTACAGTCCGCGAATTTTGGCCAGGGAGGAGTATGCGATAAAAACGGCATGGAATAATTTTTAGTATATCTTTCAATGGAGTATTATTAACTTTTAAAAATAACATAAAGTCTTCTTTCAGCAATATAAACTATCTACGCTATTTAAGGTATTTTTTCCCTCGATGTCCCCTAGTCTTGACACGCCCTGTCCACAGATTGGCACACAGTCAAAAGGTTAACATTATCTGTACTCTGTACGTGACGATACTCACTAAGCTGACATCCTTCTCTGTGATGGAAGCCTCGTCTAGGCTGCTACCCAGCCCCGGCGAGGCGGCGGCGGGCGCGGGCTTACAGGCGGCGGCGGGCGCGGTCGCGGCGGCGGGAGCGGGAGCGGGAGCGGGCGCGGACGCGGACGTGGACGCGATCCGCGCGTGCTTGGCGTCGCGGCCGTCGCCGTCGCCGCTCGCTTTCCGCTTGTGCTTCAACGCTTCGTATTTACGCTCCATGTTAGTTAAGTTTTCTTGCACTTGCCTGTCAAAATAACGCGCCATTATAACCCTAATAAAGATACATTTTGACGACGGGTCTGGCCTAGTGAGTCACTGCCTATGAAGCCGACGGTCCTGGGTTCAAATCCCTATACCAGCATTTATTTGTGTGATGAGCACAAATATTTGTTCCCGAGTAATGTTTGCTATGTATTTAAGTATTTGTATATTAGTTTACCGTGGGGCTCAGTTGATTTGTAAGGATGTACTGTAAGATTTGTTTTATTTACTATTTATTTACTAGCTTTTTCTCGCGACTTCGTCGGCCAGCCAAGCCCGTCTTTAAAGTAAGTCTGCGAGATAAAAAAATATTCTATGTCCTTTCTCGTAGCTCAAACTTTCGAAAGGTATAAATTTCATCCCAATTGGTTCAGCAGTTTAAGCGTGAAGAGGTAACAGGCAGACAGAGTTACTTTCGCATTTATAATATTAATATGAATGGATATGAGTATGGATACATAATTAATATTAAAGTCGTCCACACCGTCACCGTCAAAATATAAAAAAATATTGTATGTACAGTCAGAGGTAACAAAGATGTTATGCAGCTTTGCTCCCTATGCCATTCCTATAACTGGTACTATGTGTAGGCAGACATCCATGAATTAGATGGACGGCTAACCTCTTGCGGGTTCCAGCTCCAGAGGATTCACATGTTGTTCTACCCTAAAAGTTGTTGGAACTCTGGAAACCTTACCGTCCAGAACACATCAATATTTCTGAACAGTAGCAGTGCTATTATGGCTGTGGACTTCTGTAAGGAGGAGGTACTTCTCCAGACTCACGTGGTGTGGGTACGTACCCCAGCTTGGCCTGCAGGTCCTCGTAGCGCGCGCGCATGGCGGCCAGGCGCTGCTCGGCGCCGTGCTGCAGCTCGCGGCAGGACCGCTTCTTGGCCTCCGACTCGCACAGCGCGCTGGAAACGGCCACCACGTTAACTTAGTGTCTTAGTGGGTAGTGACCCTGCCTATTAAGCCGATGGTCCTAGGTTCGAATCCCAGTCGGGGCATTTATTTGTGTGATGAACACAGATATTTGTTCCTGAATCATTGGAGTTTTCTATATATCTATCTATTATATATATCGTCGTCTACCTACAACACAAGCTTTACTAAGCTTACCGTAGGAATAGGTCGATAAGTGTAAGATTGTCCCGAAATATTTATTTATTTATTTTAATCTCTAAGCAAAATAAACATTTGACACATGACTAATTATTATTATAGAAGTTAGATGCAGCTGAATATACAAGTAATTATCACATATTTGAACAAAACACTGAGAAAGACTGTCCTTGAACTAATTTATCTGTTCAAAGACAATTAAAATATGGTTGTTTTTTAAAATTGCGTAATTGCGATGTTATGAAGGGAAATAGGTTTATCTACATTATTTTTGCTATCTAATAGTTCCCACTAGAAGTTAGTTCATGCAATTATTCATCCATGACAAAGTAAATTCGTCACATAAGTAATGATCCATCACTGGTAGCATTTTGTCACTGACGTCCATCGTAATGACCAGCCAGTTGCTTTTCGGTGAAGGAAAACATCGTGAGAAAACTGAACGAATCCCACTGCACCTCCAGGTTAGAAGGCCAAGTGGCAAACACTTCGTAAGAACTAGTGCCTACGCCAATTCCTGGGATTCATTGACAAGGGGGGGGACCAGGGTCCTATGATCCGTGGACAAATGTCAAGACAACGCTAGGAAGATGATAATTTATATGTAATCTTGCGTGTAATTTAGTATAAACCAGAGGGTAGGGTAGTTACCGCTTGAGGGCGGCGGCGAAGGTGGCCAGCGTGCGCAGGTCGGAGTACCCGCGCAGCGTCTCCTCCACCTCGCCCGCCGTCGCGTTCAGCACCTTCTGCAGGCTGCACCACACACAAACATTACATTCCTTCAATAACACATTAACACGTCCACTGCGTCATTACGTCGATCAACCCCTACACATGTATGGTTAACTGCGATGTTAACTAACTGCCACAGCGAAGGTGTTGAACCGAACATTCCATCTAGGTCTTACCGAAGCCCCGCCCGTGATTGATATAAACCCCACCAATCGGTGATTAGTAAAAAATCCTTAACAACTCTTTACGCAAATTATTTATTGTCAAACACTTGTGTTTATTTGTTTTTATCCTCCTGTGGGCTTCATGAAACTGACTGACCGCCCAAGATGATACTAGTCATATTTGATGAAGGTCTATGTCCAGCAAGTTAGCGAATGTCTCACGGCTGAAATGTTGATGGTACTTTATGTTTTTCCTTTTCGCGACCACATTCCTACCCCGTTACTTGACACTGGCTTCGGGCAACACTACCATAAGTTCATAATAAAAGATCTTCTCAAACATGAAATAAAATATTGTCTTTACATTCTTCATAATAGACTCGGAAGTGTGGTTTTTTGGGTGCGGCAATTGAAGGGGACGGAAATGGAATTTCATATAACTTTGCCGGACTTAGGCCTGAAAGGTAACTTTTTTTCGACGATTATCCATACAGAGGCAAAGATGGGCGCGTGTCATAGCAAACAGTTAATGTTAATTTTTAATACATTTCGATTTCATTGTTAGTTGTGATTTTGCAAATTTCATTTTTTGAAGCATTTTTTTTATTTCATTGTATGTTTGAGAAAAGCACTATACATGCGTCGTCGTGAAAACGGATTCCCGGCCTCGTATCATTATCCAGTATATACCCACTTGGCCGGAAATCCTCATTTTCCCGGCCTCTGATGTAATGTACTATTGCTACAAGAAAAATAGTTAGACACTTACCCGTTGAGGGTCTGTAAACTTTTCTTCAGCCCCTCGTTCTCCTCCTGCAGCAGCAGCGCCTGGGCGCTGTGTATCTTGACGTACTGCACCTGCTCGCGCAGCGCCGTCACGGTCGACTCGCGGCTCACCAGTCGCTTCTCTGTCGCCTTCAGAAGCTCCCTGCGACAATGGATGATTGTGTCAAAAACATTTTATTCCTTTAAATATTTTACAGAAACTGGTAACAAAACCATAATTCTTAAAAAGAAAGGAAAATGAATACACACAGCTGCGAATTTCTCCACCACATCCTTCAATAAGCCTCAGAGGCTGTTGAGTCTCTGTAGCTCAGTAAGCCTAGCACAAGAGGTGTGCGACAGTATCTCCAATCGAGATAGAATACCTGTCCCTCTTTAAATAATATAGTTAGAAAGGGATGGGTATACTATCTCACCATGAAGCTGTGTGTTCAATGAATGTGAAAATGGTGCAACAAAGATTATAAAACAGATTTGTTTTCTGAAAACATCAAGCATTACTCTCAAGGCTTGAGCCTTGGTTATGGACATTGAGCTTGGCAGTGTATGTTTGTCTGAACAAACGCCTAACATTTTGAAAACATTACATTTTGTTTTTACTTACTCTTTTTTATTTGCCTCTTGTGTAACGGCAGCAAGCTGGTCCTTGAGTGCCCTTTGTTCCGTCTTCTGAGTCCGTAACTGCAGCATGGCATCATCTAGCCTCGACTGCAGGGTTGCAGCATCCTCCCCCGAGTTCTCGTTGGATACTGTTGGGTACATACGGAACATGCACCGGTCTGTCACCTTGTTGCGACATTGTGGACAGGATTTTGACCTAGATATAAAAATTGACATGAGATTAACAGATTACAGTTGTGGTAGTATTTATCAAAAATATTGTATAAATGGTTCGCTTGTTAGTTGTATAATCTTGTCAGAACAGTTGTGGTCCTCCTATGACCACTTCTTGTACTGCTTTCCTAATTGTCCTTCGCCATCCTTCTCTGCTGATTTCGCAGGCACATATTTAAGCGTGGTCCGGTGAAAGCCTTCAGTTTTTTAATTGGTTGCAATAAAATCTTTTAGCTTTCTTATTATTGTTACCTTTGGATCCACTGGGCGAGACAGTGGTAGTGGAAGAGATGGCCACACTTGGTGACGTACAGGTTCTCGGCAGGGTTCACGAGGTCGCTGCATATTGCGCACAGGATGTGCATCTGCAAACAACGAACGCTTTGTTTACGTTCTTAGGTTATGTTCCAAAAGAAACATAGAAATAAACAGTGTAACTTATTGCAAGCTTATTGGTTAAAAGTAATACACCTAACAAGATAATAAATGTAGATAAAAGCTATTTTAAGCAATTCAAACTTGCATTTTGATGTTTCAAACTTACCGTTAATTTTTATATTGTCAAACATCCACTACTTAACTATTACAATAATTAAAAGAAGCAATTATCATTCCACTATGTTCACTTGTACAGCATTGTGTTTAAAGCCTCATGTACTATAAATATTGTATTTAATAAGAAAACAAAATTAACTTTTAAAGTTTCACGAGAGGTAAATATCAAAAGCACCTATCCTACGAGTTTGACATTTGGCATTTGAATTTGTTTTAGTTCCCATTGTATCGACGACTTAAAGGCCGAATCATACATAAAACGATCTCAAATAGCATTCTATTTTCATTAGAACCTTTGATGACGCAAATAATATATATTTTTGAAGAGTAAAATATTTTTTTCATTTATATTCTAAATATTCCGATAGTGGACGTGGAAATGCAAGAAATTCTAATAAAATTAATAAATTCCTATTTAGGGTACCACTCCTCGTTTCACGTAGACCATAGACAAAAAATGATAACAAACATGGCGTCCCCATGAAGCGTCATTAGATTGAATTTGTTTAGTTTTTTGTCGATAAAACGATAGCCGCGCCTCTGGATTATGTGGTTACAGATAGATCGGAATCTCGATGTCATCGTGCGGGCGAGGTAGGCTTCGGCATTGTCATCGGATACTGATGGGAGGAGTGGTGGTGTGGCTGGGTTGGTTATGTTGTGTTATGGGTGCAGGCCGAGCATGGCTGCGGGCTGCGGGCTGCGGTAGAGCGCGATGCACGCGGCGGCGGCGCGCTACGTGTCGGTGAGCGAGCTGTACTCGACGGACGAGGTGGAGCTGCTGCTGGACGAAATTCGGGACTTGGAACCCACCAGCTGTCGCGGCGAAGACATACAGGTGTTGTTGCGCTCTGACCCTCATACTTACAGCCACTTACTCACTTTCATTACCCACTTAAACATTACCATTTAAACTTCAATGCTGACATAAAGGCAAGATAGTTTCTTGTTTCTGCTTCTCATTTACTATCCTAACTGGCAATGGAGCTTCGTCCTAGATTTCTAACCAGATGCTAACCTACCTGCCATAAGTCTTGAATTATTAACAGTGCCCTAGATTTGTTCTTAATGCTTTCTTCCAATGGTAATGGAATGGTGATTACTGTGTGAATAATTTAACCAATAACTCTAGCCATAGAGCTGTTATATAGTTACCCTGGTGCTACTGGCTGCTAGTTAGTTAAAATTTCTATTATTAGAAATTCAATACTAGCAAAGTATGTTGTAACTTATACCCTTTTATAAGGGTTTTATCTAGCAACTGACTTTCCTAAACCTAACAAAAACTATTCATATATTGTTGACCATTGGTCTTATTAAGAGTAACCCAAGAATCCCAAGATCAAGATCAGACAGATGGGTGTGTTGGCTTTTGGAACTATACCATACAGCATCAGTGACATTCATATGAAATCTCTAGCTGATTTCATATACATTTGACTATGACTAGGTATAAAGTGGCCCAGAAATCAAATTGGCTGACTTTACATGTTCAGTACAGCTTGGCTATAATGATTGGTTACATTATTTCATTGAAATTTTTGATCTACAAGATTTACAATGATAAGTTTTTGATATTATTTTTACATGAAGTACAGAAATAAATTAAGTCTCTAATATAGAGTAATGACTAAGATGTTTTGACTGGATTATTATTTTGGATGGATATGTCTTATTAGAATGGTCATCATGGTCCCATGTCGAAACCCTAGGTGACTTTTTTATACAAGACTGACCGGTGTTCGAGTTCAGTAGCATATCTGATGGTAACTGTTGACGAGGTTAAGGGAATAGCATGCTGATTCAGTAACAGCCTATTCACTCTTGCCTTCAAAAGACCCAAATTATATCTTTGTTGTACATATAACAACTATAACCTGAGACTATACCAATCTGAATCTACTTGTCTATTCAATTTCATTTTCTCAAATATGCAATGATATGTCGTCATTATGTGCACAATATCAGGAGTATTCTAGTAGTACAAATCAAGTCTGGTGTGGAAGGGTCCTGGATTTTCCCCAGGCTACATTCCCCCCACACAGTCTGATCACTCTAATGTGCTGAGTGGTGCCGATTTTTTCATTTTTAGTGGCTGAATGATTATCTGACCAAAAATAGTCTCGTTAACGCCTATTACAGACGAAATGATAATGAATACAAATCTGAGGGGTGAGGGAGGGCCTTCCACAAAAATGGAAATTTGAAAATTTGAACATCTTTCTCTTTCACTCCAATTAAGGAGTAATTAGATTGATAGAGACAATTGTTCCAAATTTTTATGTTCGCGGTAGGCCCTCTTTATGATGTTGATGAATAAATTTAAAATATTGTCTATTTTATATTTACGTTAGTCCCCAGAGACCATAGCTCTCAATTTTGAAATCATTGCCGAAACATTGGCAACACCAAAAACTGCACCAAGCATGCGCGTTTTCAAACGCACGCTTGGAGTCAACCAATCAGAGGACACGACAGCAGTTGTTTTGATAATGGCGGAATGTAAAAGTTTCCATGCCTGGCCGTGAAAAGGCCTTGCCGGCTTTGTATCACTGTCCGGCCTTTGTACAGTCGGCCGTCTATACTGCTCTACTAAGCATAAGTGGAGTAACTCGTTTAATTTTTCATTTCAATATGTACCTTACTGTTTTACGGGAAAGTAAGCAATTGCACGAGATTTCAAGATTAGTTACTGTTTTTATGCTTAGTAGGGCAGTATACCACTTATCTCTGGGCGGCTGGGGATATTGTGTAGGTACAAATATCATCTTAAGCCTCGGTCAAATCAAAGAGCGTGGCTCGGCGCGACGTCCGCGTCGCGTGATGCCGACGTGATGACTGTCAAACAGGGCGCGCGCGGACCGCGTCGGCCTCGCGCTTTCAACACGCCCTCATCACGCGCGCGAACGCGGCGTGGACGCGGCGCGATGCGGGCGTCACTCTCGCACTACGCACCGCGCGCCACTTAACGTCCGACTGAGGAGACCCAGCGCGGCGCAGCGTGCCGCCGCGTCCGCGCCGCGCAGCGCTGCGCCCGAGCCGTCTGGGTGAAAGGGGCCGCGCGGCGTGGGGCGCGACAGAAGCGGGGCGCGATGGCAGCGGGACGCAGTCTGTTTGACGTCGCTAACCTGTTAGCATGTGTTTAAGGCCGCCGCGGTCGCGCGCGCGATCGCGGCGTGGCGTCACGCCCTCTGATTTGACCGAGGCTTAAGCTCATAATTCAGAGTCATTCATTTTTACATAGATATGCGATAGAGGTAGATCGGTAAAACTGGAACAAATCATAAGACATTTTTATCTGATCCTCAGTGCACAATCATTATACCTTAAAATTTGTCGTTCGAAACTTGTAGATCGAAACCTTAGTCTGAAATGCTTTATGAATGAAAATGTACTAACCGGACTAAAATCGTAACATGTGTGGTTTACGTTCGGCGGCGGCGTTTATCCCGGCCGTCTCGTAGAGGGCGGCGGTAGACGCGGCGGGGGGCTCGGGTACTAGCGCGGGTTTGCTGCAGGACTTCGAGATCGCGGGCAGCGGGCGGGGCGCGGGCGGCGCGGGCTCCGGCGCGCGCTCGCCGGCCGCCACGGAGCGCTCGTGGGACTCGCACGCGCACTACCGCCGCGCGCCGCCGCCGCCGCCGCGCCCGCTCGCGCCCGTGTACTGCCGCTGCCGCCTGCTGCTCGCCCCGCGGGGCGCTGCCATGCTGTTCATTGTGGTCAGTCCCCTCACTAACACGTACGCTGGCTATGTTTAAGAGCCGTTATGCATTGCCGCTTGTTACGGTGTCTCTTGGTGACTGAGGGTCTCCCCACATCTGGCGACGCGGATGCTGCTAATGCCGATCGTAAAACGTACGTACATGCCCTCGCAAGAGCGAAAAACGTCGCTGGACGCCGGCCGAGCCGATGCGAGCCGAATGATGTTTGTTTCGCTCTTACTGCGTGAACTGACTGATTTGGAAGGTAGGGTCTTTCCAAACGCAAACTTGTACGGGTGCATGGGGGTATGTCTGTAATACTAATACATATAAGCACTAACAAATCTAATCATTGCTTTGAAAATATAAAATGCATAATGACTTATTTTCTTTTGGTGAGAATGAAACCAACATTTTATGTCCGCTGTGGTTCAACTTAAAACTAAAGGTAAACAGGTATTTATGTTATTAAATACTCAACAAATCTTCTATCTTTAATGATAAATTGCCAACAATGCACAAACCTCCGCCTGAAATACACGCGAACTTTTCTAGCGGTATGGATACTTTTTTCCCAAGTTTCGGGATGATTATGCCGAACGTGACCTGCTCTCGCCGTTCTGCCATTTCTTAGTTCGTCTGTAAAGCAGGTCATTGCTGGATGATCTAAATAGTGAAGTTCGATTACTTATATATGATGCAGCAGCAATGTTTTTTTAAGTCAATAACGAGCAAAATGAAAATCGTGCATTTAATATTCCAATAAGATATAAATATTTCAGCATTGCTGCATGCTAGTTTTATGATGCGTCGTGCGTGTCGTATTTATGTATCGTGCATAGAATCAGAAACGGAGAGGTGTTGTCGTGTGCAGCTGTGCTCGCTGAGCTGCGCGAGCTGCGTGTGGGCGGGCGCGGGGCTGCAGGTGTGGGCGCTGCCGGCGCCGGGCCGCGTGCGCCTGCTGCAGCTGGGCGCCGTCACGTCCGCGCTGCTGCACCTGGCGCTGCTGCTGCTGCGCGTGACCGGGCTCGACGCGCTGCTGCCGCTGCGCTGGGACAAGCTGGTCAGTGCCTGCTCCGTAATACAACTGTTAATGCCCGCTTCGTGAGTGACCCGATGCTATAAAATCGATATGGTTGAATCTCACGATAGTTGTGTTTGGTAATGGTTAACGATGGATTATCCTCGTTTGGTTTGCATCGAGGCTGTATATTGGAAATCTCGATTGAGAATAGAGAGTTTTGTTTTATATCAGCATCAGGGACACAATACATTACATATTAAATTGTACACTAGCTGTCCCGGCGAACTTTGTACCGACTGAAAGTCTATAAAGCCTTTTTTTTTAAAGCATACTATTAAAATTTTGGCAAAGTCGATCACAACGAACCCAAAATCGTCTAAATCTGTTCAGCCGTTCTCGAGTATAAAATAAAAGCCGAAAGTGTCACAAATTTCTTGTATCGTTGTCATATAACTAAACCGCACACGAATGGTGGCACATGTAAGCCGGTGGTAACGTGGCGACGTGCGTTGCAGGGGCTGGCGGTGCACGGGTGGAGCGGCGGCGCGCTGCTGGCGGGCGGCGCGGGCTCGCTGCTGGCGCTGCTGCGGCCCGAGTACCAGGCCGCGCCCGCCTCGCTCGTGGCGCTCATGGCCGCCGCCGCGGTAACTACACACACACACACACACACACACGCGTCCTCCCTGTCGCTGGCATTGCTAACAGTATCTATGCTAGAGGTGCAATGGACATCCGGCCGTTGCCCTCATGATGAGTGGGTAAAGTTGACATTGAAGAAAAGAATTGAGATTCATACTTGTACAGCACAGCAAATACTTTCTACAGAACGTTGTTTTTATAATAGAAAAGCTCGAAACCATTGGAACCTAAAAGGATTGTAATTTCAACCGGGACGATAGTTTTCGGATATCATCCTCATGGAATGCAGTCATTAGTAAATGCAGACGTTATCAAAAATACCGTTCGTGTAGTCTGTCTTCCGAGTGACATCCCTAGCGTGCAAAACGTTCAAGTTTATAAACAAGATCCAGAGCGAGTAGTTCAGAAACTCGCGCGATTAGATGTCAATGTCAACTTTAGCCAGTCTTCCCCGATCCGAGACTATGAGGACAATGTTGTTCTCGAATCGTTGGAGGTAAATTTTGAAGTTAATGTAGGCGGTTAAGACCCGTTTAGTCGTACAGCTATCTTGAGTATTTAATACGTCGATGCTTAATAGTATTACTTTGCTCACAGTGTTTACGTTTGGTATCGGGAGTGTTGTCATAAGGCCCTCGTGTTGCAGGCGACGGGGCTGGCGGCGGCGGCCGCGTGCCTGGCGCTGGTGGGCGCGCAGCTGCGCGCGTGCGCGGCGGCGGCGCGCGGGCGGGGGCGGGCGCGGGAGCGGGAGCGGGAGCGGGGCTCGCGCTCGTCGGCGGGCTCGCTGCGCGCCGCCTACCGCGCCGTGCCGGCCGCGCCGCCCGCGCCCGCGCCCGCTCCCGCTCCGGCCGTGGCGTCCACGAGCCGCCAGAACCCCTTATAGTGAAGGCCCCCTAGTCCGGCAGCGTAGGCCGAGCCCGGCCGCCGGCGTGCGCTTGCGCTCGCGTGTATTTATCGTTCGTGGCGACTAGAGTTAAGCGAAGATGTACTAAGATTGTTATAGGAAATAATTTTATACTGTCCGATCTCATGTGACCCGTTTCGTTTGCCGTATGTATCGACATATCACATCCGCCCCGCGCCGCCCGGCGACCGGGGCGCCCGGTGTACGATCTCATAGACAGACTATGTGCGAGTGGTTTTTACTTTTCAATTTTAATTATAATATATGGTTTTTATACAATTTTTTGTTTTCTTTTAATCCGTTACAGTATGAAATCGTCCATTTTGCCAAAGCCACCAAGTAACATTGTTATCAAAGACGCCACAATCCAATGCAAACATATATACATATTATATTCACTATTCAGCTATAGTCATATCTTACAAATTTACCCCAGCGTCAACATACACAAATATAGGTAACGCTAACATAACATATTGTCTCTACTCCTAAATGTAGAGTACAGAGTAAACACTTTTTTCTTTACTGACTAAAATTGAAACTTCTACATAAATGGTAATGTCAAATCGATATTTAATTTTTACTAAGTGGGACTAAAAATATCCTACTGATAATTAAGCATGAAATCTGAATGCAAATTATTATTTTACATTGTAATATTACTTGTAGTTTGTGGAACGAGCACCAAATGTATTTATAGAATTAATAATGGTTATTAATCGTTACAAAACTGACATAATTTAATTTTTTACTTGTCACCCTAATGAGGACATTTTTTTCTGAAAACTGCCACTTTATATATTTGGTACACCAAGTTAAGCATTAAATCTTTATGAAGATCGATTTTTTGCCTTTAATTAGGTTGTAATATCGATAGTTAAACATTGGATTTCGATTAAAACCAAGTTCTAATCGAAATTTACTGTTTAATTGTCGTCACGAAACTGACAGTGATTTAATTTTTCTTAACAACTTTCACTGATTGGGTGCACTATTTTTTGAAAACTCCCACTTACATCATATATGTACAGTAATTAACTACACAACCATAATCATTTTTTTACTGAAGGAAAACTAATCCTATTGTTGCATGTTATTTCGGTTGAACGAATAATAACAATGAGAAATTATTACCTACATACATTTGGGTAGTTCGTATTTCTCTAAATTTTTATAAGTTCCATATTATGATCCTAATAAATGCAACAAAAAATAAAAATATTTTAATTATAGCACCTACGTAAACTGGCGTAATAAGAAGAGTCCTTCAAAAGATATCTTAAAGGAAGCAAGAGCATTTGTGACTCCGTTATACAACATTGGGGACAATGCTTTTACTACGTCTACAAACTTACTTGTACATATGAAAAATGCTGAACAAAACAGTCATCGGCCATTTCTAGACAGATATTTCGACAACATCATCGACAACAACTGAAAAATCGTCCCTTAAACTACGCAAACACGCCACACTTGAACACTTCATTTTACACTGGAACAAATAACATGCAAAATAAACTTTCAGTACATAAATGAAATCTGAACAGCGGATTTCACGAACATAACAGGATTTAATATTGAAAGATTTAGGTATATTTATTGTATAATCAGATTTCGAAGTGTGCAGTACCCCAGTACCGCTATAAAATAAATAAATGAGCGGGAAACATAAAAAAAAACAAGTTTATCTCTGGTTAACATACGGCGTTTTTTTATTATTAAAAAAAGTGTTATGTAACTTTGTAAGGTTGGTGGATAATTGATTTTGACTCATAGACATACCATTTAACTAGACGGAGTGTGTTATAATACCACGATCAAAAGGGACGGTTATATGTAACTTTCCAAGGGTATGGCAGAGACGGCATGCACTATTTTCGTCCGACCTCACATTTTTCACGACATTTCACACATTTTTGTTCCCTTCCCAACTGGACCCTTCAGAACTGTCAAAATTGGAGGGGAACAAACAAATACAATTGGAGTTTTCTTGGGTTTTCAACCAAAGTTGCGGTAATTAATGCAGAATAAGCGAATATTTTTGTTATAAAGAATGTCCTGTAAAGCAAAACTATAGTGTGTTGTTACATTTTGGGCTACAAAAGCCAGAATATCTTTGTCCCTTACTGGCGCACGCGGATGCGTTCTCCAGTCATTATTCCTCCTAGTTTTGACCTGTCATTTGCGATATTTACCAGGCCCGGTACCGCGAACATCGAAGTTCGTATATTTCGAGCATCTCTCTGTTACCCCAATTAAGGCGTTAAGAGTCGAGTGACAGAGACAATCGTCCGAAATTTACGAATATCGTTGTTCGCGGTAGCGCCGCAGATCTGCCCACGCCGTGACTTCCGGTACGTTGTTGTCACTCGAGAATCATTACGCCCCAACGGCCATAGGATCTGCGTGTAAAGTGTCTCGCTCCCACTAAGTTTTGCGATCGGAAATGCTACCGGTTACTCTGGCTGCTGCGAATGACATCATTTTTGATGCGGTGGCGAAGAGAAACTCCCGACATAGCCCTCTCCATTGCCCTTTGATTGCATTTGAGCCTTTTTTATTAAAGCGACCACGTTTCAGTGCCATTTGTCATCACTGGTAAAAGACTTTCATCTTATTTAGTGGTAATAGTAAAATATTGTACCTGGACTACAGTCGTCTAGCGTATCTATCAGCTTTACTTGCAAGAGGAAGAGGGAGAAAAATTAGGGATGAATTAGGCTGGCACTTGGCTAATTTCACGAGGGCGAAGCCGTGGGCACAGCTAGTATAGTATTAAGATAAATTCTTGTTGCTAACTGAGCTAGCAATGCATACAATTAACAAAACAATATTAATAATTATAATAGTCATTAGTTTTAAGATGATGAGCAATAAGTACCTACTTACCTAGTTTTACTTCTGTATATCAGCCGCTCTAAAGTGTCTACTAATCAAAATCATTGTTTAGACAAGTAGAGATAACATATCAATAATTTGATATGCGTAAGTATACCTACTAAAACCTATCAAACCATTAGCTTTGTGGATTCTACACTTATCGTAAATTAAGATTAAGCCCTTTGCGCTAACAGGATTATCGAATTCTGAGAAAAATATTATGTACGTTACATGAATACGGGACTAGTATAATGAATATAATGATAGTGTAAGGCAGTGAATATCTACAAAGCAGCAGGTTTTGTTTGGGGTTCATATCCTGGCAAGGAGATTTCTTTTTAAGAGATTGTTTGGAGAGTTTTTAAGAGTTTGTTGGGTGAGTAAGGTTCCCAGAGCTCCAACCCCCCTTAAAGGCCGGCAACGCGCATATGACTCCCCTAGTGTTGCGGGTGCCCATGGGCTACGGTAATTGCTCACCATCAGGCAATCCGTCTGCTCGTTTGCCACCTCTGTCATAAAAAAAGAGTTGGAAATCAACTGATTGCCTTTGTCCAAAAATGTGACTAATCAATAGGTTAAATAAAAACAGGGTTTGGTTTAGAAATAAAAGAAATGTGGAAAAATCCACTGCTTTGGACGAGAATCCTTGCGACTCTGACACCAGCACACAGCTCTGCCAACTAAAGATACCAGACCTGACCTGTGGGCTACGAATATACTTATTTAACTTAACCCACCTGTCAAGCGTGCATGGCAACTTAAGGCAACCAAAAGATGATGCAAGTCCTATTTGGTAGAGCCCTATAGGATTTGGCAGTGGACGTCTTATGGTTGAAATGATGGTGGTTCAACACTTACTCCATTGTATGTAAGATTAGGATGTAGATTAGTCGTCAGTTTGAGTTAGCTGCAGGGTTGTATTTTTATTTGATCTTCATTGTTACAAATGCAACGTCTCCGGAACATCATTTTCCGGATGTAAAATTAATAGCGTCAGGCAAAACTGGATGTAATAAGTGTGCACATATCCTGTCGACCCGTCTGTTTAGTGCGTGTCGACACGCGAGGGCTTGCCTGCTGATTGCCCTTTTACACGACATCTACCCCTCCGTGCTGCGTAACGTTTTCATTCTTTAATACAAGGGCTACTTTACATAATTATGTACCCGCTGATGACTTCTGGAGAAAGGCCTCCACGAATGATTTGTACAAGTACCCGCAACTTTGAACAGATCGTTGGCCCAGGATGAGCTTGACCAGGTAGTTGGGAGCTTTCCGATGCTATGTTTTCAGGACGTTGTCACCACAATTTCTGACCCAGGCAACAGTGTCTTCGATTATACGTATTATAGGTGATACCTCCCTAAAACAGCAATAAAACAGGGCGCGCTGAAACCTAAGCTCTTTGAGAAGTTTAACACAAGTGGAGCCGGTTATATTGTTATTTTAATTTCCATGCCTATATACAGTTTAAGTGACTCTACTATTTCAAGTTAGTACATGGTAGGTAACAAATGTCAGGGGAAGCCAGATTTAAAAGGAGCGTGTGATCTAATAAGCACCATTAGACCCATAGTACCTATCGTGTATATTGAATGTAGGGCAACAAGCATGATGGCCTGTCACGAAAATCGAGCTTAGACAATTTCGGGCGTCTTTCTCTTTCACTCCAATGTCAGAAACAATAATTCAAAATTTGCGAACTTCACGATTTTACCTAGTTGGATTTGTATGGAGATTATAAATAATCAGTTTTTTTTGTCTTCGTAATTTATTTGTCTTCGCTTTAAACAAAAATAGTTTTCAGATAATATCCATTATTCCCAAGGTCTAAGAAGGATATCTCTTCAAAATCATGCTAGCCCGTTGTCTTCTGCTTATCAGAAACAAATCACAGCTATTTAGGTAATTTCACTATCAATACTATTTAATATGAATAACTTTGAATTAAGTAGCGTTATCTAAAGCCATAAAGACGTCAGCATTGGCAAAGCATGCCCGCTCATATCCTGTGTTTACCTTTGATTGATTGATGTGAAAAATACTGAGGATTCGTTCGTTTTATTGTAACAAATTAATTCTTGAACAAACAGAAGCAGGGTGCCATCGTATAAAAGTTAAAGCCGGACTTTGTAAATTAGTTATGCAGTTATGGACTGTCGAAGAAGGACACAGTGCTTTGATTGACCAATTGTCTTAAAAAGTTAATAATTAACTTATTTTTGTGCTGGTGTTATAAGTGCCGTGTTGTGCGCGATCAGGAGTGAATTTATTGGTGTTTTCTGTTAGTTTTTTTTTTCTGAGATGGCTTCGGATACGGAGACTGAGGTGCTGCGAGAGTATTACTCCGACAGCGACTACTTAAGTTCGCCAGAGGGGGTCATGAAGCTGATTGCTATTGTAAGTGTTTATCAAATAAAATCAAGCTATCATTTATTTTACTTACCAGTTTACGTACGACGTATAGTCAACCAATTTGATTTCTAGGCCACTTCGAACCTTGTCACAGTGACGTTATTAAGAGATCTTTTGCGTCTTTCATATAGATTTTCACTGGGACAAAGAACGAAGTGGCCCATAAATCAAATTGGTTTACTGTACATCCGACCACTGGGTAGGTCGACTGTGGGGAGAAGTTTTGTGTCCAATTTGAAGATACGAGATGGTATCTATTTAGATAGATCTTTATCGCACTAAAAATGAGCAAGTTACAAAAAGGATAAAATAAAAATGTACAAAGGCGAACTTATCCTTGAAGTTCAATAAGTAATTTTCATATTTTATCAAACACGGCTTCGCTCACGTTTATTTAAGCGTTCGCCAAATGTTTGGAAGACCTCTAAGTTCATCATTTTTGATAGTTTCGGGTTTCACCACGCCTATACAGTCATACCACTGTTAAGGTGAAATAAGGCCTCGAGAACCCTAACACACCATAGGTACTGTCCGACATATGTCAGCATCATTGCTACTGGAACTACGGAGACAGCTTCCCATTACGCGGGCTGTATATGTTTGCCACCATAATTATGTGCTATTTAAAAAAGACTTCATATACAGTACAATAGACTACTTTTGTGAAAAAGCTTTTGACAATAAAGAAATACCTCTTCATTTATTTGAAGCAACTAAAAATTTACACAAGATTTTTTTAATCCGCATCGCAGGCTTCGTCACAATTTGACAATTGTCACGAGACGAGATTAGACGAGACTAATCATGTCGGAAAATAATAAAAAATCCTACTGAGTATCGTGACAATTGTCAAGAGCTCTTCAAACTACTACCTATTTACGGTTGATATATTAAAAATTATGGGTTTTTATTAAAAGTAACGTGTTAACAACGTGTTAAACAAGCACACCTCCCACTCGCCGGTAATTGGTCAATGTAACCAATGGACACCTTCAACTTCAGAAATTTACATATGTCGGGAATCGTGACAATTGTCGCTGTGGTGAAATAAGGGCCTGGTCACCCCCAACACGTTATTTTTATAAAAATATCATTCATTTTTATTATATCGTGAGCTTAGGTAAGCGGTTGCTGTAAGCTATGGACACATACGTCAGTAATTTAGAAACGTCGTCGGGAATCGTCAGGTGAAGTAAGGGGAGCGGTTTCGCAGAACTTTTATTTTGTTTTGTCGGTGAAGATAAATAAATACGCAATCGAACATAATTCTGGGTTGATTATCGATTGTGATAAGCTAGATCTGATAACGATAAAACACTGTCGGAGTTATGCAGTGTGTACCTTGACTCCAAGGATGACATAAATGCAATGCTTATGACGTAAGTATTTACATAGCAAGTGTACCGGGTGCGGCCTGTAATAGGGGCAAAAAATTTAGGGATCGCTTCTACACCACGAACGTAACAACATTTGTTCTACAACTTTCAATATAAATTGGGTAATTTATTACTTGTGATTTTTTCGAACAAACTAAATTGTATTTTCAATGAGCATCCAATAGTCTAGTTGACGTTTACTGTCAGCCTACAAACTTCATAGTTTTCGCAATACATTGCTTACTAGGAAAATCTTTTTTTATTAGTATCTATTAAACTATAAGTTATTTTCAAAAGTCGTAGATCTAATGTTGCTACGTTTGTGGTGTAGAAACGATGCCTGAAGTTAATGCTCCTATTACAGGCCACACCCGGTATACTATTGTTTGAGTTGTTGAAAAGGAAAATTTGATCCAGAAGGACCCCACTCAACAAAAAACTGCCAAAGTCAAACAAAAACGTTAATTGCACACTTGTAGTTATTGTATAATGTTACTATTGTTAACAATTATTTTTTTACTTATATTAATAGCATTAGACGAGTATATGCGAATTGTCCCGAGGTCCGAGGTATCTATGTATAGTGCTTTTCTTAAACATGGATTACAATAATTAAGAAAAACATATAAAAGTTTTTTTTTAGAATAACTAAAAATAGATGATATGTGACCAATTTTGTTTAATGGCCAATCGCCATGAAACTGTCACAAATCTATGAGGAATGGCAATCAAAAAAGAGGACCTTGCCGGCCTAGGCAGGCAATGTAACGTTTACGGCTTCTCGTACAGTCGACTACAAAGATATGTATACACTTTTGCACCTTATTACAAAGGATTAAGATGAAAAAATGTATAAGTACATATCTTTTTAGGCGACTGTACCTCTCGACTAGCCACTGCAACGACATACTTCGAAGCATATAAGGAACATAAAGTAAACATTGCAGTGCGTTTGAGAAAAGTAACTTTTCAATTTATTGCGCATAGTAACTCCTGTAGTAATAATGAATAGGTAACTAATAACTCTTCTCCAACAAATATTTTCTCAACTTAACAAACCGCCACCGATTATAGTGAAAGCGACACGTGTTTCTTGTGTACGAGCCATCATCAGATCATCCCGGATATGCTGTCGGTAAACACTAAAAAACAACAAAAGTTGCTGGTCGGACCCCGTCAGACAGTCCCTGAGGATACCTAGTAGAGGAACAGTGTCGAATTTGAGTAGGTATTATTGGTGGTGGGTGGTTGGAAATACTTATTCCAGTCTGAAATTTCGACTCTTCTGTTGCTTACTAGTTGTCGATCAGGAAAGATATCGAAATATAAAGATATTTTCAGGAAAGATATTAAATATCGAAGATATTCGCTAGCAGACGTTTCTGCATAATGAAAAAATAATTTAGGTAGCACATGGTATGTTATCGATGAATTTTCAATGAAAATATTGACTTCGAGTCGTTAAGTGTTCAATACGCTTGCGGTAGATGTGTCTATACGTCACCCAAGATGACGTATACCACGAGGAATAAAATAGAAAAAAAATAAAAGGCACTGGTCCCACCGCGAGCTAGTAAGCTATTATCTATTAGCTATTTCAAAGGACAAAAGAGCTTATGCACTGGTCTCACCGTGAGTACTCGAATAACACAATTGGTAGTGCACTGTGCTAGTGATGCAGTGGTTGTGGGTTTGAGTTCCGCTTTGAGTTAAAAAAAAACCGATTCGTTTTCGATTTAAATATCGAAGATGCCGCTACTCCTACATTCGCTAGCAGACGTTTCTGCATAATAAAAAAAACCAGTGTCCCGTGTGTTGCAGTTGGGCTGCCTGTGCTCCGGCGTGCTGTTCCTGGCGGGCGGCGGCTGCGCGGGCGCCGCGGGGCTGGCGGCGGGCGGTGCCAGCGTGGCCTTCGCCGGTGCCGGGCTGCTGGCGCTGCAGCTCACGGCCACGCTGTTGGGCGCGCCGCTGTACGCGCCGCACGTCTGGCTCTACTCCGTCAGTACACGCTTGTCGAGCTGGTTGTGCTGTTGATGGCAACCCAAGTAACACAGCAAAGCAGTATAACGACCGGTTTACAGCATTTCTGAATGCTTTTTGCATTGTAAGCCTAGCCCTATATTAGCCCTATGGACGCAGGACGACCAGTTCCAGACCTAGTTCGATCTGTATCCCATAAACGCGTTAGTTCCTCGTAGCATAATTCCCAGTCGCATTACTCCCCACTCGAGTTTGTTTTCAGTCATGCATGTCACCATTCCCATTTTCCCCACTTTACTTACTTTTTGTGGTAGGTACAGATCTGGCTGCTCGGGCACGATGGCCATGCCCACGACCCTAATATACTTCTGACGTCATATTTACGATTTATGAGTCCGCGTCAAGATGCCTAATCTACTCAGTCTAGTGTCCGGTTAAGTTTATGAGGGTACCATTGGCGCCTGGTTGCCGGCAGGTGCCGCTAGCACAACATTTTCGATCAGAAGGCTGGAGGCATTTCTTGTTTAATAATAGCATAATTGAAACGCTGCGGCAATTAGTTAACATCGCAATCAACCATAATATACCCACTTGTACGGGTCGAAGGTCGAATCAACCTCGTACCGCAGTGAACGGTGTTAAATATATGCTGAATACGCAGGTTTAAAACCTGGAGCGGTACAGCGAACATTGAATTTCGATAATTTCGGGCATCTTTCTCTTTTACTCCAATTAAGTTGTCATGTGAGTGGCAGAGTCAATCGTCCGAAATTTACGAATAATTATCGTTGTTCGCGGTAGCGCCGCTGCGTCGGACATCGGTTGGCTTGTTCACATTTTCTTAGTTTCTCTCTCTTTGTTGATGTCTCTGACGGGAAGCTGTTCCAGGACGTGGTGGGCAGCTCGGCGCTGGGCGCGCTGCTGGTGCTCAACGGCGCGCTGAGCGTCACGCTGTGCGAGCTGCGGGGCTCCGTGGCCTACGTGCACGCGGTGAGTGCTACCTATCTACCTACTTGACGCGTAGCCTCCATGTTTAGACTAGCTTATACATTAGGTATGCAAAGATAAGTGAGAAAACTACTAATCTATATATTGCAGTAGACTATTCAGTATTTGTAGACTAGGCACTTATAGGCGGATGTCACACTGCTATATAAACGTAGTCCCGGACCCGGGTATGTCCTTAAACTACGTCCAATAATGAGAGGTAGGGCACAGCGATGACCATCACGCTCGAATCTGGGGCAGCCCAACTGGGGAAGTACCTCCTCCTTACTGAAGACCACAGCCATAATAGCACTGCTACCTTTCAGGTATGCAGTGTTGTGTTCCTGATGGTGAGTAAGGTTCCCAGAGCTCCAACCCCCCTTAAAGGCCGGCAACGCGCTTGTGACTCCTCTGGTGTTACGGGTGCCCATGGGCGACGGTAATTGCTTACCACCAGGCAATCCGTCTGCTCGTTTGCCGCCTATGTCATAAAAAAAAAGTAACGTAACTGTAAACTGCTATATAACATCCTAAATCCGCAGCAGTGTGCAAACCACCATGGGTTGCCTTTCCACCAGTCATGCTGGCTACGTTTATATACAAATAACACATAGCTTGGCCGATTTGTATGTAAAGTAGCACAGCATAGCTCTGGTGGAACGGGATCTTTAGATTAGTCCACGCAGATGGGCTGAGACCCCTCGAAAGCTAGCCATCTGAGGCGCGTCTACACGTTCGACCAATACAGAATGACCCGTTATTATTGCTCTTGAGTGTACTTCCCGCGGCAATTTCTTGGCGTACAGTCAGCAGCAAAAATAGCTACCTAAAGTGACCTACGCAAGCTCTTATTCTCTTGACAATAGAGATGTGTTGACCTCAATTTGAACACCTCAAACGCTTAGCAACTTCTGCTGCTGACTGTACCTGCTCGGCCTTTGTGCACCCGTCTATTTGCATTTGTTTGTACGATGGTTGCAGCCGCTGGCCGCGGTGAACGCGGCGCTGGTGGTGGGCGGCGCGGCGGCCACGTACGCGGCGGTGACGCGCCGCTGGGACGCCGCGCGCGGGCCCGCGTGGGAGCCGCGCCGCGCGCCGCCCGCCGACGTCGACGTGTGACGCCGCACTAAAGCGTCAAGTTACAACAAACGTAGGAATTAGCCTACGTTTACCAATATTAATTGGTACCTACTGATCTTTGAGTTGTAGGTATAGTCAGAGTCAAATAGTTTGTAGCTATCAAAGTAGCTAAATATATTAATTTATACCGTGTTTGACCTGCGGCGCTACCGCGGACAACGATATTCGTAAATTTCGGACGATTGTCTCTGTCACTCTCAGGACACCTTAGTTGGAGTAAAAGAGAAAAATACCCGAAATATACGAACTTCGATGTTAGCGGTACCGCTCCTGCACAAATTGCTTTGACGACTGGTTTGGCCTAGTGGGTAGTGAGGTAGTGACCCTGCCTATGAAGCCGATGGTCCTGGGATGAAATCCCAGTAAGGGCAAATATTTGTATGATGAGCACAGATATTTGTTCTTGAGTTATTGGTGTGTCATGTATTCGTATATTATATTGTATATATCGTTGACCCACAACACAAGCCTTCTTGAACTTACCGTGGGGGCTCAATTAATTTGTGTAAGAATGTCCTATAGTATTTATTTATCTATTTAAAAGGCATTCGTACAAAAGTTGCTCCACTCAGCACTTTGGACCCTTTTGGCAAAGTGAATTTAATAAATAAATATTACTGGACTTTAATAATATTTAGTCAAATTTCCGCTATTTATAAGTACATGTGTCAGGTAGTAACTACTATAAATAAAATGATTTATATTGCAATACTTTACTTGTGGAAACTACTAAGTAGTTAATATAGCGAGTAAGGAACTTTTATGTAAGTTTAACTATTTTTATGACAAAACCCATAACATAACAAGCAGAGTTGAAGTCTGTGTGTTTTTCTTGTACAAACAGCAGCAAGTTGCTAAGCGTTTTAAGTGTTCAAAATGACCTACACGCGCTCTTATTCTCTTGACAATAGTGAGTGTTGACCTCATTTTGAACACCTCAAATGCTTAGCTACTTCTGCTGCTGACTATACAAGAAAAATGTAAACGTGCAATTAGAAAGGGAATTATATTATCTGTACCAACTCACCTTACTTGAAGACATTTTTTTCTAGTCAAAGTAGTAATTAAAATCATCAATAAAATAACCTTGCAAACCGTAAATCGTTACCCTAGTCACCCCTAAACCGTCACTCTAGTTAAGCCTTAATTGGAGCTAAAGAGACAGATGCCTAAAAAATTTGAACTTAGATTTTAGCGGTTGGCCCTCTGGGCAAAATTTGTATTGAGTGAGACACAGAATAGTACATTTCGATACTAGTGAAAAAATTTTTTTTCGACGAGGGTGAACGTTGGAGCCCGAGTGAAACGAGGGTGATAATCACCCGAGTCTTAAAGAAGTTTTTACACGAGTATCGAACCTAATTTTTCATAGCAAGTGCCTTAAAAAGTGAAATTTACGCACGCGAAGCGTGCCACAAGTGCACTTTTTACGCACTAGTTAGGAAAAGTATTTTTTATTTGTATTAATAAGTTTTAATAATACTTTATATTATCATTTTGTCTTCTTTATACAGTAATTTTGTAATTGTACAGAAATATTATTATTATTTAAGAAGGAATAAGTAATTTAAATCCCATTACCATAGTTATGTAAACATGGTGTAAGTAAATAATCACCTGACTGTATTTTTGTAATTGTAACTAATTAATATACAAGTTTCAGTTGATTGAGAAAGTGTATTTATTTTAGGTATATTACTGGAGTACTTTGTAATGTATGCATAAAATGCCTACTAAAGTAAATAACTAAAGCGGCACACCTTTGCTGATGGATGGAAAATGGATGAGAGTTGAAAGTAGAAATTCATATAAGGTAATGGCACCAATGTTGGACACTTTTAGCTTTCAGGCACCAATGATGGACACTTAGTTCTTATTTCAAAAATCATAAAGTTATAAATTTAATATTGTCCAACAAATGCACAATACTTAACTCCTTTGAAATAAGCACTAATGTTTATGATTGGTTCCTTGTCTATTACTGGTGCCTGACGGCACTACTAATAAGGCGGCTAAGGTGACCCTTAGGTATAGTACTAAAGTAAATCTTTAAAATATGAGATCAGAGATTTGGAATAATGTTGGCCTGTGATGTAACTTTGCTGAGCCGTCTGGCAAAACAAACACAACACCAACAGGAGAGTAACGCGGGTGCAAACCAAACACATACCACTGTTTAAGGTTTTTATAAAATTTGTACATGTGTAAGAATTATAACAAACAATACAAAATATAACAATACCAACACCTTCTACTTCTAAATATAACATATTTGAACTGGGAATATTAATTATAATATCTATATTCCATTGAATGCAATAATGGCTTGTATCTGAGTTTATGCAGAGTGAAATATTTTTTTTTTTTATTCACATTTGGAATGTGAACTTGTATTAACATTTGCAAACATGCTTTAAGTTTTGTATGGCCACCCATTCATATTTCAGTCTTCTATGCACTTAACAGCACATTTAAAAAGAAATATCATTTAAATAATATATTCTAGATGCTATAAATTTCCAGCTAACCATTGAATGTTGTCATAGTTGCTACTTATGTGTTCTGTACAAGTGCCACTAGCTACTAGTACTTGCCGCAAAATACTTCTGTACAGACTCTATGACACTCTCCGCACGAGGCTTCTCGGCCACACCTGCAATCTCCACTCCTAAATTCTCAATCTTATGTGCTGTTGAGTTGCCAATCGCAAAGTAGGGCAGGTCCGTCAGCCGGTTACTGAATGTTTGCAGCTGCCGGTGAATATACTCACAGCCTGACGGGCTGAAGAATACCATACAGCAAGGGTCATGTGCTGACCCATCCAGCTCCATCAAGTCAGCTTTTAAATTGTCATTCTCCTTAGTCTCATAAACTGTTAAAGAATCTACTGCAATACCATTAGATTGAAGGATGGTTGGAAGAGTTTCAGATCGTAAGTTTCCGCAAGGAAAGAGGAATTTGCTAGAGCTTGCATTCTCCTTGACAATAATTTTAGCAAGGTTCTCAGCATTGCCGGCAGTGGTTCCTAGGGCTTCCAGTCCGAGTAGAAGCTTGATTTTGTGCGCGGAGGCGTCGCCGACCGTGTAGACGCGGCGAGCGCTCCAGTGCACGAAGCCCGCGGGGTCCCAGCAGCGCGCCACGGCCTCCACCGCGCGCGGGCTCGTCAGCACCAGCCCCGCGTACTCGCCGCGCAGCGCCGTGCCCAGCGCCTCCAGGTTCACCGCCGTGAACTGCAGCGGCTCCACGAAGATCACCTCATAGTTGCACTCTCGGAAGGCGCGCTCGTACTCCTCCGACGCGCCCTTGAACAGCACCACCTTCTTCATTGCGTCGACTCAGCTAGCGCTCCTTTGTGTCGCTTGCTTGGCCATTACAGCGGTGACCCTGAGAAAGTAGGAAATACCGTGAGAATGTTTGCGACGTAACTGTATTAATGAGACGATCGCAATCGACTTACAAATAAGGCTTACGTCATGTACGACGCAAAAATAATGCATTGTCTATATAAAACTAAGTAGAGATATAAGGATGTGTACGTACGTTTCTTTAAATCTTGTTTTACCCGTATTTTTAGACAAAAAAATAAAATTGAAAGTTTTGAATATCCTTTGTATTTTGAAGTTTCCGTGTTTCCTCATGTGACACTTGTGACAGCCGTGTGACAGTGACAGCTTTTGTTTTTTTTTTTAAGTTAGTTTAAGTTGCTTTAGAAAACGCGTAGTCCCGTTAACAATGGAGTCGTGCTCACGTTTCGTTACACGTTTCTTTCGTCATATAGCTGTCATGATTCTTTTCAAATCGGAGAGGAAAAAATCTTGTCATTGTATTTTACAACTCGGACCTGGTCAATTTTGACCAAAATAATCATAAATTATATTTCACAGTATACAAAAAGATAATTTATGTTTGCTTTACGGTCGAACTACCGCTGACTTTGTCAGACAGCTCTTGTCTGAGCAGCGGTCTCGATGGCGCTGCACTGCCTCCCCTGCAGCAGCAGCGCGTTGTGGGTGCTAACGGCAGCGTTCGTGTTGTTGTCGGTGCCGACTTCCTACATTCTCCCGAATAATTTATTACAAGATGCTATACTCACAAGTGAGAAGTCTTCTGCGCTCAACCTGGTCGTCGCAGCACCGGAGAATCCCTTCACGATTGATTTCCTTCAGTCGTATTACCAATCTGCAGATCTTCTTCCACATATTATAATGCTCGTCATCGGAGTCACTGTTTACCTTTTCGAGTGGATACACAGAAAGCTAATGGAGAGAAGGATACTTAAGGTAATAGGCGCTTCCTGTCGCCATCGATAAGATATACATGAGGCCCTAACGACCTGGCGGCAAGTGCTAGCATAACTTTCCACGAAAGTATTTGTGAACTCGCGAACTTTGCCAACGGGTGTAAATTATTTGGCAAGAAGTTTGACGAAGCAATTTGTAAGTTGGACCTTTAGGTGCGCCGCCGAATTGGGGAAGATATCGCAAAGTTCGCTCGCGGCGGGACCCGAGTTGAGTCGTTGCTCACATATTTTGCATAAACATCTCTTTATTTGAGATTAATTAATGGTTTCGTCTACTTTGCAATAGCTATGACCGATCGAAAAGGTGGGAAACAACCACTTAAGCCCTTAGGCTTCTTGTGCAATAAGTACCTGAGATTGAAGATTTATGATTATCTATGAATGG
Source organism: Grapholita molesta (assembly GCA_022674325.2). Lineage (NCBI taxonomy): Eukaryota > Metazoa > Arthropoda > Insecta > Lepidoptera > Tortricidae > Grapholita > Grapholita molesta. Next base: position 16,462,161 of record CP053136.2, read on the forward strand.
TAGTTACACAGTTGGGTCGGTAGATATGATCTTTAGCGTACATAAAAGACGTTGCATAAAAACTGAAACAAGTTAAAATTTTGCTGTTGTGCCACCTACTGATTCAAATTCACAACTATTGATTGAATTGTGAAAGTGGAATGTAGACGTGGCGAGCAATTGGGACACAACTTTTTCCGTCGAACACGACACAACTTTTATTACTTTTATAATTTAAAAGCTTCAACCTTCCGTCGCATTGGTTTGATTTTGCTCGCGTTCAGAAGCATAACAATACCATTCGTTTTAATGCGATTCATTCCCGTTTAGTTTGTAATTAAGCGTTTGACCCAGTGAACTTCTGACCCTGCCTAAGAAACAGTTGGCCCTGGGCCGAATACGACCCGTACCGAGACGTTAAGTGATCGCATATGCTCGAGAAATTTCGACGGTTGCCGCTGTAGCCGGTCTAGTTAGTCAGGACGTCAGCCGCAAAAGCTGGAGGTGCGGGTTCAAATCCTGCCTCGAACGTCGAAGGGCCGTCACTTTAGTCACTTTAATTTATTATTATTTATTTTATTTCTTTCTTTTCTTAAAATGCTCCTGATTCTTGCCTTGATTTACATTTCTAAACTCGATAAAGCGTCGAAAAGAGATTCCTTCCGGCCACATACCGATAATTAATAAGGTAAGGGTAACACGGCTTTCATTTGTCTGATATTTGTTTCGGAATCATGGATGTTATTAACTATTTCTATGGTACAGTATGGTATGCCTACCCGCAAGCCCGCAACACAAGCTTTCTGGAGCTTACAGTGGGGCTCAGTCAATAGTATAAGGTTGTCCTGTAATATTCTTTAAATGAAGGAATTGTACATGAGTCGTCTGTTGCTCAGCTGCGCACGTTCCTGGACGCGTCGCTGGAGCGGCTGCGCGAGGCGGACGAGCGGCGCGAGCACCTGGAGGGCACGCTGCGGCTGGCCCGCGGCGCCTCCGCCGAGTACAACCTGCTGCTGTTCCTGCTGCTGCGCGCGCGCCACGACGCCCAGGACAAGCAGCAGCGGATCTCGCCTGAGATTTAGTACGGACTGGAGCGGTACCGCGAACGTCGAAGTTCGTATATTTCGGGCATCTTTCTTTTTTACTACAATTAAGGTGTAATGAGAGTGACAGAGACAATCGTCCGAAATTTACGAATATCGTTGTTCGCGGTAGCGGCGCTGCATTGTTGATGTACTCGAGGTGGTTTTCCGCTGGCAGAGCGCGATGCGACTTTTACCGCCCGTTACCGCCCGGCCGCGTGGCGGCGCGGCAAGCGTTTTATCTGTTCGTTGCGCGGTCAAGACCCGCAACGCCCTGCGGTTAGTTGTGGTCACACGCAATGAACAGATAAAACGCTTGCCGCGCCGCAATTCGCGCCGCAATTCGCGCAATGTCGTAGCCGGGCCGTTAGTGCTTGCTGTACGCACGCATTTTTCTCGCGCTGGCTCGTGCGGGTAATACGTGTTAGTGGAATACCACCTTTAGGTCTACGTTCACGTTATAGGGTTAGCCAACTAGAGATAATAGTTATTTGCTATACAAGGGAGCAAAGGTAGTGATTACCTAGGTACTTGTAATAATATTGAAACCTGAGCTAGAACGTTTAAAATTTGTATGGAATTACTTTGCTCCTTTGTGAATAAAGTGCTTTGCTATCTGTTTTAAAAAAATAAAAATGTACTCTCCGAGCTAGAGAGGTACTAAATTTGCAAATCAAATACATTATTATGTATGAAACATAGTGGGTGTAGGAAAATAGGATAAACTAAATAACCCGAGGTTAACCGGTTAAGTCCATACATTCTCTTGGACGTAGGCCTCCATGTAGACCGTGTTTGTGGCGGTCTATTAAGTCGGTAGGAACATACAAGACATGATATTCCAATCACTATACTAAACCGGACAATACGGGGATCGGTATTCTGGCAAACACATTAGCGACATCTATAATGTTTAACAGCAGTACGTCTCAGTGCTATACTAGTTCTATGGGAGATGTCTCGCTCTCAAAATAACTCAACGTTGTATGTGAATTGTGCTCGTCGATTGCACCCAGACTGCACGGCGACTGTAAAGTTTCTATTGACATTGTTTATATCGGCCCTAATATTTTCTCGCAGATGGCTTCCAGCAACACTCGTGTCTCACCGCTGCCGCTAGATGTCGCTGTTGCAAGTAGAGTTTTGTAGCGCAACGCTGTTTATTGTAATTAAATTGTTGTATTAAACTTTTATTATATTTAACTCAAATTTTGGCAACTAATTTGATTACCTGGCTCTTACATAATGATTTATAACTAATAGTGTTAACGGAACTCTCTTTCCAATACACGAAATAAGATGAAGATTTACGCTAAATTTGCGCTAATATTACAAGTTGTTATGCAGCAGGGCCCTGTTTAGGCCAATGAAGAGGACTGTGCTGGGAGTGTGTCTGCGCGAACGAATCAGAAATGACGTCATTCGCAGCAGAGTTAAAGTGAAGCCGATATAGCCCTCCGGATCACTAAACTTAAGTTTAAGCCCCCGGGCGGGGCAAATAGTGCGCAGAACCGATGGCCGTTGGGACCTAAAGGTTCTCAAGTGGCGACCACGTACCAGACTTCGAGCGATTGTAAGTATGTGACACTCTGTCACTCTTATTACGCTTTAATTGAATTAAAAGAGAAAGATACCCGTAATTTTCAAACTTCTATATAACCTTAGAGTTAGAGAGTATTATGTTCTTTGAGGCTCGGTGGTTATTTGGCAGCGATTGTGTTAGTGAAGCCATTTTAGCTATTGAAAGTGTAAATATATATATATACAATGTATACCGAGTCAGGGTCTTTGTTACCGGAGAGCTTAGCTTGTCCCGGCACAAAGACTGCATACACGAGCCCGTCGAGCTCGTTATGGCTCAGAGTGTGCACAGCACCCTTACCATGAGTTGTGACATTGAGGTTTTCGATAACGAGTATCGGGTTTACTGTCTGTGCATCTCGCTTGTACTATTTTAGTACGAACTAGATGCACAGATAGTAAACTCGATACTTTATCGAAAAGCTCAAAGTCACAACTCATGGTAAGGGTACAGGAATTGCACGATTTAATTGCGCTATCTCCGTTCCACCACCGAATGTCCAGGCGAGGGGAGCGGTTTCATTCTAATATTCCATTCATTCGCACGAAGTGATTCACTTCTAACCTTCCTCATGCGGAGTGCTAAGGAATGGAAGTCGCTCCCTTTATATAATTTGGGTATTTTCAAGGCAAGAGTGAATAGGCTGTTACTGAACCAGCGTGCTACACCCTCGACCTCGTCGACACTTACCATCAGGTGCGACTGACGTCAAATGCTGGTCAGTCTGTTATAAAAAAGACGTACGAACTGAGTTGGTATTGTACGTATAGTCCTGCCAGGCGCTACCGCGAATTCGTATATTTCGGACGATCACTCTCATGACGCCTTAATTGGAGTAAAAGAGAAAGATTCTCGAAATATGCGAACTTCGATGTTCGCGGTACTGGGCCTGGACTCGCACAGTGGCAGTAGCTTTCGTAAAACTAGTGCCTACGCCAAATTCTGAGATTACTTGCCAAGCGGACACTAGGCTCCCATGAGCCGTGGCATATAGTATTATAGTTAGCAGTATAGTATTATTTTAATTTACTTTAATACCTCGGGTATAAAACTTAATAGAGATTTGTCGCGTCCGTCGGGAGCAAGTGCACGGACGTCGGACGAAGCAATTTGTCGCGCGCCGAGTTCCGCCGGGCTGACCGAGCGCGGGCGAGGCCGACTGTTGACACAACCAGTTTGTGAATAAGTTAAAGTCGCTTTTTGTCTAAATTACTTGAGTTTATTTAATAATAACCATATTTAAATTTACGCCGTCTGATGCCGGCTGACTAGAATAGCACCACCCCATCTCCTCCCGCGGGGTGTCGTAAGAGGCGACAAAGGGAAAAACCAACGGACGGGCAGCAGCGTCCGTCGAAATCCAATCTACAGATACTGCGGTCGCCAACCCGCCTGCCAAGCGTGGCCACTATGGCAACTACCCCCAAGATGATACAAGTCATATTTGTGGGAGGCCTATGTCCAGCAGTGGACTGCATACGGCTGAAATGTATGTATGTATGATATTTAATTAACAGAGATATGTGGCGCGTGCGTGGTGTTGAAAAGAAGAGAGGGAGTGAATGGGTGAATGGGATTAATAGATCTTTTGTCTGTTCCGAAACATTGATAACATAAATAGTAATAATAATGATTTCGTTCAGAAACAACCAGTGCAGAAAAAAACATTTATTGTGAGCCTACAGTATAGGCTCAGAATAAATAAATCTTTTCTGCCCACTACTGCGCAAACGCATCCCCCCACTTTTCATTCCTGTCGTTCTAGTGCCGTCTCTGGCATTCTGCCTGATCCTGAATATTTATCACGTAAAATGATGCAAGACGAAACCATATCTTTCTCCTCATACCTGAAAGGTAGCAGTACTATAATGGCTGTGGTCTTCTGTAAGGAGGAGGTACTTCCCCAGTTGGGCTTCTCCAGACTCAAGCGCGATGGACCATAAGTACCATCACTGATGGTACTTCGCTGTGCCCTTACCTCTCATTGTTAGACGTTGTTTATGCACATAGCCGGGTTCATGTTAAGTAAAAGCCCAGGCCCACCGGCGTCCTAGGCAAGATGTGAGTCCGCATCTCCACCTTTTGCGGTTGACGTCCTGATACCACCCGACACGAATTTTTAATTTAAAAGTTCAATATAGAAATTGTGACTTCAACAGTGCAATCCTGCAAGTTACGTCCGTTACTTTAAGTTTTTTTTATTATACAACCATTGTGGCAAACAAGCATACGATCCGCCTGGTGGTAAGCAGTTACCGTAGCCTACGGACGCCTATACCCTTTAAGAATCTGTAGACTCCTTTTTTGAAGAACCTCATACTGGGAAAACTTCGGCAGGGAGTCCATTCCACAGCCAGAGCGTTCGCCGGAGGAAATTCCTCTAAAGCCGCTTAATGCGCGACCCTTTAGGCTCCAAGGTGTGAGGATGAATGCACTGCCGACGGCGAGCGATGCGGCGGTAGAATTACGGATATCCTCATTCCTGATTCTGTCACATACTTTGGACATATTTATTTTCCTTTCCAGGCTAGCGATGATGTCCATATAACTATATTGTGATATTGAAATCTGGTAATGGCCGCCCTACCGCGCAACGGGAACAGCACATTGCAGTTTGAACTAATGCCCGCGCGACCATTACTCATGAACCTCTTACGATATTAAAGAGTTCAGCTTGATATATCGTCGGAACTACGAAGTGACTGAAATTAGAGCGACCAATTAATCACGCGGGCGCGGTGACGACGCAGACGGAGTCCGCAGTTCGTTTAACTTTTGTGTTGTGCCGAGGTTTTATTTTATCGACTATAACTAGGCTAAAGGCTTCTTAACAAAAGAAACTTCTGTATTTTATTTTAATAATGAGTAGGAATTAATTGGTAACTTGATAATTAATCAGAAAGTCGTTTCATATCGCGTCGACGGAAAAAGCTAATCATCTTCTACAATTTTAATATTTTACCTTAAGCACTTTTTAATATTGCCCTAATCCTTAATTAATCCTTATATCCTGGAATACTATAATATAAATGATACAAATTAAATTGAATAGTACGTGTACCTATTATTTATGTACTAATGAGCTGAGAGAAAGGCTTGAAAAGTGGGAGAATTTTGTGAGTGCACATGTTAATAATAAACGTAGTATTATACAGACGAAGACGTTGCAAGCTCTGACTTTTAATGACAAATCATATTGGAATGAAGTGAATATTAAACACAAGCATTTACTACTACTTAGTTACAAACGGATAAACTCACGTGTAATTATATCGCACTAGGCGACACACACAGGTATATAGGTACAGGTAGGTGTGAGTGATACACCCTCATCGCGATCGGTGTGTCCTGACTCGGTTTGAAGATGGGTACCAGAGCTTACCCGAAACATGTCACCTGGTGCGATATAATTACACGTGAGTTTATCCGTTTGTAACTAAGTAGTAGTAACATGGCTCACAACAGTTTTAATTGTGCAAGCATTTACATTAAATACTAATCTTGACTAAAGTTTCTTATATCAAGACCAAAGATCTCTTTGCTATTTAAACTTTTACCACAAACCTACTCTTCTGAACTTTACGCAAGTCTCTAAGAATTAAATATTCTTATTCTCGTTATAGCAGAGAGAGATATTTAAAACTCATCATCATCATTTCAATCTTCAGATGTCCGTTGAGGACATAGGTTTCTCTAAATATGGCTTGTAGTTGCTATAGTCGCCACGCTTAACAGGCTGGTTAGCGGCCTGTTCATTCGGCTTCGACGGACACAGCTGCCCATCCACTGGCCCGGTGTGAACATCGAAGTTCGTATATTACGAGCATATTTCTCTTTTGCTCTAATTCAGGCGTCATGAAAAAGACAGAGACAATCGTCCGAAATTCACGAATAATCGTTTTTCGCCGCTGGTTTGTCCTCTTTGTCGCCTCTTACGCCATCTACGTCATGTGCTGGTGCTATTCTCAGCCGGCACCAACCGGCACCAATGCAAAACTACAATACTGTAAATGTCCTGCGCTCGGAACCACAATAGCGTGGCTTATCTTTGCATCGCTGGCTCTATGTCTGCACCTCTTCGCTTGAATAGTAACTCCATACGCAATCACAGCAACTCAGCTGAAGTTCCAACTAAATCAGCGTCTGCCGCGAACAGAAAATTTTAAAGTAGTTTAATATTCTGAAGTTAGGCGAAGTTAGCCGCAGGTGCGACGCGCGCCCGCAGCAGGTGCGGCCGCGCTCAACAAGTCGCATACTGATGCGCGCCGGTATTCCAATGAACTCAACTTGCTAACAACTTTAAGGCGAATATAGTCCTGCGTTTTTGAATACAAGAAGGGCAGGTTTCAGTTCTATTCATTTATTTATTTCAAATAACATGGCGCATAGCAATTTGTTAGTGTAAAATCTTATAATGCTACATGACATGGTGGAACACAAGACGACAGTTCTGACCTAGTGAGTAGTGACCCTGGCTATGAAACCGACGGTCCTGGGTTCGAATCGAATGGGTGTGATACTTGTTCACAGATATTTGTTCCTGAGTCATGGGTGTTTTCTATGTATTTAAGTATTTGTATAATATATATATCGTTGGCTGAACACCCACAACACAAGCCTTCTTGAGCTGACTGTGGCGCTCAGGCAACTCGTGTAAGAATGTCCTGTAATATAAAAAAAAAACACAGTGATAATTACTTGTATTTAAACTTTCGTGAGACATAATATAATAATTAACGATTAACACGGTTCTACTCACGTTTAACATGTCGCGCGAGTGACTAAATAAACGTGAGTAGAACCGTGTTAAAGTATTTCACAGCATTTACTCAAGTCTGGCGTGTAATCATTTATGCCAGTTAAATGTCCTGGTACTCGATTTTGTCCCTTATTTAATACTCAAGCCATTAGCAACACCTAAAGGTGACAGCTGGGGGTCCACTATTGGTCATTAGCATGTCGAGCACTGGCATACGTTTACCCAAGATTTGAAATTTTATTGTGTACTTAAGTAAACGTTTTATTTTCTGGATCCCAAAATGATTTATACGAGAAACATCACAACCGAAACAAAAATAATCTATACAAAATATCGCGTAACCTTTCGTTCGAAATATCATTTTTGATATATTTTTTGTTTGGTTATTTTATGATAAAAGTGACAAACGAGCAGACGGATTGCCTGATGGTAAGCAATTACCTTCGCCCATGGGCACCCGTATCCCGCAACACCTAGGCCTAGGTAGGCCCTCTGATATGCTATTTAGCTACTGCAGGTTTCTTCGCGATAAACTTAGCCATTCTTTTATGACAATCCAACACATTATGTTTTGCCAGAATACTTAGGATATAAGTTGTTCTAATAATAATTAGATATATATTGCAGCATGGGTTCGGGATTGTCGTGCGGTCGTTAAGCTCCGCGTTTGCCCATAACCGACTACACCAGGAATTTATTGGGACGTTTTAATTGCCCTGACACATCGCTGCGCACACATGAATACCCAAAGGAAACCCGCAAGTAAAACTACCAAGTGTAGTCTAAAAGAAGCGGTGCCGCGAACATCGAAGTTCGTATATTTCGGGCATCTTTCTCTTTTACTCCAATTAAAGTGTCATGAGAGTGACAGAGAGAATCGTCCGAAATTTACGAATATTGTTGTTGGCGGTAGCGCCGAAGTTCCCAACTAAGGTCCACCTAAGTTGAATATTTCGTTTAGGTGTTATAGGTGAAAAACTTAGCTAAAGCACCTGACCTATGTAAGTATGTAGTAGTAACGTCTGTGTACACGCATGTCGGCGTTCTATATTTTAAATTTTGACGTAAAGTTCCATATTAATTCTCTGCACAACTACATAGACGTGGTCAGTTACTTAAGTTTTTCACCTATAATTTTAATTATTTTCACGACCGGTCTGGCCTAGTGGGACCCTGCCTATGAAGCCGATGGTCCTTGGTTCGATTCCCAGTCGGGGCATTTATTTGTGTGATGAGGACAAATATTTGTTCCTGAGTCATGGGTGTTTTCTATGTATTTAAGTATTTATATGTATCTATCTATTATATATATCGTCGCCTAGAACCTACAACACAAGCCTTACTGAGCTTACCGTAGGACTAGGTCGATTTGTGTAGGATTGTCCGGAAACATTTATTTATTTATTATTTATTTATAATATTACCCATTTGAATTAAAATAAAAAAAATATGGTACCATTGAATTATTTGAATTCCTTTCATTTTAATAAAAAATATAATTTATAACAACTAATATAATAATACTTAAGTGGCAATTACACTTAGCCGTGCTCAAAACTTTTGGCCAATGCTGTATATTGATGCGTGTATGCACTCTAAATGCCTTGACAATGCAATGAAACATGCTGCTAGTTGCATTGCCAAGATAAATGCCAAGAGGAAATTGTAACAGTCTCACTTTGTACCAGTTTGGTCTAAGTATTAACGGCTGCAGTCGAAATTGGACTGTTACCTTAACTCGCTTAATCAGTGACATTCCTTGTACAACATTGCCACAGTAATTGAGCTGCAAAGGATAGCTCGCTCAGTTAAACAGCGTAACTGAGAAAATGTAGTTTTATTCACGGTAGTGCTATGAAGCTCTCTGCAATTTTACTATTTGAAAGTTAAACTCGCGTGTATATATGCATTAAGCACGCCATGTTTGGGAGCGCGATAAAAATGGTGGCTAAGCTTCCCTAATGGCAGGGTCGCCATGTGAAACGCGAATTAGGACAACAAATAAAGAACTAAAGTTTTACACGCGTTGATTGCCCTTTAAGCTCTGAGCCCTGGTGAATACTTTCCATCACGAACACAACACTATGAGTAGGGTCTGATGCTATTTTGTTCTGGTTTTCTGTGAGGTGGAGGTACTTACCCAGTCGGGCTCCGCTCCAGACTAGTGCAACGGTGAACATGTCCTACCACACTTAGCAAGATGATATTCGCAGTGCCGATTCTTTTTTTTAGATATACAGGGTGATTCATAAGACGTGATATAACATTATCAAACCGGCATCTGTTCATGATTTTGAACAACTTTTACTATGGGATCAAGTTTGTAAAATGTAACAAGTCATATATGGTATATGGTCATAGCAGACGTCTTACGGCTGAAACAATGATGATGATGAAGTATTGGCGTTCTTCATTACAGGGGTGATCATCTCTCAAAGTCAAACCGAGTCATCTATTTGTAGGTTCAAGCGGCTAGTAAGTACCTTCAGCGTCTAGGTTCCTTTTTTCCACGGATTCTCGAAAACCGCATTGCAAATGGAAAAATGTTTATTTCCAGTGCTTCTAAAATTAATTTAGCGGAAAGATAACTTCAAGTAGTTTTCGTTGGAGATGTTTTAGCTTTGCAGTTTTTACGTAAGTTGTTTTAACTAAAAGGGCATAATCCTACGAGATTAACGGCATATACATTCTGGATAATAGTAAATTAGTAACGTATAAAACAACGAACCAGAAGTAGATACTTCAACCTGTGTATTTTTTTACAAATAAGTTATTTTCTACAAATCAAAATAGACACAGTTAAATGTGTTTGAAAGTTTCTATCGCATTTAAATTGATAAACACGCATAAATCTGTCTCTTTTGGTGATGCAATTAAACATAGACATATATTATTACTACATAGACAATATAGACATGGTGCTTCAGTTAAGTTTTTTACCTATATATACTTCAATACTGCGGCGCATTCGATCCATTATATACTTATCTCCATCCAATCCGTGTTTAACATAAAAGGCTTTTTGCTACTTACGTAATTACGTTGTGTTCGGAGCAACACAATAACGTAGTAATTAATGTAATTTGTTCAGAAAACAAACTACGTTCGGCCTGGAGATTAATTTAACGTTCTTTTGTAGATCTACGCTCGTGTTAATAATGCTCTGCCAGAATCATAATGTGAAACAACAGACTGGTAAATAATAAAGACTGCATGCAAAGACAAAATCGCGTTTCACGAAGGTTGAGTAGATGTTGTAAGTATTTACTTGTAGTTTTGTAAAAGGTCTGCGATCACACATGCTTGCTCGTCATTAATTTCGCTCGTCGTCGAAACATTCAACAAAACGTTGGTTCTACAAGATGTCCGCGTAGACATTTGTTATACTAGCTAATGAATAGGAATGACACACATTGGTACTGGTACGAACAGGATGTCACTGCCAACTAATGCCGGCACTAATGGCGAATATGTGAAGACCCCATTCGTCTCACTGGTCACTGCTCGTTTCCTTTGATTTGCGCCTGCGTGCACGAGCGTGCGAATGGCAATGCGAGGGACGAGATGTCCGTGTACACGCACTCAAAGTTCGTAAGAATGTGTGATCGTAGCATTAGGATAGTTTTAAAGAAACTTTAATGATATGCGTATAAAAAAAACAAAAAAACAAAATACTGCTTGTGTCTTTCCTATAATCATGACCAAAGTTAAGGGAGTCCAGCCTTAATTGTGGCAAGTGGCGACAAAAACATAGCTTAAACGCACACAAGCTGTTAATTACACGCAGGACAGACAAAAAAGAAGAATTTCACTACCAATTGTGCTAGGTACTCGTGTAGCACAATTGGTAGTGCACTGGGCTAGTGATCCAGTGGTTGTAGGTTCGAGTACCGCCGCGAGTAATTTTTTTCTATTTTTCTTTCGATTTAAATATCGAAAGATATTCGCTAGCAGATGTTTGTGCATAATAAAAAAAAAAATATACATAACATATCGTTGGCTGAGTATACCCACTTCTAGTAACAAAAACTTAACATACAACTACTTAAATACATAGAATATAAAACACCCATAACTCAGGAACAAGTTAGCTGGGGCGCTTGAAAAAGTACATTATCTTTCCTTAAGCTGTTTCTTTCACCAGAGATCAGTAGCTACCTAACTAGTCTCTGATAAAACCAAATGTCTGCATGCACAATGCGGCTCGCTGTGCCGGCAGTGCAGGCTCTAGTTTAAAATTAACATGATTATTCAGAATAATATAACTGCAGGTTCTACTCTCACATAAGCGAATCCTAATTAATGTCTAATATACCGGTATGTTTTGTATCAAGAATTCCGGAATCATACGACGACCGGTCTGGCCTAAGGGGGTAGTGACCCTTTTTTTTTTTTTTTTTTTTTTTTTTGTCGCTGGGAAAATGCGTTTGCGCATCCCCCTCGGGCCTGGGGTAGGGCCATGATGGTAGTGAGGGGGTATGTGGGACTCTCTCCTCGCTGCTCCTCTTGCTAGCCAAGAGGAGGGGAGGAGAATACCCACTAAAAACCCAGCGGCGACGTCCGCATTGCCGTTTGGGGGAGTGCCACTGGATCACGATCGCACTCGACGGTGACACTCCCCGGCAGCCCAGCTGGCAATAGCCGGGCACCCGCGCCTTAGGAGAAGAGAGCCATGTCGCAAATGTCTCTCTTCTCAGACGGGTAGGGCCAAAAGTGTGGGTTCCCCAACCCACAGCCCTACGATGGGGAGGAGCTAGCCATTCGCCTGGGCGTACTGTGCACGCCTCCTCCCAAGCCGTCTACGCCGGAGCGGTGGCGCATCCGCGTCGTTTTCGCGCTGCCGCTCCGCTGCTTCCTTCTGCAAGATGACCTCCTCGCAGAAGGTCGCAGTCGCCCTCCAGCATCTGTCGCTGCCCAGCATCGCTCCGACAACGCTTTGCAGCGAGAGATCTGGCACTCCAAGCTCCGCTTGAAGTGTAGCCCTCTCCGCGTCCCAGCGGGGACACTCCTCCAGCGTGTGCTGGGCCGTGTCATCAACTGCACCGCAGTCGTGGCACTGGGGCCCCTCCTCCCTTCCGATATTATGCAAGTAATGCCCGAAGCACCCATGTGCGGTCATTACCTGCACTATCCTGTAGCTGAGGGCCCCATGCTTGCGGCCCAGCCATTCCTCGAAGTGTGGAAGGATAGCACCTATGGTGCGGATTCCATAGGGGCTATCCTCCAGCGTGGTTTTCCAGCGCTCCCGGAGCCTGTCCAGGGCGCGCCGCGCAGCCCTCTCCGCCTCTTCGGGGTCCGGAGGCTCACCTCGTTCGCGTGCCTCTGCCCTCCTCCGGTACCTTTCCGTTAACACCTGAGCGTCTAGCTCCCATGGCGGGGTACCGGCGAGGAGGCACACCGCAGCGAAGGCCGTGGTGCAGTAAGCCCTCACTGCCCGCTGTGCCACTACCCTCTGGGGCCGACGGAGCAAAGGTTTTGTGCGCTCCGTTAATCGATCCGCCCATATCGGCGCCCCATAGAGGGCCATGCTCCGGACGACTCCCGCGAACAGCTTCCTGCAGGTGGTATTGGGGCCACCTATGTTCGGCAGCAAGCGCCCCAGAGCCGCCGCAGCTCCCAGCAATCGCGGGGCGAGCCTCGCGAAGTGCTCGCCAAATTGCCACTTTCTATCCAGGGTAAGTCCCAGATACTTGATGTGAGGCTTAACCTGGACAGCTTCCCCTCCCACAGTGATTGTTGCCGCCGCGCCGAGTCGCCATTTCCCGAAGACGATGGCCTCTGTCTTCGGGAGGGACACCTTGAGTCCCAGCAGTCCCATGCGACCGACAGTCATGGTCGTCGCGACGGCCGCCCTCCGCAGCGTCTCTTCGAGGGTCTTTCCTCTCACGGCCACCATCGTGTCGTCAGCGTAACAGATGGTGACCGCGCGCGGCAGCTGTGTCCCTCGGATCGCCCAATCGAAGCCGATGTTCCACAGAAGGGGCCCCAACACCGACCCCTGTGGAACACCACACGCCATGGCATGCGCACGCCGACCAAACTTTGACTCAAAGAGCACTACCCTCTCGGTCAGGTAGTGCTCTATCACCCGCCTTAGGTACGGGGGTACCCCATGGTACCGAAGGGCCTCACCTATCACCGGGTATGGGAGGGTGCCAAACGCGTTAGCGATATCTAAGGACACCGCCACCACTCCCTCCCCCTGGCCCTCCGCGTGTTCAATGTGCCTTCTCAGGGTCCTCACAGCGTCGATAGTGGACCGTCCCGCTCGGAACCCAAACTGGCGATCAGAAAGGTTGGGTCCGATTGTGGCCATGTGCTGCTGGATACGAGAGGCCAAAATCTTCTCGTACATTTTGGCCGTTTCGTCCAGAAGCACTAAGGGACGGTATCCGGCAGGCGAGTCCGCTGGTCGTCCCTCCTTGCGCAGTAGACACAGTCTCCCTTCCTTCCAGCACCTCGGGAAGCGCCCCCCCTTCAAGCAGGCCTCAAATAGGGCCTTCAGGCGGTCTCCGAGGTGCTTTAGGGCTAGGAAAAGCACCTTCCCAGGCACTCCGTCCGGTCCAGGGGCCTTCCGGCAGGCTCTCAGCCGCTCTAGTGCCAGGTCCCACTCGGCCTCGGTTATTCTGGGCATCTCAAACGGAGGGCCCTCCGACTCGTTCCTCTCCGGAGCTGCCATGCGAGGGGGAAGGAACTCCTGATCCTCCGGTGGAAACAGGGTCTTGACCACTTGGTCAAGGAACTCCGGGTCCATGGTATCCGTGGAGGGGGCTCTCGTCATCTTGTTCCGTACCATCTTGTACGGTCGCCCCCACGGATTCCTGTCCAGCGTGTCCAGTAGTTCCTGCCATGCCTCATCCTTCCGTCGGGCTATAAGGATCTTGAGTTCCTCCCTCGCCTTTTTAAGGGCCTCGCGCAGCTCTGCCTCTTCCAGTGAGGTGTGCCTCCTCCTTCGACAGCGGGTGTAGGCCCGGCGGGCTCTGTTACTGGCAGCGCGGAGGGCAGCAACCTCCTCCGACCACCAGTACACTTGGCGTTTGCCAGCGAGCCTCCTGGCTCGGAGCATAGCCGCATCGCACACCGCTGTCAAGGTCCCTCTGAAAACCTTGGCCCGGTCCTCAACGTCAGTGTCATCTGACGGAGGTGCACACCAAGCCTCTACCATCGCCGCCTCCTCCGCCAAATCCCTGTCTAGGGAGGATAGCGCCCATCTTGGGAAGCCGCCTGCTCCAGCTCCGCCGACAGTCCCAGGTGAAGCAGCACCCAGTGCTGGGGAGACCCTCATACGGATGTAGAGATGATCGGAGAGGGTCTCTACTTCCTCAAAAGGGGGTAGTGACCCTGCCTATGAAGCCGATGGTTGGTGTCAAATCCCAGGACATCTATTTGTGTGTTAGCACAGATATTTGTTCCTGAGTCATGGGTGTTTTCTAAGTATTTATATGTATCTATCTATTATATATATCGTCGTCTAGTACCTACAACAGAAGCGTTACTGAGCTTACCGTAGGACTAGGTCGATATGTGTAAGATTGCCCCGAAATATTTATTTATTTAAATAAACCGAATATGTCTATGAAATGGAGCCACTCTCATTATAATTACAGTGTTGCCATCTTGAAGCTCCTTGCGACGTACGTTCGTACATTCCCCCTGTTTTAATGTTGTTTGCCTTTGTGCGCAGAAGAATGTTGGATACGAGACGCGTCTCACATTCCCAAAGTTAATTGCAAATAAATTAACGTTTTCTAGCAGCCTGACTCCAATTACTTCTGTGTGATAACATAAATTAAAAAAAGAATTCAGGTGTTATTGTAACTGAAATAGTGGATCCCTGCGCGCACATTTTTTTACGTAACCGGTGACCGAAGAGCAGGCGTCTTCGTAAAACTCATCAGCATTGCATAGAGTAAGTATTAAACAAAAGATAATAGCTTGAATCGTAAGTGGCTCAACAAGTAGTTGGACCCGGGTATGTCCTTAAACTACGTCCGACAATGAGAGGTAGGGCACAGCGAAGTACCATCACGCTCGAGTCTGGAGAAGCCCAACTGGGGAAGTACCTCCTCCTTACAGAAGACCACAGCCATAATAGCACTGCTACCTTTCAGGTATGTAGTGTTGTATTCCTGATGGTGAGTAAGGTTCCCAGAGCTCCAACCCCCCTTAAAGGTCGGCAACGCGCTTGTGACTCCCCTGGTGTTGCGGGTGCCCATGGGCGACGGTAATTGCTTACCATCAGGCAATCCGTCTGCTCGTTTGCCACCTTATGTCATAAAAAAAAAAATTAAAAAAAAATTAAAGTCGGTGACTGTACAATGTCCTGACACACACTTTATGAGAAATAAAGTTCTGCCCTGATATTGCTTCATCAACGAATGACCAAGTATCACCGATAAAGCAAGTTCAAGAGCGCTGGTGGCCTAGCGGTAAGAACGAGCGATTTGCGATCCAAAGGTCGCAGGTTCGAACGCCGGCAGTTTTTCGGAACTTATGTACGAAACATTATATGATATTTATCAGTCACTTTTCGCTGAAGGACACCATCGAGAGGAAACCGGACTAATCCCAATAACTAATAAGGTCTACTTTACTCTCTGTGTTGGAAGGTCAGATGGCAGTCGCTTTCATAAAACTAGTGCCTACGTCAAACCCTGGGATTAATTGCCAAGCGGACCCCAGGCTTCATGAGTTGTGGCAGAATGCCGGGACAACGCGAGGAAGATGATAACCTATAAAACAAGGTTCGCCCTTCTCAATATTGTTATCATAATTTAAATTCTATTGTGTCCTATTTCGGCATGACTGTTTTATCGCCGATATTAATGCCAAACACGTGTCGCGTCGTCCCGAGACTGACAAAGGCAAGATTAACACATTGATTGGGCTGGCAGGTGATGCATATTCACACGCCCGGGCCGCACACAGACCACTGGGTCGGCACCGCGAATGTCGAAGTTCGTATCTTTCGAGCATCTTTCTCTTATGCATATCGTTTTACGTGGTAGCGCCAGTGGCTGTTGCAGGACGATCAAAAACATGACATCTTCACATAGTTCTTTTAGTTTAATGGAGTAAGATTTTGTGGTTTTGTGAGGAGTGCTGTGTGTATAAAACGTAGCACCGCATAGCCCTTTCGTGTGTACGGCCGTCGGTTCCCGTGCAATGTGCCACTGCCAGTTCAGTTTAGCAGTCTTCCGTAAACAGAAGTATTACGGCGACTTTGAATTTTACCTTTCATAATAAAACTTTTAGTTTTCCCCGACCTTCACTTTAAACACTTATTTATGCTATCGGTTTTGTTCTCGTATTTAGGTATCTGAGGCGATGGTTCAATGTTGTTGTCGTCCTCTGGCATCCGTGAAGTGCAGATCTTCAGATGCTCTCGCCATGCCTTCCTATCCTCAACTCCTGGCCTCGCTCTAGTTTAGTCAAACGGCTCGCAGCTCACTCTCGACGGAGCGTCGCCATGAGTGCACAGGACGCGGCTGCACCTTCCACTCGAAAGCGATGCTTGCGTTCTTCCGAAATTACACCCTTCAAGGACAAATAGTCACTGAGGATATCCGGAGACATCATCCTCTTCATCATTTAACCATAGTCGCCACGCCTGCCAAGGCGGATTGGCGACCCATGTAGATTGGGTTTCGACGGTGCTGCCCGTCCGTCGGGTATTCACTTTATCGCCTCTTACCCGCTCGACACCCGCGGGAAATGGTCAGGTATTTCAATCAGGGTCGCCATGTAATGCCACAGTTGAAGCTGTTTACAAAGAAAGTTTTGTTTTTTTTTTATTTAAAAAATATTAGAACTTTTACCAACATACAACACTACAATTACATAAAACATACGTCAATTAATGGCGAACCGCGATCAATGTAAAATCTCCATATTGCCAAATATATGCTAGTAAATAGTCTAGGACTTGGCGGAGGTGGGAGGGGTAACACAGTGAATACAGCCTTTGTTCTAGACCATTCATCGGTCCATTAGGACTCACGACAAGAACCGATTATATTCCGCGTACACTGTACAACAATACTGCTCGGCACAGAACGACAGTGGCATATGTGAACGTGACCTTCTACCTATCAGCCACTGACATCCACTGCTAGCTTCCCCCTAATACCGTCTTAGATACCGATCTAGCATTGGTGGTTTATTTCCATAATAGTCACGCTTGGCACGCGGGTTGGCGATCGCACTATGTTACTCTATATAAAGAACGCTGTGTCTGTCCTCCAGTGGTTTCTGGGCAATAATGACTTTTCATTGATTAGAGAACTTTAAACTGGGGTTACTTTGATTAGTAGGTAATATTGGTCACCTATATTTTTAAGGCTTGGTCACATAGGGCGCGTTTTGTGGCGTGGCGCGACTCTGCCGTCCGAATGTGTGCCTTATTTCGTTACATTAGCCACACCGGTGTCACGCTGCGCTACCGCCACGCTCACAAAACACGTCTATGTGCCCAAGCTTTTACTAATAATGGTTTATTTATTAACGAGAGCGTAAGAGTTTAGTAATGTAGGTTTCATGCTTAACAAAAATAATAAAGACTTAAAAGTACATTCTTTATAGTTCAAAAGCTGACGTCCCCCTGAATCAAAGTAAGAATAAGAATTCAAAAATTAAACATTATTCTGACTTTTAACATGTCTGCCTTGATATAATAAGCGAAATACACTATTAAAACTAATCTTATGTTAAAAATCATTGTACATATAGAAGGTTACGTTACAGGTTCCAAATAACATGTAATTAGATCTAAGGATTAGGCAACTTAGCGGTACCATATAGGGAGTAGGGGGAGTTATGTAAGATATTGGATGACTCTCATCTATATAAGGAATGTTAAGCATTGGACACCTTCCACGTGGAAGCCTTCCCACGTAAACACGTGATTAGATACCTGCGCCTATGATTATATATACACCTGTTTTATTCAATACATGGTTTAGTTTCTACTTGGCAGTCTGTGTTTTAATACCGTCCCCATTATTTAGAAATAAAATGTTACAGTAATTTTTGTCAGTTGTCAATAGACAATTTTTCACAGGTCCTGCTCTGAAGTGCTCTGGAATCTTCTTAATTTCATTTTAATGCGTCAAATTTCTTTATTTACTCATTACTGTGAAGGCAGAATACTATTTACGATCGTTAATTCTTTAATATTTATTTGACGACCGGTCTGGCCTAGTGGGTAGTGACTTTGCCTATGAAGCTGATGGTTCTGGCTTCAAAGTCCAATAAGGGTATTTATTAGTGGGCACAGATAGTTCCTGAGTCATGGGTGTTTTCTGTATCGTTGGCTGATTACCCGCAACACAAGCCTCTTGAGCTTACCGTGGGACTCAGTCAATTTGTATAAGAATGTCCTGTAACATTTATTTATTATTATTTATTTAATGCTAGAAATACATAATTTCGTCTTCAGTTGCCTCGATAATTATTCATCAAACAAACTAACTGCCTGTTTAGCATCGCCGATCTTAGTCTGCAGTCTGCGGGCATGGCATGGATAAGCCTAATCATTGTTAAGTTTAACAAGCCACAAATCCTGCCAAGGAGAAATAATAATTAATAATATATAATTCACAGAGTCGTCGAGAATGTTGCCATAAGTTTGAGATTCAGACGTCAACCTTGGAGATTTTGTTCTCGTCTAAACGTCGAGAAGTAATTTAAATGTGTTTCTTCTCAAAAATTGTTTAAGATCACCGGGGACCATAGAGCTGGCTCTGTCTTTGTCCCACGGATTGGCATAGCAATTCAGGCTATGCGAGGTTTAAGGCAATCAGGCCTTCGGGCTCTAAACCTTTGCGCCCTTAGCAGTATAATTATGTAAATTATGTTTTTACAAGATTCAGCTGTGCAGATACAGATCCATACTTTCCATGATAATGTATAAATCAGATTAGGATAATGTTTGAATGTTGATATATCTTGTTGTAAAAACTTACCATAGACTAAGATACGCAGAAGAAATAAAGGCACCGACATAGCTCAAAATAATTGCTAGTCTTAAATTGCAGGGCACATTGCTCGAAGAACCGATGATCGGTGGGGCAGAAAGGTTCATGAGTGGTGTAGTATCGAGGTGCTTAGTTGGGTCTTGGTCTAGGTTTATCTCGTAACTAATTAATACGGAGGCCACTTTATGATATCATTTATTAAATAACAACCAAGAGTCTAGCTAGTGAACTATGTATCTCCAAAGAGGGGAAGGGGAAAGTGACAGGCGTTTAATTATCATAAGTGGACACCTGGAAGACGTGGCGTTGGAAGGCCCTGACTAGGTGGATCGACGATCGGATCAAGGTTGTGAGTAATCGTTGGACGTTATTTGTGTAATCTTAAGACTTAAACAAGTCTTAAGATTCAACATTTTTCAGTTGCTTTATGAGAATGTAATTTCATGAGAAATACCCTGAACGACATGGTATATATTGATGAGTCCCGCTACTGCCAGCGATACGTATGTCGTGACACAACATACTCGTATCATATCTGTTTGTCCGGGTACCCTCGGGTTTGGTATGCATACATGGTTGCGCAAATATAACAGCGCTTATCCTTGTTAATGGCGGCTCCATCGAGTAATGGGGGAAAATAGTGGGAGCATTAGTCCGGGCGCGGCGGTTCGCCAGCCCGCCTGCGGCCTCCACCGCCCGCGCGTAGGCCAGCCGTGAGCCGGTAGATGTCGACACATCTGTTAGTTTTGGTGAAGGACCATGTCTAAGATGTAGTTGTGCAGAGAATTCATATGGAACTTACGTCAAAATTTCAACATAGAACGTCGACATGCGTGTACACATACGTTACTACCTATAACCAGTTGTGACTTAGGAGATTGAACATTTTTATTTCTATGTACAACAAAACCAGTTGCAGCGATCTCTCGTCGCTCGGAAAAGGGCCGTGTAAGAAATAAATGCAAATCTCTTAAATTACATTTTTATTTGAACAATTGCTATTAATCATATTATTCATATTATAAAATATTTAACATTTTTATTGTTTTAAGGTGCGGAATCGCAGTTACGCGTCGTATACGTACAGTTTTATAGCATGTCCCTCACACTGCTGCAAATACGCTGTCGTTACGAAATCGCAGTGACGTGCCGTAAACTTCTCGACTCGCTAAAGTCGCATTTTTATTGCAAAAAACTATACTTCATATTTAAAAAAAACTTTCTTAAAGATATCAAACCTAACCTCAATTAAGTCTGAAATTGAGTATGTACAGTCAGCAGCAGAAGTGGCTAAGCGTTTGAGGTGTTCAAAATGAGGTCAACACATCTCTATTGTCAAGAGAATAAGAGCGCGTGTAGGTCATTTTGAACACTTCAAACGCTTAGCCACTTTTGCTGCTGACTGTACAAAAAAGTCGGGCCTGATAAAAAGTGCGAAACGTGTCATGAGCAGGATATCACATAACACGCGGGACAGCAATCAGAAAACTCATTATATGGTATTTGTGAACAATGGCTTCCAAATTTAATCTGGTTCCAATGTACTTAAGGCTCTTATGCCTGAGGGCCGGTGCCCATATATTGCGATTATCAATACTAATATTATAACTGCGAAAGTAACTCTGTCTGTCGGTCTATTACCTCTTCACCCTTAAACCGCTGAACCAATTGGGAAGAAATTTGGTATCTAGAGAGTTTGAGCTACCAGAAAGGACATAAGATAATTTTTATCCCGCAACCATAGGTTAAAGACGGGCATGGCTGACTGACGAAGTGACGAGGAAAAGCTAGTAAAAAATATAATAAGAACAATAAAAAAAAAAAACAAATAAATGCGTTTTATATTTTTTCCTAACTAGTGCGTAAAAAGTGCACTTTGCGCACGCTTCGCATGCGTAAATTTCACTTTTTAAGGCATTTGTTATGAAAAATTGGGTTCGATACACGTGTAAAAACTTCTTTAAGACTCAGGTGATTGTCACCCTCGTTTCACTCGGGCTCCAACTTTCACCCTCGTCGAAAAAAAAAAATTTCACTTGTATCGAAATGTACTATTACGTACTTTTTACTCTGAATGAAGAGCTCTTAAAAGTTCAATTAAGTGTCACAGGAAAAACCTTTTTATTTCCTGTTGTGTTAGCATACAAAATATACACGGGGACAACACGGAAAAAACTTTGTGACATTTTTTTCCTTTGGTATTAGAAAGACCGCGTAATTCTGAGTATTAAAAAAATACAATCTTACACAAATCGACCTAGTCCCACGGTAAGCTCAGTAAGGCTTGTGTTGTAGGTACTAGACGACGATGTATATAATAGATAGATACATATAAATACTTAAATACATAGAAAACACCCATGACTCAGGAACAAATATCTGTGCTGCTCATCACACAAATAAATGCCCCGACTGGGAATCGAACCCAGGACCATCGGGTTCAGAGGCAGGGTCAGTACCCACTAGGCCAGACCGGTCGTCAATAATAACCAGTTGTATAGACATAGCCTTATAAAGTGACCAGTCTATTGAGTGTAATAACTTACAACTGTGACCTGAGGTCAGACTACACTGGTCTCTTCAAGTAAAGTGCCAGTTAGTTTTATGAATAAGTCCGCCGGACGACCGCCCCGGGCCGGACGCTAATACGCTTTCCCGGGAGAAATCTTTTCCCTAAGGAAATTACTGCTACTGTTATCCTTGTTTTTCTTTAATACAGGTATCCTTATCTGGGCCTATACATTAAGGACAACGACATACATAATACGTAGTAAGATACGGTTTATTTTTCGTTTGTTTTAAGAGTTATGGTTTGAGCAGATGTTTCTGTTAGCGTCAAAGTGCTGAATTCCTGACTGACTGCAGTCAATGCACAGCTTAAAACGTTGTACCGTAATATGGGGTGAGTACTGATTGTTGGGTTATTCATGGGGAGAGTTGAGATGACCGAGGGGTGAGTAGGTTTTTTAGTCTACGGCTACCTAAATAATCTATTCTTATTACAAATGTAACTTTTAAAAATTTTTTTATTTAAACTTTATTGCACAAAAAATAAATTTAAAGTACAAAAGGCGGACTTAATGCCTAAAGGCATTCTCTACCAGTCAACCATTGGGCAAAGCAGAGAGGATTGTAGGCGGTGCATTAAAATTTACACTTGGATATTATACACTACTTAAATACTTACATGAAGATACATACATTACTTACATATTATACAAACGTATTAATAATTAAACATAATAGATACATTACATACACATACATATACATACATATATACACAACAATTCTTGAAGCAGAAACTTAAGACTCTTTAGAGCTACCAGCAAAGAAATCACGCACATTTTTTTTAAATACAAACTTGCTGGGTGCTTTTCTAATATGAGGAGGAAGACCGTTCCAAAGCTGAGCCGCCTGAACGGTGAATGAATCCGACATGAAGCCTGTACGGCGAAAAGGAATAGTAAGAAAAAGATTGCCAGTAGACCGAAGTTGACGCTCGCGGGAGGCACCAAAGAAGTGAAAAAAATGATTTGAGATATTCGATTAAAAAAATGATTTGAGATAACTTAACCCAAACCTGCGTAAAAAAATACACTGAAATATATTGAAATTACAATTACTTAAGATTAATAAATTTCATCGGATGTAGAGAAATAATGTCAGAAAAATAACCATCTTCCTCGCGTTATCCGGGCATTTCGCCACGACTCATGGGAGCTTGGGGTTCGCGTGGTAACTAATCCCAGGATTTGGCATAGGCATTTGTTTTATAAAAGTGACTGCCATCTGACCTTCTAATCCACAGGGTAAACTAGGCCATGTTGGGATTAGTCCGGTTTCCTTCACCGAAAAGCGACTGTTTAATATCAAATGATATTTCTTACACAAGCTCCGAAAAACTTATATGTACGAGCCGGGGTTTGATTTGAACCTGCGACCTTCGGACTGCAAGTCGCACGCTCTTACAGCTAGGCGACCATGGCTTCGTCAGAAAAACAATATAACAAAACAAAATTTGAAGGTGCAAAGTCTCTCCAAGCGTCAGAAACAAAAGAAATAAATTTGACGACCGGTCTGGCCTAGTGGATAGTGACCCTGCCTATGAAACCGATGGTCCTGGGTTGAAATCCCAGTCAGGGCATATATTTGTGTGATGAGCACAGATATTTGTTCCTGGGTCATGGGTGTTTTCTATTTATTTATATTTATCTATCTATTATATATATCGTCGTCTAGTACCTACAACACAAGCCTTACTGAGCTTACCGTAGGACTAGGTCGATTTGTGTAAGATTGTCGTGAAATATAAATATGATATATATATAAATGTGAAACAAGCCGATAAAATATCTGAAGGAACTGACGCGAGTTGAACTCATAGCAGTCATAGCAACACTTCTATCTAAATATGTAGGTATAAGGTAAATAAGTAAAGTAATGCTTTGACGGCACTATCGAGCGCCGCCCCGAATCGGCTCAGGCCAAATAAAGGTAAACCTCTGAGACGTTTCAAGCTTCTGCAGCTGACAGACCGTATCCTTTTAAACGGCACATAAAATATCTTCAAATACTTCTGCGTCTCCGTGAGAGACGGGGCGGAATGCGCTGCCTGATTTATATAGGGAAAAAGTGTGTTCTCATTCATCTTATATAGTCATGGCACGGGATAGAAAAGTGTATATGTATTTTTCTATTTCTGCCAATTACGAGTAAATAGACAGAACTCATAATCATACTTTTCGATATCAGATTGTCTATGATACATCCAACTCAACTATAATATTCATTACGATACGCTCCAGACAACTATAATATTTTCAAAAATAGAACTTCATACAGTCAGCAGCAAAAGTGGCTAAGCGTTTGAAGTGTTCAAAATGACCTACACGCGCTCTTATTCTCTTGACAATAGAGACGTGTTGACTTCATTTTGAACACCTCAAACGCTTAGCCACTTCTGCTGCTGACTATACAATTTGTATACTAATTTGAGAGACATGGCAATTTTTTTGGTATCTGAATATATTTTTTTTATCTGTCACGTTATCGGCCAATCAGAGACAGTTTTGTAATGACACATGGTTTCCAGTAAATTCAGAGGCGCTACTGCCAATCACGAATATTTGTTTTCGGACGATTTTCTCTGTCACTCCCATGGCCCGCAATTTACGAATATCGTTTTTGACAGTAGCGCCTCTGTAGATACAACAACGCTACTTATTGAGTTTTGTTTTTAGAATAATTACTAGAATGTAATATTAAATTTTGTTACTTTAATTAACTCGTAGAAACATATTGTATACAATCAGCCAGCTTCGTGGCCTAAACACATTACTCGACTGAAAAGCTCTCTATTACCTATAACACGATAGTATAATAGTAGTTTATGTATCTGTGCATAATGAAGGGCATTACAACAAGAGTGTGGATTTATGAAACGAGCCGAAGGCGAGTTTCATAATAATATCACACGATTGTGTTTTAAGATGGGTTCAGAAACCGTAGGGAAATGACTTATTACTAGGGTTACTTGTAAACATTAAAAAGTCAACGAACAAAACAAATGACAGCTTGGAACGGCGGCGTTGCGTATTTCGTATCTCAGTCAATTTTTTTTTAAACCATAGACAAGCGAATGAACTCCCTATTCTACTGTCACTCGAGTTCAAATGTCGTTCGATTTATATAAAAAAAATATAACGAATTGGAGTTTCGTATCAATGGCTGTTTTAATATCTATAGATACTAAATTAGACACCCCACTTGAATTTGACAGCTGTTCCAAATTTAAATTCATAACCTCTGATGGTTGGTAATGCTGGTCATTGCCTACGGTTTCTGGACGCATTTTAGAGCACTTATGATATGTACGTAGATAAAATACTGTTATGCAATTGAATATATATACTTAATAAATACATATTACAGCACTTCTTCCTCGCGTTGTCTCGACATTTCTAAAGTGAATAAAGAAATATGATCAAAATGCTCGCCCCTTACCGTCCTCGTCGCAAAGGAACCCATCGCACTCGTTGCGTTTTTGAGCTAATCAGGTGAAGGAACCATTTTCTAGAATTTCATTTAAGTAAAAAGAAAAATTGCAACAGTGTGTTCATTAAATACATTTACAGAAATTACAATCGTATTATGATAACTACAAGTACTTAACTAGTTACAGTATAAAATCTAAAAAAGGCCCTTGAGGCATTGTACCAAGGATGCTAGAGGCATTTCCTCGTCGTATCACAATGCTGATTCGTTGTGCGAGGAAGCCGCCAGCTCTTCGGTCATACATCGACCAGTGTATTCATTATGTTAAATGGGTTGTGCTCTGAAGAACTGTTGACATGATGCCGCTTTCTACCACCGCACCGCTCGTCGTCGGCAGTGCATTCATCCTCACACCCTGGAGCCTAAAGGTCACGCACTAAGCGGTTTCAGAGGAATTTCTTCCCGCGAACACTCCCACTGTGGAATGAACTCCCTACCGAGGTATTCCCTGGGGACAGTATGAGGTTCTTCAAAAAAGGAGTGTATAGGTTCTCAAAGGGTAGGCGACGCGGTGAATCCTCTGGAGTTGCAGGCGTCTATAGGCTACCGTTACTGCTTATCATCAGGCGGGCCGTATGCTTGTTTGCCACCGTCGTTGTATAAAAAAACACTGAGACACTCTGCTCTGACCTATAAACGCAGGTGCTAGCCATCAGTGTAATGAGTTACAGATTCGATTAAGTAAATTGAGTCACACACACAGGCTATCTTAATCTCGAATTAATCTGTCCACTTAAATTATACAGCTGATTGTGCCGCGGGTAACGTCCATTGTGATCAGCTCACCTAATAACATTACAAGATAATAGGTAATCATCTAACCACCTATGTTAATACTCAGATGTACATCGTATATACATAAGATCATATGAGAAAATATGTCCCTAGACAACGGGACATCGAGGGAAAGTACGGTCAAACAATTTGATTTCTAGGCCACTTCGAACCTTGTCACAGTGACGTTAATAAGAGATCTTTTGCGTCTTTCATATAGATTTTCACTGTGACAAGGAACGTAGTGGCCTAGAAATCAAATTGGTTGACTGTACCTGATATTTAATATCAAACATTAAACTTTCAAGTTTTCTACATATAATTATTAAAAACTATTTAACGGATCTATCGTGAATAAAAAAATATTTGGATAACTTTCGCTTAGAAGTACAATTAAAATATTATCAATGTACCATTCTAATTATAAATGCGAAAGTAACACTGTCTGTTACCTCTTCACGCTTAAACCGCTGAACCAATTGGGATAAGATATTTGGTATGGAGAGAGTGTGAGCTACGAGAAAGGACATAGGATATTTTTTATCCTACAACCATACTTTAAAGACGGGCATGGCTGGCCGGCGAAGTCGCGAGGAAAAGGTAATATAAAATAATTCGGCCCGAAATGTAATGGAATGGAACACACTCGTTGACAGTTACTTTCAAAAGTTTAAAGCGAAGTGATGTTCGCAGTCCATTGCTATTTACTCAGGAATTACAATAAGCAATTACATGTGTATGATAAGTATAATCAAACCTATAATTTTAGCTAATGATTATGCTAGTATTCTATGTTTGGCAGTAGCGGCGCGTCAACTTTTTTCTTAGGCAACACGGAGCCGATATGTCTTAGCCTTTTCTTCATCTGTGAGTTCCTGTAATTGGCTCTTTGTTTTCTTATTTTTAATGCTTATTGTTCATGTAATAGCTGTTGGTACTCCTTAAATAAATAATAAATAATAATAATAATAAATAAATGAGCCCAAGGAAAACCGTTGAACTGTAGTAAAGTTAGTCAAGCCGGCGGGAAGCGGCTTGTATAAACGCGTCGCCACTGATGTCTGGTTTAATGGCACAATGTATAGTTTACGCTTAGTAGCCATGACTCTTAAAACAATAGTTAACTTAACTAACAACTGTTTATAAAATGCTAGAATATTTTAGAAAGCAATTAATTTCACAGCGAATTACTGTAAACACTGCTTATCCCGTTTCGATTGCAAAACTGAAGTGAAGCAGGAAATTAAAATAGCAAGCCGCCGAGAGCTCCGAGCAGCCCGGGCGCTGCAGCTCGGTCGGGCCGGTGTGCGGGCGCCCTTATTGCTGGCAAAGTAAATGAGACGAGATTTACGTGAAATTGTACAGAGTTGGAACTTTCGATGTTTGTCGAAGCGAGAATTCCGTTGCGCTGTTTCAGCAAAACGTGAAGTGAAGTACTATGAAGTTAAAACGTATATCTCTTGTGTGTCACAGTAGTACATACGTCGCACTTGCCCTAGTCGGCCATAGTCCAGCATAAACCGAAAATTACGAATTTCTTCATGGAAATATCTTGGTATTGCATTTTGCACATTAGTCTGATGTCTTAACATTAATTTACATGGCATTTGATGTTGATAACGACCCACAAAACCAAAAACGGGAAATACCACTCCCAGGTTTTTTAGTATTTTGCGGACAACGTAAAATATCACATACGCGAAAAACTAACCTGATGTGTTGTGGTGTTTCGCGATTTTATTAATTAAAATAGAAAAACTTTGACTCGAACCCACAACCACTGGATCACTAGCCCAGTACCCTACCGAATACAATAAATATCGAAGGAAGAAGGTCAGACGTTTCTGCATCTATCTTTGTCTATACTTTGAATGAAAAGTTCCCTGGGCAAACTATGTTTACATTTTGAAAGTAACTCGCAAATATACTTACACTACTCATAATTATGTATACATTATTCACCTTATAGCAACGGCATAGGGTGAGACAGTGTATACATGTTTATGGCCTGATCGTACTATGACAGGCGCACCCGGCGCGGAGTAGCGAGAGCCATAGTTAACTTAATTACGCGCCCTTGTTACCGGCCCCATCGACCCCGTACAAACAACGTTAATATTTACATTTACGTGACGTGAATACGTGGCTCGAAGTGGAACGCCATTTCTATATTCTATTAAACTGTTGAAGATATATATGCGGAGGAACTGGTTAGCTAATGAGTGACATAAGGTTTACTAGGACTGGGCAAGCCAGCGGTAATCTTAATATACGGCAGGAATAAGGCAAGTCATTCTATTACAGCCAGGGATCGTTACCGGTATTCTTAATACCGCTTAAAAATTAGGTATAACCGGTTATAGTTACATTTCGCTATTTATATCGATAAAGCTCAGATTAGCGGTATAATCAAAACCGATATTCAAATATATTAGAGGTTTTGCCAATTGACAGCAATACCTCTATTTAGCACTTTACCCCTAAAAACTATTACCGGTAATAGCCGTCAGTGTCAATATACTCGAGTCGTATGACATACTAATTTACTTATACAGTATATAGTTGACACTTCAGCCAGCCGTGCACATTGTGAGCGGGACTCATAGGGGTGGCGAACCTAAGCCCAATTAAAACAAATACAGATTCATCCTATTCAAAACATAATTGAAAAAAATATTTGTAGTACTTAGTAATCGTAATAAAAAATACTATGTATGTATATTCCTTGGCTGAATAGGGTTGACACATATTTAATTTATAACAAATTTAAGTAAAATGGACAAATAATTACAAACATAATCAAGGCAAACGCGTAAAAATAATTAAAAATATATGTTGACGTGATTCAGAGGTCACAATTTAAAAAGTATAAAATTCAGATTGTATATGTATAACCTTGGTACAATTCGATTTCTCACGTTTTACTGAAAAATAAAATGCAATGCAACTATATAACATAAACACAAAATCTCTCGGACTCAATAACAAGGAAGCAGAATTAACATCTTTATTTCGCGAAGTCCTTACCTGGTAATGGGTAAAATAAAAAAAAACCTTATTTATTGGTTGCCCAGAAACGAAATAAGGAACTAACCAAAACATTTTCAAAGAAATACGGCTGTAGCATTTTTAAGCATATATACCTTCGTGGGAATCAGAGATGTTTAAAGAACCAACGTTTAATATAATTCCTATTTATTTAACATAAAAGTAATAAATCAGGTAAGTATAGGTACAAATACTTCTCAAGTGTAGTGACAAGTTGACAACCCTGTTCCGACACTCATAGTTCTGTCATAAAATTATACATGAAATGGCGGCGCTACCGCGAACAACGATATTCGTAAATTTCGGACGATTGTCTCTGTCACTCTCTTAAGCCTTAATTGGAGTAAAAGAGAGATGCTCTAAATATACGAACTTCGATGTTCGTGGTACCGGGCCTAAAGTGATGAAGTATGTCTTGTCATTCAATAGAGATTTTGACAGCCATATCTTAGGGAATAAGGGATAATTGATTAACAATTTGTAAGAAACTATCGCCTTAACGACTTTAGAGCTGGAATAATATAAAGTACCTATTTTGCTCGCAAAAAAAGCGTAAGATATATGAAATCCTGCGGCGCTTCCGTCTTTCTCGAGCGAAAGCAAAGACCATTTTACCAAAAACGCGTAAGATGTACGCGGCGCTTACTTTTTTTCCGAGTTGATAAAGTTTGTATTGGAGAGATATCTTCGATTTTTAGCATATTACTTTATTATTTTTCATACTTTTTTACCGTTTAAACCTTCCCTGAGCTACTACAAATATTTCAAGACCAAAATTAGCCAAATCGGTAAAGCCGTTCTCAAGTTATAGCGTGACCAAGAGAAATAGGGGTTCATTTATATATATATAGATAGATTACAGATATAGTGAGAAATTATTTTCCTTCAGAAAAACTCGTACCTCGATCAAAATAAGACGGCATCCCTACTATCAATGAATGATTGTATTATACCTATGCATGACATTTTCATATCCATTAATATGGAACTTTATTGTTTAATGTCAAATATAATTTTTCAGTTTGACGTATAATACTAAACAATAAAGTTCCATATTAATGGATATGAAAATGTCACTTATTTAATACGATCAATCTTGGCAGTTCGGAGGTCCTCGTATTCCGATAAAGATCCGAGTCTTCCCGAAAGAAAATAATCTCTATAGTAACCATTTAGTAGTAATGTTTATTTGACATCTTATCTTTCAATTGCAATGAATACCGGTATTTAATACAGGTATTTAATATCGTAAATAGTCTAGCCATAGAGGTATGCATAAAAGCGAAATGACAACAATACCTCTAATTAGAATACAGGTATTTTTTTATTAGCGGTAATAGTCTGTCAAATGTATACAGGTATTTAATAAAACCGGTTTTACAATCCCTGATTACAGCTGGCCGGCGATGAGCCGAGGCGTTCGCAACACGACAACAGTGCCTCCATCCATAGCCATTGCTCTCCAATACGCGCCTAACGTGTCCTAGCTCACGCTCCAAAAACGGCGGGTCGCAGAAGTGTAAGGCCCGATTAAACAAAGTTCTTGGCACCGAACACAAGTGAAGCGGATGGTGGTGCGAATCTGCTCTCAGATAACGATCTGTATGCGTTGGTTTACGATATACTGTGGTTTGTAAATGCCCACACGGTCTACGCATGACAAACATTTAGAAACGGCAATTTCCCCTAATTTTCCTCTTCCACCGTGATTATGCTCCATGCCGAGCAATCGACTTATAAAACGTGAGTTACCCGCTTCTATACAATTAATATGTGTTAGTCTCACGATAGTATTATTTGGGTTTTGTTCTCTAAACATCGAGTAAAAGGCGAGGGTAATTGTGTCTGGAAGGGACGAGTGCTGGCACGAATTAGTCGCCACTGAGCACTGCAGCTCAAACAAGGACCCTGAGTTACGGTTGATTAAACTGAAAAGGCGGTCAGGAGTGCCATTCCAACTCCACAATCTTAATTTGTTGAGGATTTGTAGTAACCGGGTATGTCCTTAAACTACTTCCAACAATGAGAGGAAGAGCACAGCGAGGTACAATCACGCTTCAGTCTGGAGCAGCCCAACGAGGGAAGTACCTCCTCATTACATAAGACCACGGTCATAATAGCACTTTCAGGTATGTACTGTTGTGTTCCTGATGGTAAGGTTCCCAGAGTTAGAACCCCCATTAAAGGCCGCCTTGTGACTCCCTGGTGTGCCCATGGGCGACGATAATCGCTTACCGTTGATGGTACCTCTCTGTGCCCTACCTTTCAATGTTGGATGTAGTTTAAGGACATACCCCCGGGTACTTTCAAAACTCTCTCTTTGATGACATGTCATCATATTAATTCAGGTCCAATCCTTAAACACAAAACTATCGTGAGATTCAACCATAATAATTGTACAGAAGCGGTTAACCAATGCGAACTCCTCGTTACGAATCGAAACATGTCTAGCAATATTATACTTTTAAAACGTCCAAACCTGTTTGATATCACATCAAAATAACTTATCAAAATTATACAACTCGAATAGACCTCCGGTACCTCTAAGCTTGCAGTGCTTAAGAGACCGGAGCTTGAATAAATTTCAATGACTAATATTTCGGACGCACGGCGCCGGTGAGCCACTGCAATGAGAATGCTAATTCTCCATTCCTTCTCCTTAGGTTAGCACTAAACTTGTAAAAGCCGCTTACAAACCTAGTTTACTGACTGGTATTCATAACAATAATA
This sequence comes from Grapholita molesta, assembly GCA_022674325.2. Lineage (NCBI taxonomy): Eukaryota > Metazoa > Arthropoda > Insecta > Lepidoptera > Tortricidae > Grapholita > Grapholita molesta. The sequence goes on from CP053136.2 coordinate 16,494,147, forward strand.
CCTAGACTTATTGAATCGCGCGGTAACCGTAAAGGTAGATTAGGTAATATTGTACCAATTGTACATATGTATTGAGAGACTGGTTGCGTGGTTGTGGATGGATCAAAGGTGAAATTCAGAAGGTGGTACTTGTGGCGCACATAGCCCGGCGCCTTTCAGTCCAGCCATAATAACAAGACATAGACAGAGTGGTGGAGTGGAGCCGGAGAAACAAGCTGCAGTTTAATGTAGACAAATGCGTCACTATTACATTCACTCGGTCCAAAACACCACTTAACTACAACTATGTTGTAGCAGGAGCGCAGTTAGAGTAACCTCCGTTAAGGATCTGGGAGTAGTTATAAACAGTGACCTCTCATTCGGAGCCCATATCGTTAGCGTTTGTAAAAAAGCATTTGAAATTCTAGGTTTCGTACTCCGGCAAGTTTCAGGCTTTACAAATGTAAAAGCAGCGGTAGCTATGTACAACGCGTTAGTAAGAAGCCAACTAGAATGCAATGCTGCAATATGGGCCCCGCATGAGGTTAAATATAGCGTTATGATGGAAAGGATACAAAATAAGTTCACAAGATACATATACTGGAAAATGTATGGAGTGTATCCTTTCTATCCACTCATGTATCCTACTCTTTTTGTATTGGGAATGGTAGGGTACAGCAAATTGGAAACTCGTAGGGATCTAGCTTTGGCATACTACTTGGTTCGGGTTCTCCGTGGAAATATCTACCACCCGGACATCCTGCGAAAGTTATGTTTATACGTTCCCGACAGGTACAGGGAAAGACGGCGGCGGCCGTGGCTGCTAGCAGAGCCGGCCGGCAAGACTAACCTGCTTCGAAAGTCGTCCCTCAGCCGCACCATCCATACTCTAAATCTGGTTGCCGAAAAGACGGATCTATTTCATTGCAGCATGTGTGAATTTATTAAAATCTGTGAATATGTGTTGTGTTACTATGTGTAATTAGAATAAGGTACTTTAAGGCACTATTGTATTAGGATTTATTCTGTAATGATAGTAGCTGTTATTAAATAAATAAATACAAATAAATAAATACAAAATAATGAACGGCAGTCACAATAAAAAATAACGTGTTACTACTACTTAGTTACAAACGACTGAATTCACGTGTACTTATATCGCACTAGGCGCCATGTTTCAGGTTAACTGTGGTAACCATTCTCAAGCAGAGTCACCCGAAACATATCGCCTATTATAGTGCGATATATGTACCTAAGGTAGACTTGTTTTCATCCATTTGTAACTTAGTAAAATTAAGTGTAAGGTAGATTAGGTATATAAGGCCCACCATTATTTAAAACGAAATATCTGTCGATATAATCAGGATAACAAGTAAAACTCATTCCATATAGACGACACGTTTATTTAAATTTCTTCATAAATGAAAATAACAGTGAAAATATTAGTGTATTTGAGGTTACTGTAAGTTTTTTTAAACTACTGTTTTGGGCCTTATTAAACACTATGTAGGTAATAAAGCCCGCCAAAGAATTGATCATATTAACGTAAATAACAGGTTTTTAAACTTTTTAACGTCACACTTACACATGAAACAATATTTGGTACCTTCATAACATGAGGATATTTATAATTTGTCTTTTTATTTGCCTTTGGGCCTTATTATACTAAACATATCAGAAATCGACGATTTTACTCTAAAATAGAAAGAACTAACATAAAATTAAACCTTTATTTGTTACAGCACTTGGTAACATAAATATTTACCAAAATAAAAAAGTACCGCTCATAATTTATCAATCAACCATAATTTTGTGGGCCTTTTTGAACTAAAGGCTTTATATAAAAGCTAATTTCAAATAAACATATTATTCTTAATCCCCTCTTCTCACAGAATTTGTAGGTATGCTTGTGTACGAATTGTCAAAATCGACTAGTTAGCTGTTTTTTGTTTATTTATATGTTTTATATCTATTGACGCATTTCAAATTTAAGTCTACCATTACGTCTCATACGTTTAATAAGGCCCGGGGCCCGGGCCTTGTTACCTACTCTAATAGTGGGCCTTATTAGCTAAAGTAAAGGTTCTAGAATAATGACGATTATTAAACATAAAAATTTACATGAAACTAAAAACTTACCTTTCTACATATAGCCAGGTTAACCTCTGTTTAGATCCAAATTAAAAAATAACACAGTGCATAATCAAAAACCTCCAGAAAACGCAATTTTCTTTTAGTAAAATTTACATCAAGCGCAGCCGTAACCTCACCCAAAGACTGTTTGGAAGGTCCTGACAAAATGTCGGCGCGTTCGAATCCAACCGCTGTTGTCAGCTCGTTTTCTCTACTGCTTCTTTGTGTACGTGAAGTGTCGAACGAATAATACTATTGGAAATGTGATTTTTGGCTTCTGGGCCTTATAACCAGCTGGGCCTTATATGCCTGACCTACCTTATTGTATTTATTAAATGCCACCATAAATTTCCATTACCAGAATCCGAATGTTAAATAACAAACGATAACTCACACATGCACATTTTGCTGACATAATGCATCGCGGCCATTGTCCTGGAAATAATCGAGTGACAATTACAGCCTGATGAAATGGTGTGCATTACCTGCGGGCGTTGTGCAGTCGCAACTTGCACCGACACGCATATTATTGTCACAAGTACTGGAGCGACGCGGACACCCCAGTGAGATAGGGCCCCGTGTGAACCTTGTGTGTTTATTTTTGGTACAGAGTTCTTACATTCAAATTCAAAATGAGCTATATATCTATCAGCCACAGACGTCCACTGCTGGTGCTCCCTCATAGATCTCCACAGGGATCGATCCAACCCGGGCTCACCCTAAATACTAGGTGTTCTCACATGATTATTGACTGAGCCCCACGCCAAACTCAGAAGGCTTGGTAACCGCGAACATCGAAGTTAGTATATTGCAAGCATCTTTCTGTTTTACTCCAATTAAGACAGTAAGAGTGACAAAGACGTTCGAAACTTACGAATATCGTTTTCGCGGAAGCGCCGCAGGCTTGTATTGTGGGTAAGTCAACCATATAATTAATATACTAATATGTATATTTTAAACTGTTACTACTACTTAGTTACAAAAGGATAAACTCACGTGTAATTATATCGCACTAGGCGACATGTTTCGGGTAAGCTCTGGTACCCATTTTCAAGCGGAGTCAGGATATCGCGTTGAGAGTGTATCGCTCACTCAAACAACTCATAAGCGCTGTGTCAAATCTACAAATAAATGCCTTTACTGGAATTCGACCATGGGCTTCATATGCTAGCGACTCTTTACTATGCCAAACCGGTCGGCAAGCATTGCAAAGAAAATGCAAGCAAACGCAACGATATAGAAACGTTGAAGCAAAACGCGGTTTATAGTTTATTGCATTTTCCATTTATATTAAACGAGAATAAAAATATCTGAAGTGTCGCTTAAAGTTCCAGAGCAGAAACAATAACAAAGTGCTCGACGACGTTTAGCGGTGCGGCTGCCGGGTAGAAGCGGGGAGCAAAAATATAATTGAGCGTGGAAATAAAAACATAATTGAGCCGTGCAGTAATGGCGGCGGGCTAACGAGCGGCGGCGGGGCTTCTAATTACGAGCAGGCGGGCGCGGAGGAGGGCGCGGAGGCGGCCGCGGTGCACTCTGGCTCGTGCTTAAAATTATTATTGATCATCAATTTTTTTTTGTTACATGGAGCGCGTTCACAGACCTCAAGCGATCATAATCAGCTAGCTAAAATGGTAGGGATTTTATAGTTACCTATTTCCAGCTACCAGGACCTAGTTACCTGCGCGCACAAACTTTTTGAGGAAATCACGAAGCGACTTGTTGATTTGTGCACCTATAACTTTTATAGAACATTGTACAGTCAGCGTTAATAGTAACGTATGAAACAACGCCCCAAAAGTATCTGTCATCCTGTGTTTTTTTTTACAAATGAGATATTTTCTACAGTTCGCGTTTCAAAGCTTCTATAGCTGTCTCTTTTTGTGAAGCAATTTAAAATTGGTAGTTACTTTGGCCCTTCCGTTTTCGCAACTGCGTTATTGCAACCAGTTATGACTTAGGGTGCATTGCCGTGTGATGCCGGCTGACTAGAATAGCACCACCCCATCTCCTCCCGCGGGTGTCGTAAGAGTCGACAAAGGGAAAAATCCTACGGACGGGCAGCAGCGTGCGTCGAAACCCAATCTACAGCTACTGCGGTCGCCAACCCGCCTGCCAAGCGTGGTGACTATGGCAACTACCCCCAAGATGATACAAGTCATATTTGTGGGAGACCTATGTCCAGCAGTGGACTGCATACGGCTGAAATGTATGTAACTGGCCTAGACACTGACACTGACCACTAACTAGGTCGTAAGATTCGAGCCCGTTTCTCTTTTACTCGAATTTAAGGCGTCATGAGAGTGATAGAAACCATCGTCAGAAATTCACAAACCTCGATCCGCGGGAGCACCGCTGCTTTGTACAAAGAAATAAAAATCTTCGATCGCAACTGGTTGCGAATGAAGAGTGAGAACTATTAAGTCACTGGTTAAGAAAAGCAGTTGCGAAATGATGCTGACTGTACAACAGTGTTAAAGCCATTGTAAGGACACAGTGTATTCTTGTTCCCCATAAACGGTGGACTCGCGAATAATCTGCCAATTTGCAGGACTAATAGAGGCAATTACAGCGGGGAGTGTTTATTTTGCGAGTTTCGTCTTAACGCAGCGTTAGTGAGGCGTGCGCCGAGAACTGCGGCAGCCATTAAGATTTCTGTAAATACTGCCTTAAATTACTATTTGGTTTATAAAATGACTTCAAAATAAGTGAAATATTAATTTTCGGAGCAGACAGTAACAAGGCGGTCACGGGGAAATGAATCTCACAAACTTCAGCCGGGAACCACCGGAGAATGGGCAGCAGCGTTCCAAAGAGTGGCGGAACACACTGCGAACGCCAACCCGCCTGCTAAGCGTGGCATTTATCACATTAAACCCCCCATACTGCTTATGGCGGTTTTCAATGGATTTGTATAAAGTTCTGTGTTATTCGTAAACAGCATGAAAGAAATTAAAAATGAAATACTCTGATCTAGATCTGATCTAGCCAATATTTTAAATGGATTGTCGCCATCAGATATATCGGAGCTATGGAGGTGGTCACTAATATCTGAACATGCACTGTATAGCCTTGAAAATAGAGGCCTTTAATTGAAATAGATGACATATATATTAAGAACAAGAAGTGTCCAGGTTCTCCGGCGCCCGAGGCAGGATTGGAACCCGCATCTCCAGCTTTCCCGGCTTTGCTCATTTATATAATAGTCATTAATAACTTTCATATTACAACACTCAACAAACTCGATCTTTACTCGACAGGCTTTTAGTTTCAGTATTTATATTAGGTGTTATCTAGTTGGTGCTTAGTTTTAATGTAGTTTACTTTATCATTAATTTAGTTTTATAATTCTAATTGTAAGCTTTGTGTTATATTATTTGCGTTAGCCGTTAAATAAAGCCTATTAAAATTATATATAGTTAATAAGATCAAGAAACCGTAAAATATCTTTGTATTTAAACTTTCATAATACATTGTAATATTTTAGAAATGATATATTATATACTCTTGAGTGCGTGACGGGCCGGCGACGCGAAACACTCAGCACTATTAGTGCTTGAAAATGGAGGCCTATGGTCTCCGAAACCTGTCACGAGTGACTAAATAAACGTGAGTAGAAACGTGTTTATCATTTATAAAATAAAATAACGTTTTGTTTACAATAATTTATGTTAGTTTACAATGTTAAATAACCTCACCAAACTAACAGAGCCCTGAGTTTAAGTTTTAAACGTATCTTTACGTCACGAACGCGTTTGCGTTTCCCATATAAATAACATTATCACTTACGCGTTCGTAAACGTTTTTTTACATCAAAAGAAACTTACACTACTAGAGCTTCAGAAAAGTTTGTTGGTCTCTAGATCAGGGGGCCAATTTTTGGGAGTCGTGCGTTCAAATTCAAAAAACTTTGACGACAAAAATAATCGCACACATAAGTTTATCACCATTAATTTAGCACGAAATGTATGGTTTCAATGCCTACGATTATTAATTTCTGTTAGTCATGTTTCTAAAATACCAATCCAGTTTCTGACAGAGTTTAAAATGTCACGTTTAGAGTAATCGACGCTTAAAAATCGGTACACGTAAAGTTCTTGACACTTTATAAAGTAACTTATCTATATGACGACCGGTCTGGCCTAGTGGGTAGTGACCCTGCTTATGAAGCCGATGGTCCTGGGTTCGATTCCCAGTCAGGGCATTTATTTGTGTGATGAGCACAGATTCATGTTCCTGGGTCATGGGTGTTTCTATGTATTTAAATATTTATATCGTCTAGTACCTACAACACAAGCCTTACTGAGCTTACCGTAGGACTAGGTCGATTTGTGTAAGATTGTCCCGAAATATTTATATTTTATTTTAATATTTTATTTATTTATCTAAGGATAAGTTTGACACAAATACATGTAATATAATTTTCACGTTTAGTTCTGCTTGTTTTATACAACAACACAGTGTTTATAAAGCACTATACACGTTCTATTTAAGAGTTCGCCGGTGCAGCTCACGGCTCCGTGACACAAAGCGAGCTATCCGGGGAATGCGGGGCTTCGTGCAACTTGCAACAGAGGTGCAGCTGCAACTCTGCAACTCTGGAAACTCAGCCAGCTCCGGACAGAGCACTTACCCGCTAGCACAACGAATGATTTATTTGAACTTTATTTACGTCTCAACTGAAAGGACAAAAATATAATAAAAGAGAGGGTGAAACAAAATTAGAAGCTAAAACTCAGTATATAAACTGGTTAAACACTTCGTAGATCAGCGTTCAGCGTATCAGCATCACGACTCAGCGAAAAAAGCAGCGTCTTAGGTTCGGCAGAAACCAATTTTGACTACTTATACCATTAGAATAGATGAAAACTTAGCTATAGGACCTGGCTCATGTAGTAGTAACGTGTGTACACGCATGTCGGCGATCTATAGGTATTCAAATTTTGACGTAAGTTTTATATTAATTTTATAGACAACTACATAGACATGGTCCTTCAGATAAATATTTCCCCTATACTAGTTTTTGTATTATTTGATTTTACCTCATATACATAAAGCCTTTGATTTGAATCCGTGGTTCAAAAGTTTGAGGAGATCCACTTTTAAGCTTTCGGAACAATACAATCCGAAACTAATGGTTTTATCATCAAAACCGGTAAAATTGAATACCTACCTAAGTCTACGCAACGCACCAGTACTTACTTCCTCCCCCACCCTTAGTAAGAAAGAGAGTGTTTATGTGTAATAACCATTTTTTTTTTCTGAACGCACTTGCAGAATACATGCAAAGTAGTCTGTGATTGAACCAAATGCGGCCCGTCTGTAGCGCGGCGTATCGGAAGTGTCTGGACCGACTCATTTAACTTGGAGTCCGTACTCGGTCCATTAATATCTGTAATCGAATTTTATAAGCTTTAAACTCACGCTGTACAATATACCGGATTGGATGTTACTGGACCGGTCAATAATATATATGTACCTACTGTATATTTGTGTTTTTTTAGTATAGCATTTTTTTGTTCTAGCATACAACATCATGTAACAGCCAGTTTGTAGACCCTAGTGGCGAACAATCACAATACCTGGCACGGTACTATTTGAGTACTTTGAATGCTACGAACTATATGACGCTGACTGTACCGCGAACATCGAAGTTCATATGTTTCGAGTATCTTTTTATTTTATTTCAATTTACGGCACGACAATGAGCGACTTGCAGCGTGGCAAGCGTTTTATCTGTTCATTGCCCGGTCAAGACCCGCAATGCACTGCGGTTAGTTGGGATCACACGCAATGAACAGATAAAACGCTTGCCGCGCCCCAATTCGCGCAATGTCGTGGCCGGGCCGTAAGGCGTCATGAGAACGACAGAGAAAATCGCCCAACAGTTTTTCGCGGTAGCGCCTCTGATGTGTTTGCAATATGAGGCTGATAACTGTGCGTTTTAAACAGTCGACTCAACGATATATTTAATTATTTACACTTTTTCACCTTAATCCTTTATAATATTATCTTTGACGTCGACTGTACATAAAACAACCTAGACAGTACGAGTATGCTCATTAAAAGGCTTATCTTGTAAGTATTAAACGACGATATACATATTCAAATATGTAGATAACGTCCATGAGCCAGAAATAAATATTCATGATAAACACTTTCCATAACACTTTGCTGAAAGCAGCGAAAGACCTGGAGTTGTGGGGCTCTATGGGAGAGGCCTTGGCTCAGCGGGACACATCTATGGGCTATTAAATAGTTTTTTGAGCATTGAGAGGGTTTCAAAGCAAGAGAGGGAAACACACTTTGCTACCGAGTGAAACACTATTCACCTCAATACTGCGAGAAAAAAATAATCAATTTTTATGAAATTACTTTGCACTCGTGTGAATAACATGTAACTTTGCTATAAAGACTAAAACAGTTCTTTCCGAGCTACAGAGGTGAAAAAAAACACTTAGTGAAACACAAGTAAACGCTCTTACCGGGACTTCTAGCTTCATAGGCAGTAGAGCTACTAAAAAGTAAAAGTAGGCTATAAAAGGTTACGCTTAAACATCAACCTTCCTCACATCAACTTAATAAACATGTGTCGGTGTTTATAGTACCTGTATGCAGTTGTTAGTGCAACATTCCCGCCGTTCGCCGCGGCCCGGCCTCGAGTGCACCCACGCGGAGTCACTCCGCTCCGCGGGCTTCTCGGCGAAAACTTCATTTATTCTCCACAGCGTGCGAACAGACTCCCCCCTCCTCCCGTGGGGAGGGCCGGCCCCTGAATAAATGATAAGTGTATTTGTGCGCAGTTTGCAAAGTCCACCCGCGAGGAATTTTAATTTTGCGTTTATTTCGACAGCTGCACCGAGCGCGCGCAGTGCAGGCGTTTGATATAGTATTGGATGGAGTTGGATTCTTTTGGTTTAAAGATCATTAAGAATTTTACATTCACTTATTACGGGAACTTAAGATTAAAACTATGAGCGTTTGGCAAGAACAAGCGGGTAGTCTTACACAGTAAGTTACTTAAATAAGCCGGGTATGTCCTTAAACTACGTCCAACAATGAGAGGTAGGGCACAGCGAAGTACCATCACGCTTGAATCTGGAGAAGCCCAACTGGGGAAGTATCTCCTCCTTACAGAAGACCACAGCCATAATAGCACTGCTACCTTTCAGGTATGTAGTGTTGTGTTCCTGATGGTGAATAAGTTTCCCAGAGCTCCAACCCACTTATAGGTCGGCAACGCGCTTGTCACTCCCTTGGTGTTGCGAGTGCCCATGGGCGACGGTAACTGCTTACCATCAGGCAATCCGTCTGCTCGTTTGCCACCTTTGTCATAAACCTTTTTTTTGGACCCTGACTAAGGCTCTATGACCATTCGGCACAGAAGGGCGATCAGACTGTGTGGGGGAAGGTAGCCTTCAGAAAATCCAGGACCATTCCGCACCAGACTTGACTAGTAGAGATTGGAACTATGATGAGATTATCACTGTTGTCAAGCTGGCATTTTGGTGGTTTACTTAAATTATATAAAAGCGTTGAATATTAGAATTTTGTTCAGCATCAGAATTCAGAGCAGAGAAATTACAATAAACTATTCATAGTTACAAGTGAAACGTTGTTCACAAAATACACATTAACTGCTGCATATGAAACTCGAGAAATGAAACTATTTTGCTACGAAACACTTCCAAATTAACATCAGTGTTACCAGTATACATAATACTATGCAATATAATAATATGAACAGCCAGAGAGATGGCAGCACTGCGCCTTTGTTGACATTGGCTCCGTAAACTAGGATTATTTGACAATGATCATATAAGTATATTTCTAGTCAGGGTTTAAGTAAAATTATAATTATGTAATTAGGCAGGCCCTACGCCAGGCGAAAATAATAAGTACTTACATGATTTTTACCCAGAAATACTACCCAAAACATAGTTAAAACTCGGACGCGTTTTTGAACGAACCACTTTATATTTTCTTACAAATATTTTACATAATTGGCCATTAACGTCAGGCAGTGCCACTTACTATTATTCTATACAAGTAATTGAATTGAAACAAAATGAAGCGATGAAAACAACATTGAAAGGAAGGCCACATTCAGACGGGTCAGTATAAATTAGTTTAACGAAGCCATGTATCTTTCTACTCGCACACAAGAAATTGAGCTCAGGAAGAAGCGAGTGCTTGTATTTGAATACAATTTCGATACGCACAATGTTCAAAAAAATGTGAAATGAAATTGTCCTGCTCGCCTGAAAATATACCGCGGGAAATAACGGGCATTGCTTTATCGAGGGTCTTTGTGTCGCGAAAATGTCTCTCTCTATCGGCCTTTATACGAGGAAAATGTGTCGCGTATTACACTCAAGGAAAAATAATACAGTTGTTAGATGTAGCCAGCGCCGGGCGAGGCGCCGGGCCCATCTACATACATATATGTACATACAATGTGAAAGTCTTATACGGGCAAATCTCTTAACGGAGGGTAGAATAGGACATAAGAAATATATTTAGTTAACTTTTACTTAGAAGTGCAATTAAAATTTTATCCATATAAAAAAATTCGGCCCGCATGTAATGCAACACACTCGAGTTAAACACTCGTTGACAGTTAGTTTCAAAAGCTTATATCGCGTAATGTTCGCAGTACATTACTGCTCAGAAATTTTACAAAAAATTATTACATGTGTATAATAGGTATAATTTAAAAACCTTTTCGTTAATGATTATACTGGTAAATCCTATGTTTGGTTTAATTCTTTGCCCGTATTAGACTTCCACACAGTATATCAGTATAGGACTTAGAGCGGCGCGGTGGACCGTACGAACTTCTAACTTCGTGGGTAACTTCAGTTTAAATACTTATGATATATTTACGAGTACTTGACATATTTTGACAACAGGTCTGGCTTAATGGACAGTAACCCGCTAAAGCTGGTGGTCCTGGGTTCCAATCCCGATAAGGGCGTTTATTTGATGAGCACAGGTTGTTCCTGAGCCATGGGTATTCATTTTATTTTATTAGAAACAAAGTCAAATCGAAGTACAAGAATATTATGATTAAATCTAGACTTACAGTTTCCTTTATTTAAATATCAAGCCTAACAACATTTAGTGAAATAGTACTGTGAAAGTAATAGTAAAGGAAAAATAATAAAAAAAAGAAATTTTATACTTTTCGCCATACCGAATGTTAGCTAACAGTTCTGTTTATATGTATAAATGTGTTATCGTAATCAGAGTTACAGCTTTCACTTAAATACTAGTTGTTTATGGAGTTCGAAAAATATAATTTGTATCATGTAAATAATTACAGCCTGTATTATGTTTTTTTTGAAATCTTAAAACATTGAAGCACCCTGTGTATTCCCCGTATGTGACGAAAACCCTAACGAGACTACGAATAGAGAACCCGCCAAGGGGGTTCCTGGCACTCAATGTGTTAATATAAACTTAAAATTATCAAAAACTTATACAACAATACTAACCTAAACATTAAATACTCGTAGTAAATAAGAACTAAAGTTTGGATATACAGCCTTGGCCACCAGTATTGAGTACCCATGCTTTTTACATGAAAACTCGATATTTTAGTGCAGTATCTACATCTTTTCCGATGACATATTTTCTATTAATTTAAAAACTGATCTAGTATTAGTCGTGAAAAATTGCAATAAATCATTTCGTTGTAAATCCGATTTCTGGTGCTATTTGTTTTCTTATTTATTACGTACTTACTTTTAAGTAGCTGGTGTTCTCTGATTGTGTACATGTGTAAAGATTTTAAATATTAGATATTTGTTTAACTGTATTTAGAATGAGATGGTTTTAAGAGTTAGAAGAAAAAAGTGTGCTCAATATGTTTGGGCAAGGCTGTATTTCTGTAATATTTTATGTAAAATTACGTTTTTGCTCACCTTTAGCAACTCGCGAGATATGTCTCGGAGAGCATACAAATACATTATTACAACACTAAACCTTATTAAGCTCAAGAGCCATATGAGTTGCGTGTGCAAATACGAAGTGTGCATGCAGAGACACGCGCTGCCTCTCCGGAGTTAACACGCGCTTACGAGAGCAAACAGTACCCTTACCATGAGTTGTGACATTGACGTTTTCGATAACGAGTATCGAGTTTACTATCTGTGCATCTCACTTTTTTTTTATGACATAGGCGGCAAACGAGCAGACGGATTGCCTGGTGTTAAGCAATTACCGTCGCCCATGGGCACCCGCAACACCAGGGGAGTCACAAGCGCGTTGCCAGCCTTTAAGGGGGGTTGGAGCTCTGGGAACCTTACTCACCATCAGGAACACAAAACTACATAACTGAAAGGTGGCAGTGCTATTATGGCTGTGGTCTTCTGTAAGGAGGAGGTACTTCCCCAGTTGGGCTGCCCCAGATTCAAACGTGATGGTCAACGCTGTGCCCTACCTCTCATTGTTGGACGTAGTTTAAGGACATACCCGGGTCCAAAAACTATTTTAGTGCGACCGAGATGCACAGATAGTAAACTCGATACTCGTTATCGAAAGCCTCAACGTCACAACTCATGGTAAGGGTACAGGCTCGATGGGATCGTAAATACTTCGGCACTTAACGTATACAGATACACGCGTGCGACACATCATCATCTTCCTCTCGTTGCCCAGCATTTAGACACGGCTTGTGGGAGCCAGAGGTCCGTCAGTCGACGACTCACGGCTGAAAGGAAGGATAAAAAACGGGTCATAATACAGTTACTGTTGCTGTGGCAACGAGAGATACTGAATACTTTTTTTTTTTTATGTCATAGGCGGCAAACGAGCAGACGAATTGCCTGATGGTAAGCAATTACCGTCGCCCATGGGCACCCGCAACACCAGGGGAGTCACAAGTGCGTTGCTGGCCTTTAAGGGGGGTTGGAGCTCTAGGAACCTTACTCACCATCAGGAACACAACACTACATACCTGAAAGCTAGCAGTGCTATTATGGCTGTGGTCTTCTGTAAGGAGGAGGTACTTCCCCAGTTGGGCTGCCCCAGATTCAAGCGTGATGGTCATCGCTGTGCCCTACCTCTCATTGTTGGATGCAGTTTAAGGACATACCCGGGTCCAGGTACTTGATATGTGGTTGATACCTTCAATTATAATGTTGCATGATTAATACCACCACTTAATAATATCGGGGTATAATCCAAATGTGATTATTACATGTTATTATGCTATTTATAATTAAACAGATCGTAACGAGCGAGTCGGAAACGCCACAATTCCCCGGGCTCGGGCATGGCTCTAATGAAGGCCGCAGCGACCAGCGCGCCGCTGCCTCCCTCGCCGCTAATTAATCATTATTATTTCACAAATTACATTAAATTAATAAAACAGTCAGAAGTCAGTAAAAAAATGTGTCTTGCATCAATGATGATGATTTCGCTAATGTTTGACTTTTTATGTTCCGTAAAACTACCCAACTATAGTGCGATAATGCAACTATGGTCCAAACCTTTAATTCATAATTAAGTATCAATCCTAATGTTCTTTTTGGTTTTTTCTCCATTAATTCATTCATTTATGAACTTATTTGGGATAACTCGGGGCATCTATAAGCGCGTGACCAAATATTTTATCGATATTAAAATATATCGATGTTAATGACAACATCTAAATTTTATAAGACATAATTATAGAAATATTCATTTAGCCATTTTGTAAAAAATACATTAAAACGGGTATTTACATGTTTATTTTAAAATAGTTTTCATGATATACAATCAATATTTTTTTCATGTTCGTCGGTATTAATAATTATGCCCTGAGTTATACCATACAATCAGTAAATTGTAATAAGCCATACCTGGGCTTATTACTATTTACTGATTTAAAACTCTAGAAATAGAAATTAGTGACATATCGAGTAGTAATATATATTGACATTTTTTATCAATATCAAATCCTTATAACTTGCCCTGAGTTGTCCCAGGTCTGTATATGAACAGCCGTTGGTTTTTAACTGTGTAGTTTAAATAATACTTAGAACTAAACAAAGATATTCAACTTAGTTTTGGACCATTGTTGGGAGATCTTGGACAATAGTTGGATAGTTTTACGATTCGAATTTTTTACGTGAAATGAAACATTGTAATATTTTATGACAGGCCGGCGGCGCGAGCGGCGAGGCGAACCGACACTCGGCACTCTAGTGCTTGAAAATAAAGACCTATGCTCTCTAAAATATGTCGCGCGAGTGCCTAAATAAACTTGAGTTAAGCCATCGTTTTCATTCATAATGTATTTACAGGTTTTTGTTATTTTGTTTGTTTTTTTTTTTCTATTTATAGTTTTAAGCCCCTCAACACCTCTGACGTGTTCATGCTTCATGTAGCATTATGAGGTGCAGATGGAAGGCAGTGGAGCGGCAGGCCACTCGTGACATGAAGAGGCTTGAATTATTCATGCAGCTCGCTAGTGCCCCTTGGGAAGCTACACCAAGAGTCTTGCACTCAAGGCTCGGATACCGGTTACATTTCCAAACCGTTATTGGTGCAAAACCTTTTCATTTCGGTTTCACTCGCGAAACCGTTATTTTTAAACCGGTTTTTAGGGGAACATTTTCATAAAGTTCTTGTCAAGTTTACCGGTTTGGAACTTAAACCGGTTTATTCCAAAAAAGCATAAGTTGCTAGTAGCAATTTGCTACGTGTCTGTATTTACGCAGCATGTCTGTATTTAAACCGTAAACCGGTTTAGGTTTTAATAAAGTTCTTCAGACGTTCTCATAATAGTTCAGAGTAAAACCGAAATAAACCGGTTTTAACAGCTATTTTTTAAACCGGTTCCGAGCCTTCCTGGTCCCGATACATAAACATGCCCAATATACATAATGATTTATAGAGACGACAGGAGTCGCCTAGTGGGTAGTGAGGTAGTGACCCTGCCTATGAAGCTAATGGTCCAGGGTTCGTAACCTGGTAAGGTGATTACACTTATTTGTTGTTTAAGGTGTTTTACCCGGTATTGTTTCTTAAAATCACTTTACAAATATATAAAGCTGATGGTCCTGTGTTCGAATCCCAGTCAGGGCATTTATTTGTGTGATTAGCACAAATATTTGTTCCTGAGTCATGGGTGTTTTCTATGTATTTAAGTATTTATAAGTATCTATCTATTAAGTATATATATATATATATATCGTCGCCTAGTGCCTACAACACAAGCTATACTGAGCTTACCGTAAGACTAGGTCGATTTGTGTAAGATTGTCCGGAAATATTTAAATAATTATTTATTTATTTATTTTATTTATCTTAGATTAGTCATTGTCGTGGTTCACTAAAGATTTCTGACACTCATAAATTTGGTATTAATTTACTTTTTTTTTTGTTGTGGAGACATTCTGTTAAGCGTCTTTGTTACGCTAGCGACACACATATCGAAAGGGTATTTATTTGTGTAATGAGCACAGATGTTTATCCCTATGTAATTGTTTTTTTTGTATGTATTTAAGGCTTGCGGCTGATAGGTAGGCAGTTAATGATGTTGTAGTCGGGTAAAAAACGAAAGTACTCGCGTGTTTCCCGTGGACAAGTAGTGTTAAATGCACACGTGTGACTACAGGTGAGACAAAAACAAATATTATGGTGCCTTATTTGTACCAAAGCGGTAGAAGTTCACCAGTCCGTCAAGTAGTTTAAAAGAAAAATAAAGAGAAAATATCTTTATTTTTCAATTTAGGCACATTACATGCACTTATGAACGTCAAAGAAAAATCTACACCGGTTCAAACCCTACACCTCTGACCCGAGAAGATACCGGCAAGAAACTACGGCGGGACTTATTTTTTCAATACAGTGATACATCAAATCTTAAAGTACTTACATAATTATGCGTAGTCCGATAAGAAAACATATCAATAAACAACAGTTTATTACAAGATATAACTGAAAATACTAAAATATAAAAGTAAAAATAATAATGTATAAACAAATTCGACTTCACAAAATAGACATACTTTATTTATTAGAACTGTGTCGTTTACTCACTACAATCGTCTAAACATGAAGGTACTTCTCAGTCGTACTAGGAACACTCCTATACATAGTTATATCGTAGCTATTATGATTAGTGTCTTTAATGTATTATGTTCTAGTGTCTAGTGTTCCAGAGTTTCCCAGTTGTTTGCTAATTTGTTATTAAAGCGTGGCACCGCAAGTTTGACGCGAAGGTTGCTCCACTACACGTGTCTGTGTGGCACAAACTAACAACCGTACTTAGTTAACTATGCTGCTTATACTTAACATTAACTTAAAAGAAAATATGAAAAAGAGCTTCTAGAAAATTCAGTAAAAAATAACAAACTACTTTGGAAAAACATAAAATCACTAACATATACTAATAAAGTAAATAAATTTCACACAGAGCTTTTAAACATAAAACCTTCAATCACACAGTCAGCAAATTACATAAACACACACTTCGCTAATGTCGGAAAAGAGTTAGCTGAACAAATTATCCCTGATTCTCAGAGCGACTTAAACGCATTTTTCAATGAACTTCCCGTGCATCCTGGGTCTTTCGTCTTATTGCCTACTAACCAAACGGAAGTTTATAACACGCTAGGAAGTCTTAAATCTAATAGCGCGCCCGGTTGGGATAATATCTCCACAAGTTTCTTGAAATACGTATCTAAAGAAGTCATTCCAATTATAACGCACCTAATAAACCTCTGCTTTAGCTTAGGAGTATTTCCAAAATATCTAAAACAGTCCTTAATAACGCCTGTGTACAAGGGTGGGGATAAAGAAAATATCACTAATTATAGGCCAATTTCTGTTCTGCCGGTAATCTCTAAAATTCTAGAAAAGCTACTTAATACTAGATTGATAAACTATTTGGACAAATTCAACCTTCTGTCGACATCGCAGTTCGGATTTAGACACGGTAAATCAACTGAGGACGCAGTAGCTTCTCTTACCTCGATAGTTGTAGATCATCTTGACAACAATAAAAAGAGCCTGACGGTCTTTCTTGATCTAAAAAAGGCCTTTGACACAGTTTCCATTCCCATACTTGTGCAAAACTGGAAAAAAGGTATCAGGGGTACGCCGCTTGCACTTTTCATAGACTACCTGTACGGCAGGCAACAAAGGGTTAAGCTGGGTGAATGTAGTAGTGAGATTGAAGACGTGCTCTACGGCGTGCCCCAGGGAAGCGTTTTAGGTCCAACTCTATTTTTAGTTTATGTAAACGACCTCTGTGACATGGCCATTCCTAAAGCTAACATATTTTCTTATGCTGACGACACAGCTGTTATCTTTTCGGGAAAAACATGGGATGAGGTGAAGGTCAATTCTGAAAAGGGTATGGCTATGATTTCGAAATGGCTAAAGATAAATTTGTTAACACTTAACACGAATAAAACAAAATACATCTGCTTTAGCATCACAAATTCCACTCAACCTAACTTTCAAATGGACCTTAAAATTCATTCATGTCAGTCATCCAACTTTTCTACCTGTAATTGTCCCATTATAGAAAAAGTAGCTGAAATAAAATATCTAGGGGTGCTCTTAGACCAACAATTAAACTGGTACTCTCACCTTGACCAAATCACTAGTAGAGTTAGGAAAATGATCTGGATTTTTAAGACACTAAGGCACATTGTTCCACGTAAATGGAGCACAGCAGTAACTGACTCCCGCAACGTTCTAAACGAAATTTATATATCTCTGGTACAATCGGTAATAGTGTATTGCATACCTGTGTGGGGAGGCGCAGCAAAGAGTCGTCTTATTGACCTGGAACGAGCTCAACGTGCACTATTAAAAGTCATGTTTTTCAAAAAAATTTGATTTTCCACTGACTTGTTATTTCAAATCAGTGGCCTACTTTCGATCAGAAAGCTTTATGTATTACAAACAACACTAAAAACACACAAGATAGTACCATATAACGCTAACTACAAACAAAATAGACGTATTATCAATGTAGCTAAGTCTTTACGTACAAGATCGCACTTTGCAAGGTCTCAATTTAAGGCAAAGTCTGCCTTCCTATACAATAAAATAAATAAAGAATTAGATATCCACTCAAAGTCACACCGAGAATGCAAAACCCTCCTTACTGAGTGGCTAAAAACAAAATCTTACGAGGAAACGGAAAAAGTACTAACTAAAGTACAAACGGAGTATTAAAAATAATACACACACACACACACACACACACACACACACACACACACACACACACACACACACACACACACACACACACACACACACACACACACACACACACACACACACACACACACACACACACACACACACACACACACACACAAACAAACACACACATACATTTTCATGCAGAACATGTATATTAATATTTAAATTAATTACAATATAATAAGTTTTGTTATATTTTAGCTAAGTAGAAGTAAGTTATTTTTGTTTTATTTAAGAAATTATATCAATGGGTATTTTTATGGGTATAGACTTAATATATTTTTCTTGTTATAATACCATGGGAAGAGCGGTGCCTCCCAACACAGGCAATATTTTGCTTACCGGGCGGCTCCATCCCCTAAATCATTGTTTGTGTACTTTAAAGAAATAAATATTTTTGTATTTTTTTTGTATTTTTTTGTATTTGTTAACATTTAGTTGAAATGGTTGAAATCAAAGTTACACTACTACCATACCTACCTTATATGTCGATGTTTCGGACGTGCTGTGACTTCCATATTTTCGCGGCACGGGAAATTAATTATTTTGTAGTTTCTACACGAAATTATTTATTTTATTATCAATATTTCCAATAGATAGTGACTGCCTATGGAGCCGACGGTCTTGGGTTCGATTCCCAATAACATTTGTTTGATGAGCATAGACATTTGTAACCGAGTCATGGGTGTTCCCTATGTACTTAAGTATTTGTATATTATATATGTTATGGACCAAGTGATAAGGACGGGCATTATTTGTAATGCCCGGGCATATGAATAATGACTAGCCATGCTGGGCCAAGTGGCAAGTGACAAGCTAAACTTCAATATTTATCACATTGTCTGGTCATTATGAATACTGCTACATCGTCGTTGGGCAATTTGATCGGGGAGAGAAACAAACTCGTGACACGTGTTAACCACAGTTACCGATGGATGCAACTGCAACTGGCACAAAGGCCTACAGCTATTTTTAAACTGATTTTTTTTTTTTAGCGTGTCGGCTGTGTCGTGAACGCAAAAAACGCTTCCTCGCTCGTCGTCGTACCTACCGGTGACTCTGGGACTGAATTTCTGTTTTGCCTTAATATGATTGTCCAAGCTCAGTAGGTACTAATTGTATGAAAAAAATGATGGACCGGGGGTTTTCTAACTATATAATTTCATCTGTCATTTGGTCGATATTGTTAGCTTAGTATTCTGCCCAATAGGTGATAGACATTATTAATAATGCCCGGTCAACTTAATAATTTGAATATTTATAATCAAATTGCCCTCTGATATTGGGCATTTTTCATAATCCCGGGCATTTTCAATAATACCCGAGTTATCACTTGGTCCATGACATATACATCGTTGGCCGAGTAGCCACATCACAAGCCTTCGTAAGAATGTCCTGTAATATTTATCTATTTATTTCAAGGTGTACTTTTAAATAGCCTGTATTAACAATGTTTTAGATATCAAATTGTTTTCGTAATGTAAGTAAGAGCGACATTTTCTTTCATTCCTTCATAATCATATATACAATTCACGAGCCCTACGTGGCACATCTATTCAGTGTTTTCATTTTAGTCATAAACGATATTTATTTTAAAGTATCTGTAAATATAAAGCACTTTGCAAAAGCTTTACAAAATTGTAATTGGTTTAGAGCCCTAGTGGAAATTGCAAAATTCTGTTTAAATTTAACGCAATTTGTTGAAACTTTTATCAGAGAATTATCAAGTAGCAATTGTAAACATTCTTTAAGGATTAGCACTTATTAGACAATGTTCTTAACATCGCTTCATTATGTGCTTATGTTTATATAGCGCAGGGAATATGTATCCCACCATGTAACTTTACTTTATTTCCAGCGGTTCAGTTACACACAGGGGTCTGTATCAACACATCAAGAGCCATTGGTTCTTCTGACGGCTGTAGAATAAATGTGAGAAATGCAATACCAAGAGCAGTCCGTAATAAGTTCTGGTTTCTACATTGCTATGTATCCATACTAAAATTATGAATGTGTAACTCTCTCTGTCTGTCTGTTACCTTTTCACGCTTAAGCCGCTGAACCAATGAGAACAAATGAGAGAGTTTGAGCTACGAGAAAGGACTTAGGATAATTTTTACATACTTTAAAGACGGGCATGGCTGGCGGACGAAGTCGCGAGGAAAGGCTATCTTATATGTTTCCTTAGTAAAAACTTTGTAAGATTCAGTGTACTCATTCGCTGTTTACATATTTCTCGTGCTCGTATATCATGGCCGTCGTACAGGCGGTATAATCGCAGTAACAAGCCACCGCATCGGATAATATTTATTCGCCAGCACCTCAACCACTGAACAACAAATACGTCATAAAATTAATAAACCTTTATTGACGACAGCGGTAGTGACTCTGTCTATGGTACCGATGGTCCTGGGTTCAAATCCCAGTAAGGTCATTCATTTGTGTGTCGAGCACAGATATTAGTTCCTAAGTCATGGGTGTCTATAAATGTACTTAGCTGTGGAGGTCACAAATATTTGAACATGCACTTTATCGCCTTGACAATAGAGGCGTTATTTCAATATTTGTGACTACCTCCACAGCTCCGATATATCTGATGGCGACTGTATTGTGATGAAAAGGTTAAGAGATCGCATATCTATAGTTAAGACATGTTGAAGAGTTCCACTGTGGCCACGTGGCTGATTGGTCAGGGCGTCATCGACTAAAGCTGGAGAGGCAGGTTCAAATCCTTGGATGCCAATGGGTCTGGAATCTTTTCTTAAACTTCTTCTCGTATTTTTAAATTTAAAACCCTATCTGTCAACAGGAACTTTGCCTTGACAGCTTCCGTCTTATCAACTTTAGGTGTCGGTGGGGCGGAACGACAGCGATAACTTGTTCGTGGCTTTCAAAGGGTTAAACACTGGCTGCTTACACAGCATATCCTTTGGTTCAGCCACCTCTGGTGGAAACCTCGAGTTGAGACAAGGCATTGAGACCACGTTTAACTCGTGTTTATAGGGCAATACTTGACTTCCATCGAATCAGCGATAAGTATCTCTATACTTATTGGTGGAGATGCGGTGGAGTGACCAGGTCAAGAAATATAAGCTCTATGCCACGAACAGAAATAGATGGATGATCACGATCTTCAGATATGAAGGAACAACTAGAGAGAGATCTCTATACTTGGTGATTCGGTGTTTTTTTTTTTTTTTATGACATAGGCGGCAAACGAGCAGACGGATTGCCTGGTGGTAAGCAATTACCGTCGCCCATGGGCACCCGTAACACCAGAGGAGTCACAAGCGCGTTGCCGGCCTTTAAGGGGGGTTGGAGCTCTGGGAACCTTACTCACCATCAGGAACACAACACTGCATACCTGAAAGGTAGCAGTGCTATTATGGCTGTGGTTTTCTGTAAGGAGGAGGTACTTCCCCAGTTGGGCTGCCCCAGATTCAAGCGTGATGGTCATCGCTGTGCCCTACCTCTCATTGTTGGACGTAGTTTAAGGACATACCCGGGTCCGGGGTGATACTGCATTAATGCGTTACACGGATCTCGCTATGAGTAAAACCATCACAACAATAGAGAATAGAGTAGATCGGAGTTGAAGAGGACTTCGTGGCCGAAATCGTTTGAAATAGAAATATTAATAAAAATATTATTTATTTGCTTAAAATAACAAATACAAGGTGATATCTGCAACATGTTTCTGTTCAGACATATTTTGCTAATTTAGCATGCAAATATATACTTAACTTAAGACTGATTTTTCAAACGTCTGATAAGCACATATCCGACAGATACCCATATAGTTATTCGTTGAATAGGGCTAATCTGACGATTGAAAAATCGGCCCTTAATCTACTTACTTAATCTACTAATTTGAGGGAGTTATTATGATATGGAAAGGAAGAACAAGCTATACAATCGATGGCAACTGGTAGTTTTCATGCATGCAAGCGATGATTAATAGCAACTTATCGCTTGCAACCATTGTGAGCTCACCGCAAGATGATGCAGTATCACCGAATTACCAAGTTTCACCGATAAGCCAAGGTATGTCCTACAAAAAGTTGTTCTGAATATGTGTCATATGTGTGTGTTTTGGACCCGGGTATGTCCTTAAACTACGTCCAACAATGAGAGGTAGGGCACAGCGGTGACCATCACGCTTGAATCTGGGGCAGCCCAACTGGGGAAGTACCTCCTCCTTACAGAAGACCACAGCCATAATAGCACTGCTGCCTTTCAGGTATGCAGTGTTGTGTTCCTGATGGTGAGTAAGGTTCCCAGAGCTTCATCCCCCCTTAAAGGCCGGCAACGCGCTTGTGACTCCCCTGGTGTTACGGGTGCCCATGGGCGATGGTAATTGCTTACCACCAGGCAATCCGTCTGCTCGTTTGCCGCCTATGTCATAAAAAAAAGCAAGTGAGTCCGCTGCTCCCGCTGCTGTGCCGACGCGAACATATAAATCTGCTCAAGTCCGCAAACGAGCGCAAAAACTTGTTATTTCGGCGAGGCCCGCCGGGAGCGCGATTCGTTACCAGAGACCCGGAAATGAATAATGTACCGAGTGATAAAGTGCCCGAAAATGTTCATTAGATTATTGACTCAATTGTTCTGCGCGCCGGTTTTCAGGCGGGGCTTAAAAATGTTTGAGAGGTGCGCGCTTGGCAGTTTGCGAATTTGCTCAAAGGTAAGAGAGAACGGAAGGAATCTCTACAAAAGGGGTAAGCGGTTTTAGCTCGGGGCTTTGATTCGTTTCAGTGCAACATTTCTGCACTTCAGAGTCCGATATTATTAGAATGAAATATGAAGAATGGTCTCATATTCAATCGAAAGAATGATCTTCGAACCCACAACCACTGGTCGTTGTGGGTTCAAGTCCCGCTGCGAGTCAAAAAATTTCTATCTTTCTTCCGATTTATATATCGAAGATATTCGCTAGAAGACGTTTCTGCTTAATAAAAAAAAATATAATAATGAAGAATTATCTTCTTATATTGCTACTATAATTCTTCCTCGCATTGTCACAGCATTTTGCCACAGCTCATGGGAGTCTGGGGTCCGCTTGGCAACTAAGCCCAGTATTTGGCGTAGGCACTAGTTTTACGAAAGCGACTGCCATCTGACTTTCCAACCCTAAGGGAAGCCTTATTGGGATAAGTCCGGTTTCCTCACGATGTTTACCTTCACCGAAAAGCGACTGGTAAATATCAAATGATATTTGGTACATAAGTTCCGAAAAACTCATTGTTATCTACAAGCCGGGGTTCGAACCTGCGACCTCTGGATTGCAAGTCTCACGCTCTTACCTCTAGGCTACCAGCGTTCTGACATTGCTACTTTAACACTTTCACACACTTGTTGGATCGTGACAGTTATTATGACAAATGATATAAATCCGACTTAGTATTTTTGAAACTAAGAACAAATCATTTTTTTTTATATATAATATATTCATTTGCTTGATTTTTTAAGTAGTAATACTACTATATAAAGATATAGTGAGAGTAATACTACTATATAAAAAATACATGATATAAAGCCGCGATAGCTGGAGATGTGGGTTCGAATCCCGCCTAGAACGCTGTCCTCGTCGCTTTTTCTTAAGTATATGTCATCTATTTCAACTTTTTAACCGACTTCAAAAAAAGGAGGCGGTTATCAATTCGGTTGGCATGTTGTTTTTTTTTATGTGTGTTACTTCAGAACTCCGTCATTTATGGACCGATTTCAAATTTTTTTTCGTTGTTTGAAAGCATCTACTTCAAGGTTGGTCCCATTGTTACCAGAATTCAGATCTGATGATGGGATCCATGAGGAATTAAGAGAACTCTTCAAAATTTATAGGTACATGTATAACGATTTTAGTATATTCGGTGACAAGTCAAGCATTTGTATTCAGAAAATAGTATTTGGTGAAGAAGAACTGATGAAGAAGACCATAGGTGGTCATACGAAACTCCTTGTGTTTCCTGGGTGGCGCTGAGATATTTCAATTGAAATACTATAGCGACTATGACAAAGTCAACTTGAATATTTCTGACGAAATGTTACCATTAACCTGATCTGGTGGTTGGACCCGGGAGGTAGGCAACGGAACTCAGAGATAAAAAAGTGTAGAGTGGCCGTGTTTGGACTTAATGGACTTGACATGAGATGCAGTCTTATAACCCTAACAAATGTTTTAACCGACTTTAAAAAAGGAGGAGATTGTCAATTCGATTGTATGTTCATTTTTGCGTAACAACCTTAGAACTCCGTCATTTATGAATGAATCTGGTAAATTATTTCGTAGTATGATTGCATATACTACAAGGTTGGTTACAAGTCAAACAATAGAATTTAGAAAATAGGATTTGGTGGTGAAGAACTAATGAAGTAGACCATAGGCAGTCCTATAAAATTCCTAGTGTTTCCTCGGTGGCGGTGAGATATTTAGATTGAGATACTTAAGTGACTATGACAAAGTTAATTTAAGGATTACTGATGAAATATTACCAGTAACCTCACCTGATGATTGTAGCCGGAAAGTAGGCAACGGAACTCCATGATTAAATAGTGTAGCGGGGTCCTGTTTGGGCTTAAAGGAATTGTCATGAGATGCACTTTGGTAACCATGCACATATTTTTAACCAACTTTAAATAGGAGGAGGTATATTAATACGGTTGCATGTTATTTTTTAGTGCATTATCTCCAAACTACGTTATTCGGGACTCTTAAAAAATGCAATAAAAAAGTATAAAGAATTAAATTTTTCGGCAACAGATATAAATGTATTATATATTTTCATAGTCCATTTGTCAACAAATCAAAACAGCTGATGACATGCACGTGCAACGGTGTAAAAAATATGAGTTTCAATTGTATGTTGAGTAGCGTGGCTGGCACCGACTCCAAAACCAAAAATAATTGTATATAATTGTCCTAAGAAATTGATTTATTCTAATTAGTCCAAAAGTACTTATCAAGTGATAAAGAAAACAATTATTTTTTGCTTTTTAGTACCTATTTGAAGTCGGGTTTATTTTTTGTTAAAAGTTTATTTATGGGCTTAATGGAGTTGCCATGTGATGCACTCTGGAAACAACTTTCTTATCATCATCATCATAACCAAAGGACGGCCACAGCTGAACATAGATTCCCCCTACAGTGACCCACAATGACCGATATTGCGCCATTCTTCGCACACCTGACCTCGTTGGTACACTGGCCGCTACGGTAACTAGGGTATCGTGGGCCCCTGGGAACTCGAGGCCACGGCTTTCGTGTGCCTTGCATGGGGGTAAATGCCATAATCGCTACGCTTGGCAAGCGGGTTAGCGATCGTAGTGTTCCACGACATTCCAGATCGCAGTATTGCCTGTGTGTGGCGTTGCATTACTTATGTGCCACGATATACTTATATATCTGATACTTCAGATGACGATTTCGAGTCTCATCATCTCCGTTAAGTTAACGATCTATAGTCAAGTGTTCGGTTTGATAGTTTATTAGCGTCCGAATCGGTCCTAAGCTTCGAACACGACTCAATTACACATACATTTTGTCTCTTTGCAACGTTTATATGTATTCCTTTATTATAATATTTCCTCTTTTGGCACAAAGGACAAATCTGACTGTCTGCCCAAATTCGTTTATTAAAAATCAGTGACAAAATGAGAAACTAAAAGGCTAAAAATAAATAAACTTTTAACAAAAAATAAACCCGACTTCAAATAGGTACTAAAAAGCAACAAATAATTGTTTTCTTTATCACTTGATAAGTACTTTTGGACTATTTAGAACAAATCAATTTCTTAGGACAATTATATACAATTATTTTTGGTTTTGGAGTCGGTGCCAGCCACTTTTTTCGTTTCCGAAGCCTTCGGCAGTCGTGAATAAATTGATATCTGAAGCGCTACCGCGTAAAACCAAATTCGTAAATTTCGGGTATCTTTCTATTTTACCCCTATTAAGACCTCATGAGAGTGACAGAGACAATCGTTTGAAATTAACGAATATCGTTTTTGGCGATAGCGCCTCAGTTTCAATATTTCACTTCCCTATAGGTACACTCTGCACTATAATTCGTCGCTACCTTGAAAAAATCTCGTAAGTCATTCAGGCAATAAAAAAAAAATACGTAACTGTATATGGAATGAGTACAGAGTTACTGCGTTTCAACTTACAGTATCTGTGTCAGATACAAGATTTTTTCAAAGTAGTGACGATATATGTGTATTATATATTTCTCAAAGTCCATTTGTCAACAAATCAAAATCAAAACAACTGACATGCACGTACAGCGGTGTAAAAAAATTAGAGTTTAAATTGTATGTTGAGTAGCGTGGCTGGCACCGACTCCAAACCCAAAAATAATTGTATATAATTGTCCTAAGAAATTGATTTGTTCTAAATAGTCCAAAAGTACTTATCAAGTGATAAAGAAAACAATTATTTGTTGCTTTTTAGTACCTATTTGAAGTCGGGTTTATTTTTTGTTAAAAGTTTATTTATAGTATTTTTGCTTTAGTTCTATTTCCGTCGTCTAACTTCGCAGTACCCTCTGAACGTTACAGCAGCTTCAGTCAAGGTCTCCCCCATATTCGTGTGACCCTGTTCCTCACAGAGCGCTGCTCCGGCTGATATTACAAACGTGTGGCCAAGGTCTTGACCCGCCACGTGCGACGCCGCTCATTCCTGAAGGTATTTTATTTCACGGAGAATGAGCACCTTAATATTAACACCCGTGTCGATGCCGTGTGATGTCGGCTGACTAGAATATCACCACCCCATCTCCTCCCGCGGGTGTAAGAGGCGACAAAGGAAAAAATCCTATGGACGGGCAGCAGCGTCCGTTGAAACCCAATTTACAGCTACTGCGGTCGCCAACCCGCCTGCCAAGCGTGGCGACTATGGCAACTACCCCCCAAGATGATACAACTCATATTAGTGGGAGGCCTATGTCCAGCAGTGGACTGCATACGGCTGAAATGTATGTGATGTATGTATGTCATATTAACACGGCCGTACTATATCATCATCATAAATTCAAGTTATCAAAACACGTTCAAATGTTGTTCTGGGTACACTTTTCGTAATCTGATTATCCCTGATTATCTATATCGGCATAATCGGGATTGTAAACAAAGGTACATTAATTAGTACTAATTAATGTCAACAATAATGTAATATTTGTTATCCTGCTTCTGAATGTGCCTATGAGGTTATTACAATTTAACACGTTCACTGCCGCTATACTCCATAGACCGTGTGATGCCGGCTGACTAGAATAGCACCACCCCATCTCTTCCCGCGGGTGTCGTAAGAGGCGACAAAGGGAAAAAATCCTACGGACGGGCAGCAGCGTCCGTCAAAACCTAATCTACAGCTACTGCGGTTGCCAACCTGCCTGCCAAGCGGGGTGACTATGGCAAATACCCCCAAGGTGATACAAGTCATATTTGTGGGAGGCCTATATCCAGCAGTGGACTGCATACGGCTGAAATGTAACACGTTTACTGTGCCCTGTGCCCATATTTACAAAACAATAAGTCCAGTATACTATGCATAAAAATAACTATGCTTTCAGTATGGGGATGTGAGTCCATAGTGGAAGCATGGACAAGTTACTGACTACATGTTGCATGACCCCGTTGGGGGCACTCGGAAAGTGTTAACTGCTTAAATTTGTTGTTTTAAGCTATAATCTTTGTTAGACTTGTTGTTTCGTATTGCTTGCTACAACTTTGAGCTAGCTTCTAAAACTTTAAGCTATGTTTGCTATCACTTTGCGCTAATTATTAGGTACTATTTCTCACTGCACGTGTTCAAAAATGTACATATTTGAGCTGTACTGTGGTACAATGGTACTGTTTGTATGTAAGTATACACTATATGATTGCTAGTTAGTTAGTTAGTTGTTTGTTCATAGCTGGGTTCAACTTAAGTCAATAAATAAATTGTTCAGTTATAGTTATCACAAATAGCAAATTACACACGCCGTTGCCCTCGCGTCACACCTCGGCGCCGCGGGTGGGTGAGGGCGGGCCACCGCAATGCTACCAAATATTTCTCACAAATCCCACAATAAAGGTAAACTTCCTTTACAAACCGATCCCGGGCTTTAACTAAACGCCAACATTTTCCTAACGTGTTCCCTTTATTTAATAAGTGCGGAAGTTTATCATTTATTAAGGCAGATCCTTAATGAGGAAAATCTGCCCGGAATTAGGGATCCAATTAAACAGACTCTGACAGGCGATCAGATGAAATGGCCGATTATATTTTCATTATTTACGTATTTATTTCATTCTGATGAAATTTAAGGTAGCTAATATTATTTATAGCATTATATCAGTCTTAAAGCCGACTTATAATATTACAATGCTGATAATTAACTTCCTAAATTTACTATTTCTAGGTGGTATTAATAACTCGGTGGCGTTTATGTAACGTTTTCATGGAATGATTCAAAAACAGATTAGTTACACGAAACGATTATAAAAATTATTAAATAATACAGGTTTATGGATATTTCATAAAATAAAATAAAAAAGTATCATTTACTTTTTATGCTCTTTAAACCCATTAAGTGATAATCGAATGGTACAATCTAAACCAATTGGACGTGTAAACGCAAGGTCCATGGGCCATGGGGTCCCAGCGCGCACAGTTGATGTAACTGGTGACCGAAGAGCTAGCGGCTTCCTCGCACAACGTAGAGCCGTCATCAGCATTGCGATACAATGAGGAAATGCCGCCAACAGTAATGGTACAATGCCTCAAGGGCCTTTTTTAGAATTAATGTATATTGCTATTCACTATACCCGCTAGGCCTAGCGGTAAGATCGTGCGACTTGCGATAAATAGGGAACTTATTTTCGAATTACTAGTTTCTTTCGTAAAAACTAGTGCCTACGCCAAATCCAGGGATCATCATCATATAAGTACATAATAACTACAGTCGTAAAATTATAATTTTAAATAACATATCAATCGATTCAAATTACATAGAACACTCTTTTTAAAGGCTTGAAACGATATCCATTTACGCGGAGTCGAGCACATTATCTCGTGCGCGCGTTCGGCTCCGCTGAAATATCGGTCAATTATTTATATTAATTAGCCGCTCTGGCCGTAATGGAGGCTTCGCTATTAATGAAATAACGTCGCTCCAAACCTCTCCGCACTGTTGGAGCCTAACTGCTGGAAAACGGTTAAGTGTCTCTGATAATGGAAGTATTAGCGGCGAGCAGCCCGCAGGTGGTTCTTGAATGAGGGGCAATCATGGAGGCTTGGCGTCTATTGCGGGCAATTTTAGCAATTTTAACATGAATAGCGGAAAATATTAATTAAGATTATTGTGGCGCTGAAGTGAGAAATCAGACGGATGGGCGGCTTCCGTCGAAATCGAACAGATGCTGTGATCGCCAACCCGCCCTGAATGGCGACTATGGCACTCTAAAACTTCATATTTGGGGTGGCTTAAAAAGGACGACAGGTTTGGTCAAGGGTGTCTGTGGAACGGCCGGTCCTGGGTTCAAATCCCAGTAAGGGCTTCATAATTTTTTTTATTCATAAATATTTCGGGACAATTTGACACAAATCGACCTAGTCCTACGGTAAACTCAGTAAGGTTTGTGTTGTAGGTACTAGACGACGATATATATAATAGATAGATACATATAAATACTTAAATACATAGAAAACATCCATGACTCATGTACAAATATCTATGCTCATCACACAAATAAATGCCCTCACTGGGATTTAAACCCAGGACCATCGTTTTCATAGGCAGGGTCACTACCCACTAGGCCAGACCGGTCGTCATTTGTGTGATGAATGATAAGCGCAGGTATTTATTCCTGAGTCATAGGTGTTTTCTACTATTTATATACTTATAAAAAATAAACAAATAAATCGAACCCCGGAGGTTTAAGCAGTTACGAACGATTAGGTAGCGCTTTTATTAAGTGAAAACTATCCACCAAATACCATTGAATTGTTCTTCATAATTTCAGCCGTAAGACGTCCAGGTGTATCATCTTGAGAGCGAGTTAAATTGCATAGTCACCACGCTTGGCAGGTGGGTTGAAGACCGTAGTAGCTGTAGTCAGTTGATTTATTCCCTTTGTTGCTTTTTATGACACCCGTGGGAGGAGAGTGGTGCTATTCTCAGCCGGCAACACATGGAACAAAAGGTCTTACCGTTGATGGTGAGACCCGACCAGCTGACACACGGACGGGTGACGAAGGCTCAACACTTGAAAGGGTTTCGATATTCGTCCTTCGGCTGAACAAGTCTTAAGGAAACATCTCGGGTATCCTTGAGCGACCTTTCACCTCATTTTTATTGTACAATCTCCATCAGATATATCGGGGCTGTGGAGGTGTTCACAAATATCTGAACAACACCTCTATTGTCAAGGCGTATTCGGATATTATGTGACACACAAGTTTTGACATGGCGACGCGAGCGGCGAAGCGAACGGACACTCAGCACTCATAGAGCTTGGAAATTTAGGCCTATCTATGTTCTCTGAAACATGTCCCGCGACTGACTGAATAAACTTGAGTCAAGCTGCTATTAATAAAATATTAAAATTACTCACGAAAGTTTAAATATAAATATCTCATCATCATCACAATTTAAGAGCCATGCTCTTGTCGGTGAAGTATTCGCCAATTAGTTCTTTCGTTTGCCAGCCTTTTTAGCTTTTCATATGATGCGACACCAGCTTTCTCCCTGACCTGCTTAAGATAGGTATATCTTGGCCGTCCTCGGCATCTCTTTCCTTCTATCTTTCCCTCTAGGATATTCAAAAAGAAGTGGTCGTGTCGCATCAGATGTCCTATCATTCTTCCTCTCCTATTTTCTATTATTCTTAGCAAACATCTTTTCTCGCCTACTATGTCTAAAACCTCGTCGTTCGTCTTCCTTTCCGTCCAGCTAATACGTTCCATCCTCCGCCAACACCACATTTCGAAGGCCTCCAGCCGCTCTCTCTCTCTTTGGTTCAGGGTCCAAGTCTCACTCCCGTACACTCCCGTACAACTATATCTACAAATATCATAAATAATGGTTTAATGCTTTAAGACATTTATTTCTCAAAAATTTACATATAATCACTTACTGAGAAAACAAATACATAATTTGCTTAAATCTAAGTAGGAGAGGGTAGCATGCATAAACGGCCAAACAACAAGCGCAATGCAACAATGTAATGTAATGTTGTGTGTCGAGGCCAGTTAAACTGTACTTACATTACAGTGTAATCACTGGTTAACTAGATCAGAATATAAGTAAGTGAAATTATACCGTATATGTTATGATTAGAAAATCCTTTAAAGTTATATTATTTAAGTTTTTAACAATTAATTCGTAGCTAAAGTAATATTATAAATGTGAAAATATGTATGTTTTTGGCCACTGATCATATTGTAATTGAAGCTCGTACCTCCCCGGGAACAGGCAGCAGCATCAGGAAAGCGGCACAGTGCCCCGGGGAATCTCCGCACATACTAATTTGCAATTTTCTTCCACCCCGTTCATGTCGGCAAAATACAGAACACAATACTTTGGCGTTTTGTTCTAAATTGGATATTATGAAACGCGCGAGATGGAGCGGGACAGGCTGTGTACACTTTCGGCTGCGTAATGTTCCATATAACACAGTGTTTTTATTATTACCTCAATTTTTAACCAGGCCTAGGCATTAAATAAATAAAAAAATATTTCGGGACAATCTTACACAAATCGACCTAGTCCTACGATAAGCTCAATAAAGCTTGTATTGTACGTACTAGACGATGATATATATAATAGATAGATACATATAAATACTTAACTACGTATAAAACACCCATGACTCAGGAATAAATATCTGTGCTCATCACACAAATAAATGCCCCGACTGGGAATCGAACCCAGGACCATCGGCTTCATAGGCAGGGTCACTACCCACTTGGCCAGACCGGTCGTTAATAAGGCATTAGTGCTACGAACCGATGTTCCATGAACTCTTAACTAATTTCTCTTTTTTTTCCTTATAAAATAATCCAGCAAGCAATTTTAAACACAAAACTATTGTGAGATTGAAACATATAATTGTATAAAAGCGGGTAAATCACGTTTTATAAGTCGAATATTGCTCGACACGTTTTACTTCGTAACGAGGAGTATAATCATGAGCCAACGCGAATGGCTAACCGACATGGGATAACGTGACGCCACAACTATCGCTTCAAGTGTACGGAATACATCGCTGCTCGAAAATAATTAAGAAATATTTCGTGGTTAAGACTAATTGAAAATTACCCTGCAATATCTATAGTAAGAAATCTTAGGTTTGGTTACGGTTTAAGGTAATATTAAATATACTCGTTGTATAGTTACAAACTTAAAGGGACTTCATCGCATTAAAACTAAATCGTATCGTACTAATCGTCATCTATTCCTATGGACGTTTTGAAAGTGCAGTACTACGAGTAACTTCCATGGTCGGTGTATAAAAATCGTGAGAGTTAAAATTTTGATATATTTTTAATCGATTAAGGGACGCAATGTACTTTTTCGTATAAGAAAAGCGTTCACTTCATTCTTAAATCCCAGATCAGATGTAAGTCAAGTTACTTCCAATAATTATATAGTAAATTATTTAGTGCTAAGTTGCTAACACTTGTTGTGATTTATTAATTCACTTAAACTTCCAAGAAATCTTTGACAATCAGCAGATTTTTCTTAAATTAAAAAATACATCTAAATCTGCAAAACATATCTTCTTAGAAAGTTGGGGACTATTAGATTACTGATTTCCAATTTCATGAAGAAAAGAGTCAAATCAATTAATAAGTTGTTATTTAACTTATAATTGGGCACGTAGCCGAAGTTAAATGTAATACCATAATAAAAGACACTTTAAAGAAGGCCTATTACAAATAGACGATTATCTAAGTGATAAACACGCATGGTCGAGTACCTTACCTGAAATTGCACGTCCATTGAAACCGAATCGTAAGCTGTTGCCAACCCGCCAAGCGTGGTGACTATACCGACTACTCCCCACGATGATATAAGTCATATTTGGGGGGGACTTTGTCCAGCAGTGGACGAAATATAGCTGAAATGAAATGATTATGAATGAATTACACCATACATACAAACAATAATTTGCTGCCAGCCCGATTGCAATCATTAAAATCTGACACAGCCGTCGATTTTATAGCTTGGATTTCCTTATATTGAAATCTGTGTAAGATCATAATACCATATCATATAATGGCATATAAAATGTAAACTGCCACTCCTGGCAATTAAGGAGTTAGACTCTGCATTGTGACCCCCTTTCATGCCATGGTTGTTGTAAACAGTGGAAATGGTACCAACCTCGTTGGCGTGCACACTAGCCGCAACGCATGACGCGCTTAGCGCGCGTCTTTTGTTTTATAAAAAAATAAAAAAGTTCATATTTTGCTCCCGCTGTTGGTTATGTTTTTGTGGAGTATTATATGTAGCAAATGTTAAGTTGTGTAATTGTTTGTAAATAAACTGTATATAAAGCACTACGTGTACATATTTCTTCATATGCGGCCCGATTGCCTACAGATGTGGTAGGTAGAAGTCGACTGGGATATACTGTGTTCAACTGTGGTGTGGGCGATGGGCTATAAGGCTAGCAACCTTTAACTGCAATATCACACTTTCGTCTTCTTTTAGAGTTGGTTCGGATAAATAAGTCTTCTCGTTCCGACCAGACTCTAACCCCTTAAATGCCAATAGTGGCAGTTTAAATTTTATATGCTCTGCCAAACGGGGTAGGTTTGGGAATACAGGCTTACGACGTCTTGAATTTAACGGAAATATTAAGAAACACAATGTAGGTATGTCATGTTGTTGTAATTATGCGCTCGACTGTACCTGAACGTTTTCAGGAACAAACCTAAACAAAATCCAATGAACATCGAATCTGTCCTACTAAATAGTTATTTATACACATTTTGAATTTGTCATTTTTCATAATCTCAGATTTCCAATTAGGCAATATTAATCTAATATTTTAGGGATTAGGATAATTTAGAAAATATCCTATTCATAATCGGATTCATTTATGTAGAATCCTAATTAAATTGAAACTGATAACCCTGGACTCAGATTCTGGCATAAAACTCAACTGATTTCTTAATATGAGTCTGTCCTACTCAGAAATTTCTGAATAAATTTCAAAATAAATGGACTTCCATATCATAAGTCGTATGTCGATATTGTTTTATTCAGAAACATAGCTATGGCGAATCTGACCTCTACAGAGTCGGGCTTACTCAGGTTCTGGCCTAAAACGAAACTGTCTCAATACGAATCTGCCCTGCGGAGCTACCGCGAACAACGATATTCGTAAATTTCAGACGAATGTCTCTGTCAGTCTCATGATGCCTTAATTGGAGTAAAAGAGAAAGATGCTCGCAATATACGAAGTTCGATGTTCGCGATGCCCTGGCCCGCCTAAAGGATTTTGTTTTAATAAAATTCAGCGACAGTTGGTCGCGGGGCTGATTGAGAATAGACAAACTAACGGACAGACTAAAAATACTGTCCACACTTTGTCGCCATCTTGCTCAAAACTTAATATCTGCTGTTGTTTTGATTAGAATTCATCAACATCGTTTTATAGCCAACGAATCCCTCCCTTGAACAGCCACGCTTTTATACTTAGTAGCAGAGAATGTGGACGTTAATATCATAAAACATTCTTTTTTAAATACGACGATGGTGGCAAACAAGCATGCGGCCCGCCTGATCGTAAACCATCCAACTTCAGAAGATTGACGCGCCCATTGCCTACTTTGAGGCTCAGAGCTCTCCGGCGACCGTTCTCATTAGCAGGAACACAACAGTCCCTAGTGCTATCTGGCTGCATTTTTATGTAAAGTGGGGGACCCCATTCGAGCTCATTAACTACAGATTTGAGCAAAATGTCAGTCGTTGAACGTGCACCACACTTATCAAGATGACACTCGCAGGGCCCATACTCGTACCCCTTTGGACGTACGAAAAATATAACCGGATTTTGTACGGATATATTTAGTTAGTTGTTAGTAATTATTTGACGCTGACTGTACCAGCGGGACTACATCTAAATCGATCGCCATTCAGACGCGTTTCAATCATCGGGCTTAATCGGTCTGGAATATTATAATTGTTAATTATACTGAGTAGAATTAGACGAGCTGTTTATTCGGTAGAAAATATATGTTTAATAATATTTCAGTCTATACGTCATGGGTTGTCATAGGTAAAGTAACGAGAGTTAAGTAAAGAATGGAACGACTGTTATGCCACGACAGAATCGTTGGGGTCAAAAACTTTGTTTTGCCTTTGTCTCTCTTGTGTTCAACAGTTACTAACTTGTGTGCATGTAGGTTATGTTTTGTAGCCAGTTAAAACACTGGAAATGGTGTCTACGAGGATTAAATACAATAAAAATTTGGACTGGAATTCATTAACTTTGGTCATGTCCACACCGGAAAGGCGGGAACAAAATTTGGTTTTTACTCATCAAAACTATAATAGAAAGGAAAGTAGGGGAAGCCAAAAAGGACATAGAACGTAGGATAAAGAGAATGTATTGTATCAGATTGTAGTGGAGAAAGATAGAGAAACGGGACCATAGAGATTGCTTCACCGACAATAATGTTGGTCTTAACTGTGACGGTCATAAAAGTTGACCACGTGTAAAAGAGCACCAAGGTAAGCTCAAAAAGGCTTGTGGGTACTCAGCCAACGATATATATAATACTAGCTTTTCCTCGCGACTTCTTCACGAGTTTGATGATTCAGTTTCGACGGACGCTGCTTGCCGTCAGTATTTCCTTTTGTCGCCTCTTACGACACCCGAGGGAGGAGATGTGATGAGAGGAGGTGCTATTCCCGTCAGCCGGCACCACACGGCACGTCAGTATTTTCCTAATAAATTCCCGTAATAGTTCACAATATTGTTTCACAAACAGGTAGACAAGTGGTTTGCTGTAAATAATTCACCATCGGCTATTATCGGGGCGAGCTGCGAGCGAGCATGAATAATTCACGATGCAAATTGATTTAAATATTGAACAGACGAGTCGCTGACGTTGCGAGGCGCGAGTGCCGTAGAGCCTGCACCCCGTTGTGGCACCGCCGACCCCACTACACCATACACAATTAATAAACCCGTATATAGACCCGTATGTCCCTAAACTACGTCCAACAATGAGTGGTAGGGCACAGCGAAGTAGAGTCTGGAGAAGCTCAACTAGGGAAGTACCTCCTCCGTACAGAAGACCAGAGCTCCAACAGTTTTTAGGGTAGGCAACGCGCATGTGGATCCTATGGAGTTGCAGGCGTCTTTAGGCGGGCCGTATGCTTGTTTGCCACCGTTGTTGTATAAAAAAATACAGTCAGCATCAATAGTACCTAGCATACAAAACAGCGCACTACAAAAATGTTTTTTAATTGCTCTAAGACTGCTTAATTGCTTCAAGACACAGATTTTTACGTGTTTATGAATTGAAATACGTAAGGTACTTTATAACGCGAACTGTATAAAATATTAGTTTGTAAAAAAATACACTGAATGGCAGATACTTTTGGTGCGTTGTTTCATACGTTACTATTGATGCTGACTGTATAAGCTTCAATTTTTTTGGCCACTGCTGGACACAGGCTTCCCCCAACTATGACTTGTATCATCTTGCGGGTTGGCGAACGCAGTAGCTCAAACCAACCAACCAACGTTCGGTTTCGACGGACGCTGCTGCCCGGTCCGTTTTATCCCTTTGTTACCTTTTAAAACATAGTTTCCATTTTGAAGAAGTTGCGCTACGAAAACAAGTTCTCCAAAGCATGGCAAGCAGTAACCGTAGTATGGCAGGGTCGCCATGCGGAGCGGGAATTAGGACATGAATTAAACAATTCGAATACTGCGCAAAAGACAATTTTTATTTTCATGTTCCGTACTTTTTGATTTTCTGTCGAGAAATACAGTATGTATAGGAAGGTGGCTTAACTTAACTAACCCTAGATCCTTAACACGTAACGACTAAAATTTTTTGCCTAGCTGCTATTGCCTTAGATATTATATTATACCTCTATTTTACCAACCTATTTTCGTTCACAATTACAAAAGACAGTATTTTATGACTCAGACACTGTTTGGGATAGACCAATAGATAATTATCGGTGACAAAGAAACAATTTTCGCTCAAACGTCGTCGACTCAAACAATGCTCTGCCGATTCCACTTGTGTATCGGCTGCCTCCCCCTAGATCTCCCACCGCGATGAACATTCAGTGACTTGCACGGACGAACAAGCAAATTCTATTAAGACGGTACCTAACCACGGGTTGACCATCACCACCATGAATTATGGTAACGAAATGTATGCGCATATAATGAAACTCGTTAAAAGTTTAAAGATACTGAGAGGGCAATGGAGAGCACAATGCTCGGAGTTTCCTTCATATGAAATGAGGACATATGTAAGAGAATCAAAATTAGCAGCATTGCTCTCAGAAATGGCTGGGCAGGGCACGTTGTCAGATGGATGGCCGATGATCCAAAAACTAGACCCGGGGGTTTGTCTTTTAACTACTTAAACAACTTCCAAAAGAGAGGTATAGGGAGTGTGACTGTTATATTGCTAAGTGTACGCGCACGTTCAGCGAATGACATTTATCACTCCATCTAGTGGCAGTGGTCTGTGCTGGGGACTCGAACTGGCTCCAATTAAATGGAATTGTCGCCACTGCCGGCGGATTCCGCAAAGCCTAATCGAACGACCAATTGTCAATCGAGATATCGGCACCATTCATTACTGCTGACATTTATACATATTTCAATTAGAGTACTGGGACTTACATCTCTTAGTAGAAGGTCAATCTTTGGCTTATCGGTAATACTTGGTAATTTCGTGATATTGTATTATATATTACGCTATTACGATAACTTAACTATTTACTACATGTAAAAAAAGCTCTTAAGGCACTGTACCAAGGATGCTGGCAGTTCCTCGTTGTATATCAAAGCTGATACGTTGTGCAAGGAAGCTGCCAGCTCTTCGGTCACCAGTTTCATCAACCAGACGCTTCGCGATTTCTGCAAAAAATTTGTGCGCGCTGGGACCCTATGGACTTAGCATTTCTACGCCAAACTGTAGAAATGGTAATGTCTGCCCTCTAAGTAAGAGAGAGCTCTTACGCTGACTTTAGAATTATTAATACAAGCGATAAATTGCTGCCAACATCAAAAACTGACTGCTTCCATTGATTATACAAGTTGGCCCATTTAGATCGGTAAGTATGGAGAAATCTGAAACTATAAGACAAAGATCTGTTCTTTGTAACTATGGCATCGGACAAGAAAAACTGCATACATACCTAGATTTAAAATACTTGGTTTAGGAGTCGAACCCATCATGCCTTAAAAGTTTCATTAACGCATTCACTGCCACCAACGCACATGTGCGTTCATTTCCATACATTTTTGGACGGGGTGGAAGCGAATGTGTTAAAGAATATGAAAAACAATGCAGTTTATTCGTTTGAGGTAATTATCATACCTCATATTAACATTTACTGCCTATGTATCGCTTGGTGGATACAAAGGGTTTGTAAAACAAATGTTGCTACGGTCGTGGTGTAGAAGCGATTCTTAAAGTTATTGCTCTTATTACAGGAAACACCTGGTATATACAGTGTTTTTTTACATGTTACGAAATATATTTTTCGAACTCCATAATCAACTAGCATGTGAAAGCTGTAAATATTTTAATTTTTCTTCTTTTGTATACTCGACGTGTAAAAGTGGCCTCGTGGCCTACTTGCTGAATAAACGTTTGAGTTTGGGTTTACACGTTACAAAATATACACTGCACTTTGCGCACTGTTTTAAGGCACTTGTTATTGGGTTCGGTACACGTGTAAATACTTCTTTAAGACGAGGGTGAAAGTTGGAGCCCGAGTACTAGTATCGAAATGTATTATTTCGAACTTCATAATCAACTACCAAATGATAGCTGTAACTTTGATTAAAATAACACATTTTTTTGAAATTGTTTATACATATTTTGTAATAAAATAGTTTTTTTGTCTGATTTCAGCAAGAGTAGGAGCATTCAATTGCTAGTTTTTTATGGCGTTAGAAAAACATATTTGATGTCTGGTAAAAAATTACAGTCTGTAAATATTGAGAGACATTGAGAGCTGGTTAGTAATTACTGCAGTGACATTGTGTTTCATCGGCGCTGCGAGTGGCGTTTCTAATTAATATTGTAATGAGATATTTGACCAAATTAATCGAGTTTGTGGAGCATAAAGGATATTTTCTCAATTTCATGGAAATATTGACAGATTGTGCGACTGGGATATAGAAAATCAGTTAATTTCTGCGATACTGTAGAATATGCTTGAATACGATACAGTGAGGTAATACAATTTTTGTCTGTTTATAATATTTACCGTATATGCGATTTAGTTATTATACTTGTATTTAAACTTTCGTGAGACATATCAGATAAATTAAACATTAACACGGCTCTACTCACGTTTATTTAGTCACTCGCGCGACATGTTTCGGAGAACATAGGCCTCCATTATCAAGCACTAAGAGTGCTGAGTGTCCGTTCGATTCGGCGACCGCGTCGCCGGCCCGTCGCGCACTAACGCGCACCGCGCTGCTCGCGCCGCTCTGGATGTCAAAACCGGTTGAGGGCGGTCCGACACCGGAGCCGCTGTAATGGTAGAACGCGGGTTCGATTCGTCCACCAACAACGACTCTAAACACACCGAACTCCCTGTGTCCACTAAACTGTTACAACACTCCCTAAGGTTTTGATGTTTGCCATAGATGGCAGGCTTCCATGCTGGCGGTACAGCCCAACCACCATCACGATTAAAATTTGAACGACGCCCGATCTCAATCGCTTCGCGTATTTTGCGTGGTACGAAACATTTTTCACGCACCAGCAATCGCGCCTATGTTTTCCGAAACATGTAGCGCGAGTGACTAAATAAACGTGAGTAGAGCCGTGTTAATGTTTAATTTATTAGTTATTATACTGTTAGCCTACATGTGTGAAATAAACGAAATTGTCATAAATTAGGCTACGTAAGTATCAGTAATCTTGAAATATGTTTACAAAGTCGCATTGCGTGTATTCTAATTTGAGCATATGCGTGTTTCAACTCTTACACTTCCATTGAGTCGACAGGGACTTTTCACAAACTAACCTCACATTTAGTCGCGCTGTTATGAACACCTGTTTCAGCGACAGTCGGTAAAGGTAACTTTAGGTGGTAACCTTTCGTCGTTATGTTTGCCCCCCTCCCTTCACCCCCCTGCACCCCCGTCACCGCTTTGATAACAAATTAGCGAACAAGGACGACATTCCATCAGCTCTGACGAGCCGACACCAATTTGCTCTCAAAATTAAGTGTTCATTTCTCGTGGAGCGTTATGCGACTTTCGAAGTTGATCAAAAGAGTTCACTTTAATTCAAAATGTGTAATAAGGTTTCTATTTTAACGCTTATTACATTTATGCGTCACTTTTGCGCTTACATACTTGTCAGAGCAAGACAGCAAGACACACACACTCAAGTGGAATGCTGTGTTCCTGATGGTGAGTAAGGTTCCCAGAGCTCCAACCCACTTATAGGTCGGCAACGCACTTGTGACTCCCTTAGTGTTGCGAGTGCCCATGGGCGACGGTAATTGCTTACCATCAGGTAATCCGTCTGCTCGTTTGCCACCTTTGTCATAAAAAAAAAATACGTTTACCTACACGTTGCATGAAGAAAACATGATAACAACTCACATGACAGATTCTGCTTTTCAGTTAATGCTCCAAACCTCAGTTTACAATCTGTCTTCCACAAAAAAAAATTACTAAAATTGTGTCACAACAGATTTACATTGCATGTTACAGAACAAGATTTACTGCCAATGTGCCGGAAATACGTTTACATTTTTAGTGACATTAGAAACTACGATTAAGTTTACCTTTGGAATACATACACCTATTGTTACATAAATATCAGTCGATTCTACTTATAAAAAGTAGAGTTATAGAACATACTTAACTAGTAATTCAAAATTTCGAATGGGTAACCAACATCCTGCGGTGAGCACAACAAGAGCATAGGCGTAGGGGGCCAGACGACCTCATTAAGGTCGCCGGAAGACGCTGGATGCAGGTTGCTTCCAACCGGTACATGTGGAGGTCCAAGGGGGAGGCCTATGTTCAGAAGTGGACATCTTATGATGATGATGATGTAGGGAGCCCACAGACTCAAAAGATCAGGTGATACTGGGCAGTCAGTGTATGCTATAAGGCAACGGGAACACACGCCCAATTCGCAATGGTGAGGAACATGAAACATGCACGGGCTGCCACGGCGGCCGCGTCAGCTAACTCGCAGCTCGCAGTCTGTGGATCCATTTCCAACTCGCCTTTTGACCTTTCAAGTGAGTTTATCGTAACAGTCGTGTACATAGTTAATCATTTAACCTTTGATATAAAAAAAACCGGTGGAGTTTGTAACAATAACTATGACTTTACATGCTTTCTTTATTGGAAGAGCTACAACGTAGCTAAATTTAAAGTAATTTTATATGAATATGTTTGTGTATTTGAGTTGTGTGCGCAATATTTTCTACATCATTATTATCAACTATCAACTTGTGATTGGCTTTTTTTCGTTAGCTGAGTTTGTATAATGTTTGTAAATAGCTGTTAATTGTTAAGCCAAGTGGTCCAAACTATTTTATTATTTAATTATGTACTCTATGAAATGCCTAATGTAGGGTGAATAATAAATGGTTAAGCTTCGTCTATTTTTCGACTTCAAAAAGTTAATTTATTTAATTTGAAACTATTACAATTAAGTATAAAAACATAATAAAGAAAATAATAACCCTAACAACTTACGTCTATTTGAAAATTAAATTATATTTTATATATATTCGAATATTTTCTGTCGTTTCCTTAAATATGAAGTGGGGGTTATTTTTTTGTTTTTGAAATAGGCACTTGAATTGCAATTGAAATGCCTAATTTTTTTTACAAACTTTATATTTTTGGAACTCCCCCTTCTATCTTTTGAACCGGACGTTCACAATATTTAAAAAAAACATAAGAGTACAGACTTAATAAAGACTTTCAAAAAAAATTATTTTGACCTTTGTCGGTTGAATCGTATTTGAGTTTTAAATCGAAAACTAAGGAGCCGTCAACTGTGCATTGCTATTTTAATTTGAAACAAGTTGACGAGGTCCGGCTATAAATAGTAACGTTTACTTAAAGCAAATGTGTTGAAGCGCAGTCGCCGGAGAAATAAAGTCGAGTCAGTTAATCACCGTCTCTATGTATTCTTCGCGCAGAAATATATCATTTATAAATAATTGATGAGCTCGGGGGACAGCTGTCCCTGCAGGGGCGCTGGCGGGACGATATTAATTCTGGAGAAGAGGAATGGACGGACTGGAATGTACACATATACATATAAGGTGCTAACAAAAGTCACGGATATTTTAAGAGATAATACATAACAGAAAAGAATTAACTTTGACCTGTAATTAAGGAATCTTTGTATATCATTTTATTGTTTTGATTAACCGAACAATAAAAATAAAACATAATTTATTTTTAAAATAATCAACCCCTATTATATACATGTCAAGATGTTTCACACTGTCTTCGTCACAAAGTTGTTTTTCTTAAATGCCCATCGTATTGTCATCATCATCATCATCAGCCTATCGCAGTCCACTGTTGGACATAGGCCTCCCCAATTTCACGCCATCATGTTCGAATTTCCAGCCATCCAGCTCCTGCCAGCCATCTTGCGCAAGTCGTCACTCCACCTAGCCTGAGGGCGCCCTACACTATGCTTGCCGAGACGCGGTCTCCACTCAAGAACTCGTTTACCCCAACCGTTATCGGTTCTACGGCTAATATGGCCAGCCCACTGCCACTTCAAGTCCATATTGTATGATTTATCAACTTTAAGTGGCCAGTTGTAGACAGTTTAAAGCGGTTCTAGAATGTCTTATTTAATTATCTTATTAACAGGATGTTTTAACGTAACAAATTTGTTTACTAATTTTCTCAAAAAAAAACATAAAAAAACCTATGGTGTTTCATACTTAAATTTACTTTGTAGAACCGATCTTATCAGCGGTAAATATATCCGTGAATAATTTGTTAGCACTTTATATAGGTACGTTCACAATGTCATGGTATCTTGTCGATAGTTTATAATCTGACGTAAAATAAACCGTGAAATTGTAAGTAGTACGTTACAGTTGCCAATTTTCTATAGTTTATTTATAACCTCGTGG
This sequence comes from Grapholita molesta, assembly GCA_022674325.2. Lineage (NCBI taxonomy): Eukaryota > Metazoa > Arthropoda > Insecta > Lepidoptera > Tortricidae > Grapholita > Grapholita molesta. Next base: position 16,537,826 of record CP053136.2, read on the forward strand.
CCTATGCCCAATTGCCCAGCAGTGGACTTCTTACCGGTGAAATTATACGACCATGTAACAAAGAGCGCGTAGAACTTTGAGCGAAAAGACGTAGCACTGGCTGACTCGCGTCGTAGCGGCGTAGCACTGCTACGCCGCTACGACAACACTCGTAGTCGGTACATAATATCTGTGGCTCAGTAAAAAGGTCACAAGTCCTTTAAGATGTACGGCACTTGTACCCTTTTTTGCTGTGCTAATTTGACTTATACCCTTTTTCACTACGGCCACAGATAGTATCATTGCGTAAAGAGTGACTTGCCTGCGGATCGCCTGGAGTAACAAGCGTTCATAGGCTATATATCATATTTGGTGGAGGCCTATGTCCAATTACGGCTGAAATGATGATGATGACTTGAGAATATTCTCAATGGGAACTAAAATCCAAAGTTTGTCATCAGAGTTTTCATTAATATACTAACATTTTAAGAATATTCTGCTACAGTCGCCATCAGATATATCGGAGCTGTGGAGGTGGTCATAAATATCGGAACATGCACTTTATCGCCTGGACAATAGAGGCGTTGTTCCGATATTTGTGAGCAACTCCACAGCTCCGATATATCCTATGGTGACTATACATATAAGAAAACTTAGCGACATTTTCCAGTTGTTTGTAAAACACAGCTTTATGTCTAACTCAATTCATTTCCAAGTTTGAAACCTAATCTAAATTGAAGAAACCAACTTGTTAGTAACTCCGACTTGCTAGTTACTTGTTTTCAATTTATTATATAAGTTTAGAAACCATTTAAAATAACTTAAATGTATTTGTGCAAAGTTTATAGTTTTATATTTTTTTAAATGAAAAAGACGGCTTTTTATACGTTTATTTAGTCTCTCACGTGACATGTTTCGCAGAACAAAGATTTCCATTGTCAAGCACTAGGAGTGCCGAGTATCCGTTCCCCTCGCCGCTTAGTGTGAGGTAGCCACTTATTGAATCTCCATTGGAAAATGTGCTCTATTTATAGTTGAACAGAATTCATTTTCAGAATAATGTGGCAGTTATTGAAAAGTGGCCAGTTACTAATGATTTGCCCTACACAGGTACATTTTCTTTAAGTTTGTATATATACTGATTCAAACTTTCACGATTTTCTCATATAATAACAGGCGAGTAAATCTGCATATCCGAGCACTTGAAAATATACCAAACACTAGATAGTTTCATAGACCGAAGTTCCTTTCAAGTGCACGTAATCACTACAGCCGACTAGTACACGAAGCCATTGAGATTAAAAAAACATAATAATTTCAACAGATAACTAGGACGGTTTTAAGCTTTCATCGGTAATCATAATAAGTGTAAGCGTCACCGAATACCTTCTGGTGAGTGTTGTGTCGGTCTGAGCACAACCCTAGTGTGCAAGTAATGAAGAACAAGCGGGTAGTTGGAAAAACTCGCAGCAAGAAGACGTTGTTACCTCCTCATTCTGGAAGTCACACCACTTGCGAAACGTCGGCAAATCAAACAATACTTGAATTTGTAATTATACGTGAAAATGTGAGAGTTTAAGCAGTATACTATTTAATTTGTTTGAAATGATATATCTACATACTCGTATATGTCTATATTATCTGGACCCTTGTATGGAACCCCTCGTGCGCGAACCCGACTCGCACTTGGTCGGTTTTGAAGTACATCATACAGTATTTCCCCGACTAAGAGCTTTTACCCCATTCAAATTTGTATTCCGCATCGCCGCTCCGAATCTCCGGAACAAACAAATCGGGGCTTCAAACAAATAGAATTAAACACGAGAAAATACAATTAAACACAAGAAACTCGAGCAGCGACAATTACGAGCGGGCGGGCCACGAAATCAGCGCGCTGGAAACGCTCCGAGCGGGTTCGTGGCTCGCAAGTTTTGAAGGATCAATAAGTAGAGACGTGCATGGGGTCCCAGCGCGCACAAACTTCTTGCAGAAAACGCGAAGCATCTGGTTGATGTAACTGGTGACCGATGAGCTGGCGGCTTCCTCGTTCAACGTATCAGCATTGCGATACAACGAGGAAATGCCGCCAGCATCCTTGGTACAATGGCTCAAGGGCCTTTTTTAGATTTAATGCAAAAACTTGTTAAGTATTCGTATTTTAATGAATGTAATTATCGTAAATAAAGATTCAATAGCCACAAGGGCACTTTTAAAAAGTAGTTACTCCTCTATGTTGCAAGTGTCATTCATCATATCATCTCCCCCAAATATTGATAGATTTGCATCGTAATAGGAAAAATAGAACACTGGTAATCGAAGAATATAATAATTAAAAAGCGTGGAAAACACAGATACAATTTTTGTGTGGAAGCCGAAAGGAGAGTGTGTCAAAACTTGTCAATTTATGAGGCTAGCTCTTAACAAGATGTTTTTGTTTATGAAGCACATTTCTAACAAATATGACTTGTATCAACTGGGGGTCCATCCGGTAGGTGGGTTGGCAATCGCAGTAGCTATTCGGTTGCAGCGAACGCTGCTGCCCTTCCGTAGACTTTTTCCCTTTGTCGCCTCTTACGACACCATGAGATGGGGTGGTGCTATACTCAGCCACCGCAGGGCACATTAACTACCGTCTACTGAAGGTCTCCCATAATAATTTCTACAACGACCGAACTGTTTCCGTCCGATTCTAATCATTTCCCACGACCTTGACCAGATCGTCGACCCACCTAGTTGGGGACTTTCCCACGCCACGTCGCCACATATCTGCCGCATCGACCATCCGGTTCTTAGGCGTGGCTGTTGAGCTATATCGATGATTTAAGTGCTTCTGAGAATTTCCTTATTTCTATTTGAACCCTGCAGAGAAACTCCTAACCAAGCTCGCTTTATTGCTCTCTGGGAGACTTTGAGCCCGTAAGCCGTTTTATGAGGCGATCACGTCTAAGTAGCATACGTCAAAAATAGTCTAATTATATTGAATTTTTGCCATGTCGAGCTTTGACGCTTTGTACCCCCACACCCCAGCCAAAACTGACTGTTGTAATGATCACTCGCCTGCGATCAGGTAACTACAAAAAGATAGACGAAGAGCTGACTACGGAATTGACATGAAATCCCCTTAGCAACCAACCGCCATTTATTTAAGAACTCCTGTGCAAGCGCAGCTGGTTTATAAATGATCAACAATGATTAAAACAACTAAAGATTTAATAGTTATGTATCACATTCCAACTATTACTTAAAACGGGATAATTGCCAAGTATAAGCATTAGCAAACCATTACGGAAGAGCGGTGTCTCTTGACACAGGAATATTTATACTTAAAACACTATTTTTTTATTTATTTTTTTATAATTATAATTATAGTTATCAGTGCCGAAGTATTGGAAAGTCATTCAAACTAAACATGGTAACTATCCCGTTTTAAGTAATAGTTGTAATGTAAACGACCATTTTATCTTAAAATAGTTAGGTATCACAATTTGGCCGCGTGAGTGGAGTAGGAGCAGGAGCGGTACCGCGAACATCGAAGTTCGTATATTTTCGCATGTCTCTTTTACTCCATTCAAGGCGTCACGAGAGTGACAGAGACAATCGTCCGAAAATTACGAATATCGTCTTTCGCGGTAACGCCTCTGCGCAAGCGGCTGGTTCGGGGAACCCCGCCCCTCGCCCTTCTGATGACGTTGTCCGGAGCGGTGCGGACAGATTCTTAAATTTATTTATTTGTAATTTAACATTGTGACTACCATAAATATGACACATTGCATTATTTATTTATAATTACTAAACGCATATTATTGCATTCGCATGCACTATGTACGCAGGCATTATACATGTTACTTAAAACGGAATAATTACTCCACCAACCTTATTCCGCTTCTGACAGTTACAAAATTTCGGAAACTCATACAAAAATTAACATGGTACAGTTACCATGTTAATTTTTGTAATGTTCCCGTTTTAAGTAATGATATGTTTTGGATATTCCGGGGCCGAGCTCTTAGACTACGAGGGGGACACAAGGGGGAGTCATTTAATGATCGCGACGCTCCGCATCAGTGATTATCATTAATTAGCCGGCTACGTATTTGTGCGTAAAGTGATTCGCTATAGAGTAACCGCTAATGAGCTGTCATTAGTATGTATACACCCCTTCATTGGTATCGGGTGTACAAGTGTACACATATTTATGAAACAGATTGAGCATTTGAACTGATTTGAACTTACGGCGAGCAATGTACTCGTCACGTGGAGTAATCTTGTACAGATGTAGTGGAAAATCCTTTCGTATTAACTCGGGAATGTTCGTGTTCGTCTTGCTACTTCGTTCACACTCAGGAGCGATACCGCGAACATCGAAGTTCGTATATTTCGGGCATCTTTCTCTTTTACTCCAATTAAGGGTGTCATGAGAGCGACAGAGACAATCGTCCGAAATTTACGAATATCGTTGTTCGCGGTAGCGAGCGCCACAGTACCCATCAATACAACGCGGGGGACGGTCGCTTCATCCGAATAAATATCGATATGGAGTGGTTAATACCATAGAGCTTTTTTGTTAATAACTAAATTTGTATACAGTTATTTTGAATTGTCACGCTGAAAGGTTTTTAACATCTCAGTACGAGATACTTTTAACTCGTGGTTTGACACTGATAAATAAATTACACTATTTATTTAATACATATATGTCGTGTAATATAACAAGAATTCATAGACACTTCGATAGATATATACGAGTATCTCTATACCATATCGTTAACCTCGAACGTCCCTCGAGTATACGTGCCCAATTTCAAACTCATTATCTTATCCATACTTCTATACTAATATTATAAATGTGAAAGTAACTCTGTCGGTCTGTCTGTCTGTTATCTCTTCTCGCTTAAACCGATAAATCAATTGGAATGAAATTAGGTATGAGAAGGGAATGATATTAGGTATTGGGCTACGAGAAAGGGCATAGGATAATTTTTATCTCTCTTTTTATTATACAACCATACTTTAAAGACGGGCATTGCTGGCCGACGAAGTCGCGAGGAAAAGCTACTTATACATAAGCATATTGTTCTGTTTATTCCTTTGTGTTTCATCTTCTTATTTAACTGTTTGATGTCTTCGGAAGAATTACGTTTATATGTCTGTTTAGATTTGATGCTGAGTTTTATTTATTGCTTTATTTTTTCATGCCATTAATAAGTTATGTTCCCAATTTACTAATGTCATGATGCGGTTAAATTTCGCAGGTAAATTATTATTGACGTTCAATGATTTAGTAAAGTGTTTCTATAATAAATAAGGATGATATTTTGTGTGAATTCGCGAATTTGGGATACATGCCCATCACTCTACCAACTGTGCTACAGAGACTCACCAGATGGCTGCAAATTCCTTCAATGCCTTGTTTTTAATTTTTTGTTTTATTTCTAAGAATTTTCTTTACAGTAAATATAATAAAAATTACAGTAAATAAATATATATTACAGTACATTCTGACACAAAACTTAGCCCCACGGTAAGCTCAATAAGGTTTATGTTGTGTATACTCAGTCAATGATATATATAATACACACATATTGAAATTAATAAAAAACGCACATAACTAAGAACCAAATATCTGTGCACAAATAAACTACTCACTGGGATTCAAGCCAGGACCGTCGACTTCATAGGCAGGCCACCCACTAGATCAGATCTGTCTTCAATTTACTTTAGTTCAATAAAATACCGCACAAAACCGAAGGCATTAGTCCCACCGCGAGCTAGTAAGCTATGAGCTATCAGCTATTTCAAGGGAGAAAAGAAAATCAAGGGATAAAATAAAAGAGACATGTCATAGCCGGGCGATCGTAGTTCATCGCCGGGCGATGAGCATTAAATATATATCTCTCTCTTTTATTTACACGGGGGCCATTATCTTTAGTTCCTTGAAATACCTAGCTCATAGCTTACTAGCTCGCGGTGGGACCTGTGTCGAACTCGTAAAGTAAGATATCTCGTCGCGCGCCATTTGTCACGCTAAGCCCGCGATTGGCCGCGTCACTCGCACGCCTGCAAGCCTGCATGCCGCATGTGCACGCCGGCGACTGGCGTGCAGCGGCGGCGGCTGGCTGCGTGGGGAACCGCCATTCTCAACACGAGACAACTTACTTCTTCACCCGGATATGTCGCCTAGTGCAATATAGTGTCGTTTGTGCAATGTTCTAATGTTTTATTTGTTGTTAATATTATGTTTGTGTGTCATGAATAAATGTTTCTATCTATCTAATAAGTACACGTAAGTTCATCCGTTTGTAACTAAGTAATATATTTAGATTTAATGTAATAAGTAGTTAAGTCATCTTACTCGGTTTTGTCCCGGTATTTTGCCACTGTTCATGGGAGCCTGGGGTCTGCTTGGCAACTGAGTAAGTACTCGTAGTTATTATAATATTGTAATTCTTGTAAATAAAGATGTTATTTCAAAAAAAATATCAAGACCGCAAATATATCTATAGCACCTCATGGCCTTGACATAATACGGCGTTCACATGGCGTATATGCGTCAAAGTCTCGTGACAATTTTTTTTGTCACATCGCTAAAAATACCGCTTTATATTCCGAATATTTTGACAAAAATAAGTACAAAACATCAATCAAATAAACTCAGTAAGGCTAGCATATTTCTCGTATCACCGTCATCCTCATCAGCCTGTATTTGTCCACTGCTGGACATAGGCCTCCCAAAATGCACGCCACTCTACGCGGTCCGCGGCCACTCTCATTCACCTCTTGCCAGCGAAGATCGTCACACGACCTAGTCTGATCGTCCCAACCCTCGCTCCACGTGGTCCACTCCAGAACTCGTTGACCCCAACGTTTATTGGTTCCGCAGCTGATATGGCACACTACCACATCAACTTGCTCGATATCGTTTACACATTAAAGGAAAATGACGCAGGGAACATTACCAATATAATTTTAAAACGTAGAATGTATGAGTATAAAGTAGTCGCCCTGTCGACGGCAGCGACTAGAAAATGGAAAAGAAACCCGTGCTCCGGCGCGGCCGACTGCCGACAGCTCGTAAACTGCCTTAACGATTCAGTTTAGCTGGATATTTATCGGTAAGTAATAAAAGCGGGGATTAGATGAAAGTTTGATCGTCGCGAAATCGTTTGTGCACCGAGAGAAAATTAGTGATGAATTTGCCAGTTACTGGCACGTAACGAATTTCATGAGGCGAGACCATTTCGTGGTAAACTAACAGATTTTCATTGTTTTACAATACATTCGTATGTCAATAGTTTATCGCGAATGAATAACTGATTTCTTTCTTTCCTCGTAGGCGAAATACGTCATGAGTTTTAATAATATTGGTAGTTTGTTGTATTTATTTGCGTACCTGTTTACTTTGTCGGAGTGAAGGAATATTAATGGACGCACACAATACGGGGTTGGCACGTCGTAGTTGATTAGCAGCATAGTTATAAACTGAAACCGATGACTACTTAAGAATAAGTGACAAGGCCCACCGGTGACCCAGGCAGGATTTGAACCAGTATCTCTAGCTTCCGCAGTTGACGCCTTAACAATTAGACTACACGGCCACGTCGAAATCCGTCGATATTTCTCAAGTATAATATTGTACCATTGACCATGTCTAAGGCGAAGCAGCATAATATGCTAGCACCTGTTCGATTCAGTTCAGGATTCTGATATAGCTAGAGAGATAGTGCAACTATATATTATTCATGACTTAACTACGGAGTTTCTAAGCAAAGAAAGTGACACGTACAGAATATAATTATAGAAATTCGTTTGCACTAAATTATATAGATAATAATCGCGTATTTGAACTAAACGATAATGTAAGTAACAAATGTATGTGTAGGTAAACAATGACAATGAAACCATGGTTTTTTTTTAAAGTGCGTAATTGCGAAATTATGAAATTAAGGGTTTGTATACATTCTTTTCATTTTTTATTAACCCCGAATATATAATAGTATTTATTATATTGTAGTAATGTTACTACTCAAGAACCATTAAACCAAACCAACCAAAACATAAAAAAACATAATTTGATTTGTTATAGCCAGTGATAGGCACTAACGATGCAAAACTTTAACAAAACTTGTTGAACTGAGGTATTTATAATAATACTTACGACCAAGAAAAATACGCATAACGTTGGCAAAATAGTGTCCAATTTAATTTTATTTCGGAATCTCGATATGCCAATATTTGGGTTTAAGAATATAAATGTTTTATGGCTATATATACTCTTTTATGTCCGCTTAACGAGTTTTGTTAAAGTTTTGCACCCATAGTGCCGATCACTGGTTAGCGGAATAGTTGTATATACATTACTACACTGATGAATAAGTTAATATCAGTCAAGTCACTAAAATAAAATGAAATAAAATAAGTGATGCTATGAACCACAACGATACTTTACTCATACTATTATGTGGTACCACTCTCTCCACAATTGTCTGTACAGTCAGCAAAACAAACATAAATACTTAATAATGGATATTAAATAAATATGAATACAAATATTGCGTTTGTCGGGTGAAGGGGTTCCGTAGTCCGTGCTGTAGTCGGAGGGGCGGCGTTTATTACGGAGTTGTTTAAGCCGGGGGAGATTAGCGTAACCCTTAAGAAACTTTATGAAAACCGTTTCTTAACAACGAATAAGACTATCTGTTATAAATAATATGATTGTGAAACACGTAGCCAGTAGTAGCGCCGGACGTGTAGTGCTTGACACTGCCTCGCCCATATAGGGGTTAAGTTACATAATCGCCACGCTTGGCTGGCGGGTTGGCGATCGCAGTACGTTCTGCTCTAAGGGATGCTGTTGGCCGTTGGTTTCTGGCTCCTTACAAAATTATCGAGAAATGCGTCGGCGTTTGCTGCTCTTTATAAAGTAAGAAAAATTAACGAAATTTCAAAGTATGGAAATTTGTGAAAGTAGCAACATTACAGTTGCAATACAATTTATTTTTCAGTAAAACGCGAGAAAACGAATGATACTTTATTTTTTTACAATTTCTATTATAAATTTGAAGTTTGAAATGTGTGTGTGTGATGTGTGATGTTTGAATCATTTGATTTATTTAATTTTCATTTTAATACATTTTATTCATTATCTTGAAGACATTTCACCAAACGTTACAAAATGTAACATCTGAAAACTAACCTAGCACGAACTCTTCCAGCGCTCGTCTTTTGCAGTAATAACCGTTATTTATACCGTTTCGCGTAACAGTTTCTTGACAAACTAAACGGGTATTCGGAAACGTGTAAGTCTGCCCCGGCTTGCCGTTTTTGCTTTTCCGTGTTTGCAGTACAAAGCCTTTCCGAGCAAGCGGCTGGAACGCCCGGATTAAAGGCTTAGCAACGAACATCAAAGTCGAACCGTTTGGGCTTACGCAAATACATGATGGAATACTAACCAACAATTTAACAATTTGCTGTCTATTAATATTACAGAACAATGGATAATAGCAAGGAATATTTGCCGTGCCGCTTGAATTGATAATTAAAACGAACGTAATAATTTAAGGGTAAAGATTACGCGCTGATCAATAAAGCGGTTCGAACGTAGAGATTTCGTCTCATTCTAATATAAACATTTAGCAAAATAAATAAACAATAAGTTTATATGAAATAGTAAACTATTTAGAAATCGATTACAATCGTCGTCATCTTCATAATTCATAATACATTTATTTGCAAAAAAGGGTTAATTACATGTCTTAATTTTAGGTTAGCGATCGTCCCACCTTTTTCAGCTGGGTTTAACAGCATGCAAATATTCAAGTGACTTATAACTAGATACGAAATGTGTAGTACCTATATACAGATATATTTAATGTCAACAATAGCAATAAAGCATTAATCAATTTTAATTATTACAATTTTAACTATTATTAAATTTAAATAATGAGAAAATTAATATTATTACATTAATTACATTTAAGGCTAGGTCGTTAAAATTAAATGCGATATTCCTCGCGTTATCCTGTCGTTTTGCCACTCGAAAAACCAATTTGTACAAGCCGAGGTTTGAACCTGCGACCTTCGGATTGCAAGTCACTTCTTACCGCTAGGCCACCAGCGTTTCCATAATTTAATTTTATATATAATTAAGTAATAAGTTACACAATTCAAATTCAAGTACAAAATTATTCACTTTAACAACTAAAGTAAAAGATTAGGTACAGTCAGCATCAAAAGGCTAGGTGTTCAAAATGAAATTTATTGAGAATAGTTACTTAAGACAAAGTGACGAGGTCCTTCGGTGTCTGGGGCAGGATTTGAAGCCGCATCTCCGGCTATCGCGGCTGACGCTTTAACCAAGCCACCCGAACACAGCGGAACCCGTCGAAATTTGTCAAGGATCTACACTAATATTAGAAAGGCGAAAGTTTGTGAGTGTGTGAGTGTGTATGTTTGTTACTTCTTCACGTCTAAACGGCTGGAGAGATTTTAATCAAATTCGGCTGACACCCTGGATTAACACATAGGCTACGTTTTATTTCCCGCAAAATTTATTTTCCCCAATAAACAGCGGGTAACTCCGCGGGGCACAACTAGTATATACAAAATCTTGTTTATATTTAACGGTTTTTGGTTACCGTTTACCAACTCTATGGCGAAATACTACGTACTTGCACCTCCTATATGAGTCGCTTTCGGGGTTCTGAGATAGCTAGAGACACGGTGCTGCCATCTACGTACGACTGTATTGTAACGTGTTAAGTTTATTCTGAATACCTGACCCGCTTAATGCCCGGAATACACGAGGCTAGTTTTTCAAGCCAGTATAGTAAGCTAGTTAATAAGCTAGTAAGCTAGTAAAACTGTCCTGGCTTGAACCCAGGCTAGTGCTGTCTACATGATGCCAGTAATTTTAAGTCAGTTCGAGTGCAAGTACTTTTGCAAAGTGTCGTAAAAAAATCGTCAATATGAACGTAATTCGTAAAAAAATACATAGCATGAATGAAACAATTACTTAAAAAGCTATGTAAATGTGTACTAGATGAATTACTTGAAGATATATTTAAAAAAACGTGTATGGCCACATGGCACTAGCCGGACGGATACTAGCTTCACCGGCCGCACGAAGATAGTACACAAGCCAGGCTAGCGAAATCGGTGGAGGAGGGCGCTACTAGCTCAAAAAATAGAACGGCAAGCTATTAAAACTATCCTGGCTTCAGCACTAGCTTACTAGCCTGAAAGTTAAGCTAGTTTTGTATACACGAAGATAGACGCACTAGCTTGCTAGCTTACTAGCACTAGCTTACTATACTGGCTTGAAAAACTAGCCTCGTGTATTCCGGGCATAACACCTTCTGCTGCTGACTGTACCTCGGGAGTTAATATCAGTTGAAGTACTGAATATAATAGGGTGTTTTAGAACTTAACATCCTTTATATATCCTTGATTAAGAAACAGAACTCTTTGAAAGTGTTTTGTGTACAATACCACTGTTTGATACTTCCCACAGCCTTAAATGCCTACCCGCTTATTCAGAGACGTCTCTCAAACCTTATTTAATTAAATTATGTTTTGCCCTTACCCATTTGTCACTTTGATGATTGACACGCTAGACAGGCGGGTTGGCACCTGCAGCAGCTGTTAATTCGGTTTCCCACGGCATCCATATTCTTATGTATCTGATGTCAATCAGTTTCATCCTATGTTGTCCAAACGTGTTAACGAAAACTACTATCAGAATTTACTCTTGATTTTTTAGACTACCGGAAAAATAGAAAGTTTTAATAGGTGCAGGGTCTTTTAACTCAAAGGCAAAATTAAGAATTAAGATATTATGCTTTATTATGAAATTATAAACCATGGATTGTTTAAACCATCCCTATTTCTATAAAAATATCTCAAAAACTTATAAATGCTATAACTCTCCTTTGAGTTAAAGAATTTGTTCAGCGGGAGTAAAAGGCATTAGAGGATGTCAGCAGTAAAAGTGGCTGAGCGTTTGAAGTGTTCATAATGACCTACACGCGCTCTTATTCTCTTGGCAATAGAGATGTGTTGACCTAATTTTGAACCTCAATCGCTTAGCCACTTCTGCTGCTGACTGTACTGTTAAAAACAAAATAAACATAAATACATATATGCAAATTAAAATAGACATACAGACATATATTTTATGTACCTTGTGCGAAATACTAAGAAGATGATGAAGAAAGCGTTATCATAATCATCATCATCATTATCATACCAGCAAAAGGACGTACATAGCTGGGCATAGGCCTCCCCCAAAACTCACTCGCATCCAGTCGATTCCTGTGAGTATGTCGTCGGATCACCTTGTGGAGAGTCTGCCCACCCTGCGCCTTCCGCTACGTGGTCGCCCCTCGATAAATTTTATGCCAAGACACTTTTGAATCTCTTAATATACTTTATTTTTAAATGATATACAAAGATTATAATTTTATAACATCTACTTAATTACTTACCTACTAAATTAAATCCAAAAAAGTCTCTTGAAGCCTTGTTCCAAGGATGCTGGCGGCTTATCCAATATCGCAATACTGATACGTTATGTGAGGAAGCCGCCAGCTCTTCGGTTACCAGTTACGTCAATATGCTTTTTAATTATTTGTTAATTGGATATGATACTCGTAGGTAGGTGACGGGTGCTCCCGACTCGGGCTACGACCTCGCCTCGCGTTACACAAAGAGGAAGGGCCCGACCGCAATATTAAACCGGGCGGCTCTCACGGCTAACCACAATTCATTCCATCGTCTATTCGCTCTTATCGCTCGTATAAGTAAGCGCGAGGGAGAGGTAGGGTCGGTTTTCACGGTAGGGGGTCGGTGAGAGTTCGTTGACAACACGGTAATGATTTAGTCGCCATCAGATATATCGGAGCTGTGGAGGTGGTCATAAATATCTGAACATGCACCTTTTCGCCTTGACAATAGATGCGTTGTCCAGATATTTGTGACCACCTCCACAGCACCGGTATATCTGATGACGACAAGCGAGCGAAACTCAAGGTTTCTGTTTGATTACCGTACTGGTTTAGAGTCACCGTGCCGTGCCGTGTGATGCCGGCTGACTAGAATAGCACCACCCCATCTCCTGCGGGTGTCGTAAGAGGCGACAAAGGGAAACATCCTACGGACGGGCAGCAGCGTCCGTCGAAACCCAATCTACAGCCACTGCGGTCGCCAACCCGCCTGCCAAGCGTGGCGACTATGGCAACTACCCTCCAAGATGATACAAGTCAGATTTGAGGGAGGCCTATGTCCAGCAGTGGACTGCATACGGCTGATATGTATGTATGTTAGAGTCACCAGATTTTACGAGTTTTGAGGATATAAATACATAAATATAAGAGGACATCCTTACGAGATTGAACCCCATGGCATGATAAACCCAAGAAAGTTACTATCGTGTTCTCATAATAAAATTAGTATAATTAGAAGTATCCTCTCTTCTCCCCTTATTTTTTTATTTATTTGAATTCTAGATGAACTTAACGTTTGATGCTTTGTTCCAGTTACAAAGCCCTTTGAATTATTTTGTGTGAATCCGCAATGAAAATGAATGTATACTAGGATATAAGATCACTAATCCCAGTAAGGCTAGTTTATCATTAAGGTTGTAAGGTCAGATGGCAGTCGCTTTCGTAAAACTAGTGCCTACAATTCTCGGGTCAGCGCGAGAGAGATGATGACAAATTCTGTGACTATGACTATTTATGTCTGCGCCTGTTATTGCCTTACGTCTGTTCTTCCCATAAAAATATATTTTTAACTTCTGTTCAATTTTAGAACTGTGAAGTTCGTGACAGCTGGCGCTTTAGGTGTCCATTAACGTGATTGAGAGGTTGCTCTCTCGAGAGGAAAATAGGAACGTTCTGTGCAGCCTCCGCGAGTACGTTGGCCGCGAGCTCACGGCGGGGTCACTGACCCTTACGTGTCCCAGGCCTAACTAAGATATAGATATATCGTTTATTTTCTGGAGTTTATCGACACGTGTTGCTAAGAACATATGAATATCAAAATATTTCGTTTAGATGTAATACGTAGACACGTGTTTGTTTAAGGTTAGAACACGACTTTTAGAGAGTTAAGAAAGCATATCTAACGTTTTGTTAACTTCGTTCTTAGCAGTCAGATTTGGACTTGTAAGTAATTATTTTTATTTTTTCTTTGGCAGTAGGTAATTTTTTTTTTTATGTTGGATATGTTTTCTTATAGAACACATTTTTATGTAATATGTTTGAGGTATGTTTTGTAATACTGTTTTGAAAAAATAAGTTTACCCGCCGAGTTTCTTGCCGGTCATGAAAGTCAAAATGCTTCTCGGGTCAGAGGTGTAGGATTAGAACCGGTGTAGTTTTTTTTTTTTCGTCTTTTGTATACTCGACGTGTAAAAGTGCCCTTGTGGCCTACTTACTGAATAAACATTTAAGTTTTTTTTTTACTGTCTGTCACCGCTGCTCATGAACCGTAATAGCTAGACAGGAAAATTATCAAATAATGTTTAGTTTAGTTTAGTTTTTGTCTTTTATTCGTAGACTCGAACACAGATATATTACATAAGAAAAAAACAGAATACAAAAAAGTGCCACTAAATGACGTTACAAATAAATATTGATGGGGGCGGTTACAGTGTATTACGAGTTTTACGAGTAGGTATCATACGATGAGCTCAAAATGGTGAATTGCAAGCGATAAATTGCTGTCAACTCGATTGCAGGCAACAAAAACTGCCAGCTGTCATCGAGTTTATAGCATTGCGAGATCTGTGTAACATAATAATGTAGTATCACCGATAAAATAAGGTTTTTCCTATCCATTCATGTAGTTTGTGCGCCATCAGATATATCAGAGCTACGGAGGTGGTCACAAACATATTTGAACATGCACTTTATAGCGGCATTGTTCAGATATCTGCCGTATGATGGCGACTGACTAGAATAGCACCACCCCTCGGGTGTCGTGAGAGGCGACAAAGGGAAAAATCCTAAGGACGGGCAGCAGCGTCCGTCGGAACCCAATCTACAGCTACTGCGTTCGCCCTCAAAATGATACAAGTCATATTTGTGGGAGGCCTATGTCCAGCAGCGGACTGCATATGGCTGAAATGTAAAAATGTATGTAATCTCCGACAAAAAATGTATGTAATCCTCGACAGCTCCGATATATCTGACGGCGATTACATTTTCGCGGGGATGTAGGTCGCGAGGCTTTCGCATCGTTGGGTTTCTATCACATGCCGTCTGAACCAAGGACTTGTCCGGACGTGTCGATGGTCGCACTAGTCCGAGGGGGACAAAGAGGTATTCATCAAAAATCTCCGTATATTGAAGTCGGCGAGCGAGCGTTATGTTAGTGCACGTTAATGTGATTGGAGTGAGATGTAGGGCAACGCTATTCACACGTCGCGTCGCTTGTCGCGGTTCCTGCTTTAGTATAGTCGACGTCATAAATCCTCGATATTTAAATCGAAAGAAAAATAGAAAAAATTGACTCGCAGCGGGACTCGAACCCACAACCACTGGATCACTAGCCCAGTGCACTTCCAATTGTGCTATACGAGTACCGCTGAGACTTGTCGAATTTTTCTATCTATCCCTCGTCGTATACGTCATCATGGGTGACGTGTAAACACATCTACCGCCAGCGTATTGAACACTAAACGGCATCGAAGTCTCAATTCATATTGAGAATTCATCGATAACAATGTGCTACCCCTTTCTAAATTATTTTTTATTATGCAGAAACGTCTGCTGGCGAATATCTTCGATATTTAAATCGAAAGAAAAATAGAAAAATTTGACTCGCAGCGGGACTCGAACCCACAACCACTGGATCACTAGCCCAGTGCACTTCCAGTCGTGCTATACGAGTACCGCTGAGTCTTGTCGAATTTTTCTATCTCTCCCTCGTCGTATACGTCATCATGGGTGACGTGTAAACACATCTACCGCCAGCGTATTGAACACTAAACGGCATACGCTGGCGGTAGATGTGTTTACACGTCACCCATGATGACGTATACGACGAGGGATAGATAGAAAAATTCGACAAGTCTCAGCGGTACTCGTATAGCACAATTGGAAGTGCACTGGGCTAGTGATCCAGTGGTTGTGGGTTCGAGTCCCGCTGCGAGTCAAATTTTTCTATTTTTCTTTCGATTTAAATATCGAAGATATTCGCTAGCAGACGTTTCTGCATAATAAAAAATAAGTCATAAATCCTCATTCACTTTTGAGTCTTACTATCAGCCACGGAGGCCCACTGTTGGACATCGCCTCCTCCATAGACCGTCGCGTGGAAGGTGTAATGCCGTATCCGCCACGCCACGCCAAAAACTATTATTGTGACGGCATACATCACTATAAACAAACATGTCAAATACTATAAACAACAAAAAATCCAGTTAATGAAGAATTGATTTCAAAACGCGTTTCACCACCATTTTGGTTATTACCCGGCAGTCCCGGGACCACGGCTGCCTCGTGGCCTTCTGTAAAGAACAGCTACCACATTACAGAGGCGCTACCGCCAAAGACGATATTCGTAAATGTCGGGCATCTTTCTCTTTTACCCCAATTAAGACGTCATGGGAGTGACAGACACAATCGTCCGAAATTTACGTAGCGCCTCTGAACACAAGGCCTACTACTGAACAACGTCATGCTCTCAGAGAAAACTTGATATTATATTTTACTTATTTGTTACCTACGTCTTTACTTGAAATTGGCGAAATCATCGATTGATTTATTGATGGAAATTATATTTTAAATGAAGAAAAAATAACGCAAAAAGTAATTAAATTTAGCAATTTTGAGATAATTTACAGTGCAAATTGATCTATAAAGCTTGCTTTATATATTAATTTGAATTGCTGCTTGCAGCGGAAAGATCTCAGGTCAAATACACGTTGAAGAAGAAATGGTTTCAGAGATCACGTGATTATAAGTTTTACATGTTCTTCAGAGAGTAAAATAAGAGGAGTACGTAGAGAAATGTACCAAGAAAGCACGCGACAAAAGGAGCAGTACCGCGAAGATCGAGGTTCGTAGATTTCGGGCATCTTTTTCTTTTGCCCCAATTAAGGTGTCACAAGAGTGACAGAGACAATCGTCCGAAATTTACGAACTTCGATGTTCGCGGTACCGCTCAAGGTACGGCAGCCGTGGAGAGCTACGAGACTTTGGCAATACTTGGTGAGATGTAGATCTTGGTGGCGCAATTACAAACAGATGAAACGAAGAAGAAATAAAAGGTAAATAAAGTGAATGCTACAATTTATATAAATGCGATTATTGACTCTGGAATTCAACACAGTTGTCTCGCGCGCCTCGTGCGGGCACACGCCAAGTTTTAATTGCCTTACAGTGTAGCTCCACCACGGCGCGAGCTCCCTCACGGCTGAGTTACAAGTATATTACGTTTTCTGTTTATTCCAAACACGGCATTTATCTTTTTAAAACTGGCGTATGAAGTTAAAAGTGAAAAATAAAGTAAAATAAAACGTGGAAAAAATCAACTGCCTCAGGCGAGACTCGAACTTGCGACCCTGGGATACATATTATAGATCGCTTTACTAACTGAGCTACAGGGGATTGCCGAAAAGCTGAAAATTCTCCACCATATCCTTCAATGCGCTTAGGAGGTTTATATCGTTAGCAGACGTTTCTATTTAACACGTTAAACGCCAGACCAAAAAATTCATTTTTTCAAAAAAAAAAACTTGATGTAAATTCAATTATTACTTTGATATGTATATAGATATATTATATTTTATTTTGTTATTGGAAGTTTCGTTAAAAAGTTATTTAAAAAAAAAACTCGCGGTCACCGATGACCACCGTGGCGTTGTGAAGTTCATATTTCAAAAACCGTTACCATGACGCCACGCCGGTCCCCCCGCGTACACGTACACGTACTATTGGCGCCGGTCATCGTTGACCCCCACGGCGCAGTAAAGTGAGAATGTCACCAGTCCTCATTGTTACGCCACGCCGGTCACTTTGCCGGTCATTATACTGTCACATTAGCACCCACTAAAAATATGCATAATATAAAATTTAACTGCTTTTGGCATTGTGTGACAATAGCTTGGTTTGGCAATTCCTGCTACTGGTTCAATAAGATACGCTGTTTTTGTTTATTTTTGTTAATTTTGGGTTTTTATGATTTATTTTTTTTGGAATGCATGTATCAGGTGTGTGTCTGCATTGGGAAATTTTATTTTTTCTTATTTTTTGATAATTGTCGTGTATCTCTAAATAATTGAAATTAGTTTCTATTAATTATATAATTATTGCAAATACTTAATTATATAAATTATAGAATTAAAGCTGTGATTTGAAATAAATGCCTTGTTTTTTAGATTTTTTCGACAAATCTACTATGTCACTAACTGCACCCCCGTCCCAAGCCACCGTTTCACTAACGAGCGCCATGCCGGTCCCTTGCATGCAACGTATTGCTTATAACTGCTACACGCGGCGTAGGATAGCATCTTAAAAACAGGTTTAACACGAGGTCACCGGTGCCCCCCATGGCGTGTTGCAGTAGACTTCGCGAGGTCACCGGTGCCCCCCATGGCGTTCAACGTGTTAAAAAAAAAAAAACAATAGAAATGTAAACATTTATTCTGCTCTAAGGGCGCTTTTACGTGCCAATCAAATATTTTATTGAAGCAGAACGGAGAGCATGGCTGCCATTTTATCTTCTTATGCGCTGTCCGTCACTTTCGCACAAACATGCTTATTGGAGCGTGATAGATATTGTGACAGATGATCAAAACTCGACCATATTAGGCTAGTAGGTGCTAGTACTTTGCGAAAACCCATTAACATGAATATTATTTCTTAGCATTTTTTTTATGTATAAAGCTGTCCTTAGTTACGCTTGTTTAGTCACACGCGCGCCTTGTTTCGCAGCATAAGGGTTCCATTTTCAAGCAATAACACACATCGTCGTTCGCGTCGCCGGCACCCGTTGCCGCGAGGCGCGCTCTATGTGAAAACCGGTAGAGCGCGGTCCGAAACCGGTGTTGTGGTATTGAATTAATCCAGTTGGTCTATCATAAAAGGCTCACAGCACACTGAACTGTCTCCGCTAAACTGTCAGAAATCGCTGGTCTGGCTAGATAGGTAGGTACGAGTAGTATATGTACAAGTACTCGTATTTATTGGGATATTATAGAGGACATATAGGTGAAAAACTTAGTTAAAAAAATCTGGCCTATGTAGTAGTAACAGCATTCTATATGTCAACTATGACGTAACTTCCATATTGATTCTCCGCACACATGGTCCTTCAGTTAAGTTTTCCACCTATACTTATACTAATTATATTAGTACCTGAACAAATACTAAACTAGCTTAAATCTGAAATAGGTAATGAAGAACGCTGGCGGCATTTCCTCGTATCGCAATGCTGCTAAGTTGTGCGAGGAATCCGCCAGCTCTTCAGTCATCAGTTGCGTCAACCAGACGCTTCACGATTTCTGCAAAGTGCTTGTGCGCGCCGGCGCACTAGAGTCTAAGAGTTCCCACGCCAAATATTTATACTTCGTAATTTATTTGTTTTATAAATTGAGTTAAAATGCGACCAGATGAATGCAGCCCAGGTGAGGCCGAACTCCCCAGAATATTTAAAGAGCTCTGTTTTGTGGAAACCACCGAAACCTCTGTAAACTCGTCTTAAAAGGGTTGGACCGCGGCCGCGCTCGCCGCCGGCGGCTCTCTGTGGCGGGTTTTTCTCGATAGCCAGAATTAAACATTCATGGGGTTTTATCGTCGCTTTCTGCAATACAAACAACCCTGGTTTGAACCCATAATACTGCTAAATATTTACGATACAATTGTAAATTCTAGCGTTGAAAGGGCAGCATATGACCTCTTTCGGACGACCGTCTGACATCATATATTGGTTTTAAATACTTAACCTGGTACTTAACGAATATAGAACGTAAAAACTGCCTATGACTCGCCAGGAGCAGTCCTGACTAGGCTTGAAAGTGAAAAATGAATAGACATTATCTGTCAGAAGTTATTACTTTGTCAGCGTCCGCCATGACATCTTAAGTACCCGTACCATGAGTTGTGACGTTACGGTTTTCGATAACGAGTATCGAGTTTACTATCTGTGCATCTCGCTTGTACTATTTTAGTGCGAATGAGACGCACAGATAGTAAACTCGATACTCGTTATCGAAAACCGTAATGTCACAGCTCATGGTACGGGTACTGGTGTGGGTAGGCACGAAATCACACGCCAACTTTAGGTGGTCTTGGCATTCTAAGGATTCAGGTTTTATATAAATAATTAACCAATGGGACAAACCTAAAATGGCTGGTTTATAATTTATGAAGTTCAAATATTGTTATAAGTTTACGTCGCGGGAGTTCAGGCCGCGTTTGACGTCGCGGCCCTGCTACCTACACCGTTGCGATAGGACCCCCCCCCCCCCCTTCTGTTTTAACTTTTAAAAGCATTTTTCGTATTTAATACTCTCTTATTTACAGGAGCATTCGTGAAAATTGAAAATTTTTCATCTAATTTTATAAATAACATTATTTGTTTATGGAATGTTTACGTGTTTTAGAAAGTACTTGTTGGCGTATTTTGCATGAGAGTTGCTTACGAAATATTTTCTTTCATTCCGAATTACTTTGTCGTATTGCGTATTATAGTAAAAGTAAATTAAGCAGTTTATTTAGAAAACAAATAGCTTTAAGAGAATAATAATATTATACCATGTATGCAAGTACTTGTAAATTATATATATAGTTGGCTGAGTACCGACAGCACAAGCCTTCTTACCATGAGGCTGTCAATTTGTGTAAGGATGTCCTGTGATATTTATTTATGCGTACTATAAAAATGGAATCCATAAAAGAACCAGACTTGGAAAGAGAAATGGATCGAAATGTCCGTTGGGTCGGAATGCTGCGTCTCAGCGCGGGAAGTTAGTCGGTGCTCGCGGGGGTAATAAAACTTTTAATAGGGTAAGTAAGCTGGAAGTGCAACATCCGAGAGATGTCCTGCGGCGACTCGTTACTGTGAGATACACGCTGACGTCTGTGGCTTATACTCGTAGGTTTATGGTAAAACGTCGACGCCATTAAGATTCATAGAAGCTTTGGTACAGTTACGAGTCTTGGCGTATTGGAGTACGGTTAACCAATTTGATTTCTAGGCCACTTCGAACCTTGTCACAGTGGCGTTAATAAGAGATCTTTTGCGTCTTTCATATAGATTTTCAGTGTGACAAGGAACGAAGTGGCCCATAAATCAAATTGGTTGACTGTACATGTTATTGTCACGTTAAATGTATTCATATTTAAGACTGTGAGGCCATAGCGTATAACAGTGTGGACACGCCCAGTAGTTTATAATTGTCGGACATCTATTTCTTATTAACCCCTCTGGCGTGTGTAAGTATCATGTAGCAGCACCAACATTGTTTAATAATTTATTTTTGAAATTGAAATTGACTAATTTATTTCAAGCTAGACCTGGCCCATTAAATTGTGGGCTTACTAATATTTATGACTTAAATAGCTATCTTAAGGTGAATTTAATCGGCGCGAAAACACACGGGCCGAGCCTGAAGCGCTACCGCCAAAAACGATATTCGTAAATTTCGGACGATTGTCTCTGTCACTCCCATGACGTCTTAATTAGGGTAAAAGAAAAAAATGCCCGAAATTTACGAATATCGTTTTTGGCGGTAGCGCCTCTGGCTCGACTCGTGTGTTTAAACGCACCTTTAGTAGATTATACTCGTATACATCTTTCAGACGTGATCGTATATTAATGTGCAGATAAAACAAAAATAATCCTAATTAAGAATATAAAACATTATGTCGACGAAGAAGACTCTCAATTAAGTGATGCCCCACTTAAGTTCTTCAGCATTTCCAAGTAGAAGATTCAAGAAGCGTGTCAGCCTACCGCCCGCGTCGGTCACGGCCACGCACAATGTCCGGCGCGCCGGACCGTGCGGAGACCGATCCGGTCCGGCGCCGTCCCTTCCGGACCATCCTTCGTCACCATTACACCAATTTTCATTATACGACTCCTGGGTTATTCAGAAACACACTGATAGAAAAATAAGAATTACGTATAATAAAGAATCTTCGAAGCAAATTCGAAATTATGTAGATAAGTTTACGCTTATTGAATCGTAATGAAGCGAGAATTCCATTATATATACAAATCCTAATGTAGCTTATATCATTATGGAATTTGCTTTGGAAGCGCCAGATTTTTACATAATCAGATGAGACGCAAATTGGTTGGAAAAACATTGCGCGTATTTGTAACACGGTGGCGTAAGCAGTTGCTGTTTACTACACTAAGTTGACACTTGTTGACTTAAACCAGGAATTATTATCATCATAATCATCAGCCGAAAGACAGTGCTGGACAAAGAATTTCCGCAACGACCAGCCTTGTGCCGCCAGGATTCTACGATTTTCCGTAATCGGCCAGATCGTGAGTCCAACTAGTATAGCATTAGAAGTCCGAGAGGTCAAGGAATTTTCAATTTTATTCACAGATATAAATTATAATTGACATCGCAATCAATCATGCGCTGCATATCCTATTTGAAATCCAACATGTATCAAAAACCTATTCTGACGGTTGAAGGTTTTTCCTTATGTTTTGATGGACGAGAGCTTGCTAAGCTATCGCAGTATTGGCAGTACAGAGTCAGTCCTCCGCTCGGCAGTAAGTGTGTTAACTTGACACAATATTTACGGAAACGCACTCGAAGCGGAGAACGCGCCGGCGCCGGGACTCGAACCGAAAACCGACTTTCCTCTTTCTGCGGAGTTAATGCTAATGTCTGTAATTTATTGCTTTAATAGAATATCCGCGAGGCATGCTCTCTGGAGGCAGATTCTGAATATGAAAATACATGTCGTCTATTCTGAGCACAGTGTGATGAGCACGGATATTTATTCCTGAGTTATGGGTGTTTTCTATGTATTTAAGTAGTTGTATATTATATATATCGTTGGCTAAGTACCCACAGCACAAGCCCTCAGCTTACCATGGAGTACCAGCTTAGTTAATTTGTGTAAGGATGTTGTTTAAATACTTTTTTTTGACAAGCACAACATATTATTTATTACAAAAACAACTAAATACCTATGTAAAAAAACAATTAATAATTAAAACTAAATAAAACTAACAATTTAACTAAAAGTAACATAAATCTAAAGAAGGCCCCTGCGGCATGGTATCGGAAATGCTAGCAGCATTTCCTCGCAGAATCGTAAGACTGATACGCTGAGCGAGGTAGCTGGCAGCTCTTCGGTCTCCTGTGGCGTCTCTGAGTCTCTTTGAAAGGTCCTTAAAGAGACTCAGAGCGGCGTGGCTCCACGGAATGAGGGTCTCGACGCTGAATGGGATGAAACTGTATTATTCTATTTATTAGGGTTCCGTAGTCAACTAGGAACCCTTATAGTTTCGCCATGTCTGTCCGTCCGTCCGTCCGTCCGTCCGCGGATAATCTCAGTAACTGTTAGCACTAGAGAGCTGAAATTTGGTAGTAATATGTATATCAATCACGCCGACAAAGTGCAAAAATAAAAAGTGGAAAAAAATGTTTTCTTAGGGTACCCCCCCTATACGTAAAGTGGGGAGTGATTTTTTTCTTCATTCTAATTCTAACGTGTGATATATTGTTTGATAGGTATTTAAAAATGAATAAGGGTTTACTAACATCATTTTTGGATCATGTAAATGTTTTCGGAAATAATCGCTCCAGAAGCAAAAAAAAGTGCGTCCCCCCCCTCTAACTTTTGAACCACAAGTTTCAAAAATATGAAAAAAATCTCAAAAGTAGAACTTTACATAAACTTTCTAGGAAAATTATTTTGAACTTGATAGCTTCAATGGTTTTTGAAAAAAATCTATATATATAAAAATGAACCCCTATTTCTCTTGGTCACGCTATAACTTGCGAACGGCTTTACCGATTTGGCTAATTTTGGTCTTGAAATATTTGTAGTAGCTCAGGGAAGGTTTAAACGGTGAGAAAGTATGAAAAAAGATTGAGTAATATACTAAAAAACGAAAATATTCTTCCCCCATACAAACTTATCAACTCGAAAAAACTAAGCGCCGCAGGATTTCATACATCTTACGCGTTTTTGGTAAAATGGTCTCTGCTTTCACTCGAGAAAGACGGAAGCGCCGCAGGGTTGCACATATCTTAGGCTTTTTTGCGAGCAAAATAGGTACTTTATATTATTCCAGCACTAAAGTCGTTAAGGCGATAGTTTCTTACAAATAGTTAATAAATTAGCCCTTATTCCCTAAGATATGGCTGTCAAAATCTCTATTGAATGACAAGACACTTCTCCACTTCAGGCCCGGTACCGCAAAGATCGAAGTTCGTATATGTCGAGCATTTCTCTTTTACTCCAATTAAGGCGTTAAGAGTGACAGAGACAATCGTCCGAAATTTACGAATATCGTTGTTTGCGGTAGCGCCGCCGTTTTATGTATAATTTCGCGTTTAGTTTTAACCGTAAATAAGAATCTGCACTAATATTCATCGCCCAATGCGACCGTCCCCTTCGTTGTCTTACTACTTCAGATGGGTACTGAGTGTGAGTGAAACAGTAATACAAATACGAACATTTCCGAGAAAATACGATAGGAAAGGATTATTCACTACATCTGAGCTCCGAGTGTATGTTTTTAACGTAACGAAACGTCACCATCGCGTTAGTTACCCATATTATATCAGTATAACTTATGCATTCGAGATATTTTTTACGTCAAAAGAAACTTACACTAGAGCCTCTGTACTTTAAGCTCGCGCGCATAGTTTACTTAATTTGCCGATAGATGTCGCTGTAAGTGGAACGCTCATACCCTACATGGCGGTTTTAAGATTCTTTCTGAATAATGGGGGCATTAGGTTGAAACTGACTTCAAATGACGCTGGCTGGTTATCACTCCATGTTACAACCCCTTCTTACTACTCGTGGTGGGACTGAAATTGACAAAAATTTTTCGAATTTTCCATGTAAGTATAGTTAGGATCTATAACTCTTTCTTTAGTTGTCACCGTCCTTTGTGGGCCCGTTTTTAGGGTTATGTACTTAATATTAATATGTCAACAATAATGTATCAAATAGCCCATTTTTAACTCTTAAGTGGGAACACTTACTGTGACGGACAAAAAACTACGGAACCCTACACTGAGCGTGGCCCGACACGCTCTTGGCCGGTTTTTTAATTATATGTCAGTGCATGTATGTATGTTAAGTGAGGATGGCGTTTGCAACAGTGCCGAAATATCGAAAGCTCCTTAAAACTGCCATAAATGGTAACAGTTGTAATGTGTTTGTGTCGTCACACAAGTGGGTGGGAGTGATTTATCCCGGGCATACATCACCACAGATCACTAGACCTCCTCCGGACTCGCTGCACACATAACGTCGTCAATCATTATACTCGTATATTTTTGGATCCGCCGCTCATATTTTAAGCTGTCAATGGATCTTAGCTACATCTATAGCGCGTAGTAATACAGTCTTTTATTTTCCCTCGTATGGAAATAATAAATAAATTGATAATGATATTAATGATATTACCGGACCGCTTTACACAAATTGGCTGAGTCCCACGCCACGCTCAATAAGACTTGTGATATAGGTACTCAGCTAAAATATATGTTATATACAAATACATACATAAAAACATCTATGACTATGACACAGGGCCTAGGTCAGACTTGTGTTGAATTTGTAAAACAAATAAGTAGGTACTCGTATTATTATTTTATTCCATGTCGGAGATGTAGATGTAAGGGGGGTTCGCGCCTAGATGGAGAGCTGATAATAAACATTAATTGTATGATATTTAAGTATTATTTTAGTTAAGATTATTTAATACATGACAAATCGACTACTCGCTTTGACTGTCTCCCACTCACTCATCTAGAAACTTTCTGGTTACTAGGCCAGCCAGGAATCTCAATCATCAAGAAGTCTGTGAAGGTCACAACCTTCACATTACACTAGCTCTCTGAGCGCCCCCCTCCTGGATCCCACGGCGATTTTGCATTTAGTTCAAAAGGTTGATGTAAGTAATAAATTCTGTTTTTGTTATATGAGCGACATTCAGAGACAAACTTTTAAATAAAGAAAAAACCTGTTGACATTTATATATTGGTGTTTAACATTCATTGGCAACCCTACGCTCGCACTCACAGGTAAGGTTGTATTAGGTATTACGTTGAAGCTTATTAACGAACGTATCCATTTCCATTACGTCTGGAGCGAACCCATATTTGTGTTACTTAATGAATATTAAATGGCTGTCATCACGTCTTCATTTGCAGTTTTAATTACTTGAACAAGACAGAACCGTTGCTAATTAAAGGGACCGAGGGGACGTCCCCGCGGCGGCCATGGCTTGCGTACTTGTGTTGTGTTTCTACAGAGTAATTTTGGGGACATGGGACGGAAGCGGGGATTGGTTTCAAATTCCGACCAAGAAACAGCGATGACGGGCAGCAGAGGCTGTTTAGAGAGGTGGTGCAGTCAGCGTCAAATAGTGGCAACCAGAGTGACCAAATATATCAATCAAGATCTTTACGCACATAGTTAACAGTAAGAATGTGTTAAGATATATTTGGCCAGGCTGAGTGCAACTAACTATATGAGACTGCATATTGTATCGGATGTGGCCTGTAATAAGAGCAATAACTTAAGGCATCGTATCTATACCATCAAGCCTAGCAACGTTTGTACTACGACATTTGAAAATAACTTATAGCCCACCAAACGAACACCAAAATTTGTCTGTCAAGGGAAAAAACTCGTGTATAAGCGAATTTTGGCATAGTTGTAAGGAATGAGGTTTTAAACGACATACTAAAAGTACTGATGGGTGGAGGTGAAGCTAACGGGGGGAGGGGGGTGTAAAGGTCCCTTTTTTTTTGCATTAAACTCGTAAACTGTGGCCTATAGCAAAAAATAGTCTGAAACACAAATAATGTACGTAAAATTCTTTACAAAAAAGATGGGAACATTTTTTCTCTGGGATCAATAATTTATGAGATATAGAGGGAAGTAGATAACCAATAAAGAAAACAACACATTTGTTTAAGTACGGCACGTATATTCCTATAGATAAAATCTCTAATTATTGTCTAAATCTAAAATATTGTCATCGTATGGATTATTCTTATTTTATTATACTCAGTTATGTTGAACAAATTATAAAAATATATATATATATATATATATATATATATAGTCTATTTATAGTTAGTAGGTGATGACGACAGTACTAAACGAGCAGAGCAGAAGCGACGAGGTCTGACACAAACTTCGGTCGACATTCGTTTTAATGAAAATACAATCATCACTATTCCACAGGAGCATTTCTTCGCTAACGAAAACAATAAAACAAGGCTGATTCCTTGCCGAGAAGATGACAGCAGCAGGGATTGGAATAACCATTGCTACAGGAGATGCTGATGGCATTATTGTCAGGTGCGGGTTGGAGATGGCTGCCTTACATCCAACTGTTATTATTGGGGAGGATGTCGACTTGATAGTCCTCCTCATAGGATTGGGCCCCAATTTTTGAAACCAGGGCGTGGGAAGGTTGAGGACAAATTGTTTTCAGTGCAACAACTTCAACAGCTTCCATTTGCAAAAACAATTCTCCTTCTCCACAGCTTCTTCGGATGCGACACCACCTGTGCGATCCATGGAAAAAGCAAAGTGGGATTGGCTAAATTGTTCACGGCTAAATCAGACCTGATCCAAAAGATATCCGATATTTTCAGTGGGCCCTCGTCACCAGAAAGTATTAACAGGCCGGCGATAAGTTGTTTTTGTCGGTATACCAAGCACCTATCCAGGAACAAAACCTCAATAAATACCGCTACTCAGTTTTTTTAAGAGCATCAATGAGACCAAAATCAGATCTGGCCACTCTTCCTCCTACTAGAGGAGCTTCGAAGCAGCATTCGTTCAGAGTTTATCTACAGGTATCTTTAATCACACACGTTATGTATTATTTTGTTTTCAAATTACAAATAATTATATATTTGACCTAAACTTACTTTGATCTTATTGCTATTACAGATACAACAATGGCTCGGCAACCCCCTACAACCAACCCAAACGGGATGGACCAGAGGAGACGATGGCATCCTAAAGCCAGTAACAACCGGCGACCCAGTGGCACCTGACTCAATTCTCAAAACCATATTCTGCCGGTGTAAGAGCGGATGTGGGATGCGATGTGGCTGCCGGAAAGCTGGAATTCCCTGCTCCAATGTCTGCGGTGTATGCTCCAGCTTCTGCACTAACGGAGCTCCTATCGAAGTAACCGCTGACGACGATGATTATGATAATATTATAGATTTAGACAATAATTAGGGATTTTATCTTTAGGAATATACGTGCCGTACTTAAACTAATGTGTTGTTTTATTTATTGGTCATCTACATCCCTCTATATCTCATGAGGTATTGATCCCAGAGAAAAAATGTTTATATCTTTTTTATAGAGAATTTTACGTACATTATTTGTGTTTCAGACTATTTTATTTTTTATTATGCAGAAACGTCTACTAGCGAATATCTTCGATATTTAAATCGAAAGAAAAATAGAAAAATTTGACTCGAAGCGGGACTCGAACCCACAACCACAACAACAAAAAAAATTAGAAAGAAATTTTTTTTTCTATTTTTCTTTCGATTTAAATATTCCAGACTATTTTTAGCTATATGTTACAGTTTACGAGTTTAATGCAAAAAACTAAAAAAAGGGACCTTTACACACCCCTCCCCCCGTTAGCTTCACCCCCACCCATCAGTACTTTTAGTATGTCGTTTAAAACCCCATTCCTTACAACTATGCCAAAATTCGCTTATACACGAGTTTTTTCCTCCGAGTTTACTTCGTTTGGTGGACTATTATACTTTACTAAATATTAATGAAAAAATATGTTCCAATCGAACTCTGAAGCGAACTTGAAAACTATGTTAGTTTGTACGCTGACAGTAAATGTCAACTAGGCTGTTGGATGCTGTTCATTGAAAATATTATTTAGTTAGTTCGAAAAAATCCAAAGTAAGAAATATAAAAAAATTATTAACCTACATGTACCAACACCTAGTCTGAGGGCGTTCCACACTACACTTGCCGATACGCGGTCTCCACTCCAGAGGCTCTAGTGTAAGTTCCTTTTGACGTAAAAAACGTTTACGAACGCGTAAGTGATAATGTTATTTATATGGGAAACGCAAACGCGTTCGTGGCGTAATGTTACGTTAAAAACTTACACTCAGGGCTCAGAACTCGTTTAGCCCAACGGCTATCGGTTCTCCGGCTGACATGGCCGGCCCACTGCCACTTCACTTTTACCCAATATACGAATACGAGTACTACCATAAGTTAGAATAACTAATTCGGGATCACGAGCCAGAAATCACTCTGTATAATCTGTAATTCTGTATATCGTTTTTCCGTGTACTGTGATAGCAAAACATTTCGTTATTTTGGCCGCTCCCGCCGCCGGTAGCGCGTGGAAATACACTTCTCATTTCTAAAGCACTTTTGCTCTCGGCATTTTTCTTTTATTGGGTTTGCCTATTTGAAATTACCTATATTTGTTATTGATTTGATTTTTATTCATATGTCACTGGATCAGAATTGTCGGAAGTGACGTTTTGTGTATTCAGATAAAATAATTACTTTTGTTATCAGATTCATGTCAATTATATATCGATAGTAACTTACTGACTGTCAATATGTTATATTTTATTGGTTGCCAGATGATTCTGTCAACCAATAAAATACCCATGACGAAATAATAAACAAACACATTATTGCAAATTATAAATTAAATATAAATAAATTACCTATATTATAAATACATATACATCATCATTTATCATTTCGGCTGTATGCAGTCCACTGCTGGACATACTTTTATTAGGCCTCCCACAAATATGACTTGTATCATCTTGGGGGTAGTTGCCATAGTCGCCACGCTTGGCAAGCGGGTTGGCGACCGCAATAGCTGTAGATTGGATCTTGTTTACTTTAACGGTTTTAGGCACCGTTTTACCAGCTCTAAGGTGAAACACTACGTGTTTGCACCTCCTATATGAATACCTTTCGGGATTCTGATATAGCTATATAGGTGGTGCTGCCATCTATGAAACTAAGAACAAATCAAATTATTTTTTATGAAATATTTTGATTTGCTTTGATTTTTAAGTAGTAATACTACTAAATAAATTAAAAGTTGAAATAGATAACATATACTTAAGAAAAAACGACGAGGACCTCCGGTGTTCGAGACGGGATTCGAACCCGCATCTCCAGCTATCGCGGCTGGTCGTTTTTTCTTAAGTATATGTTATATACTATTACTCTACTTAAAAATCAAAGCGAATCAAAATATTTCATAAAAAATAATTTGATTTGTTCTTAGTTTTGTAGATTGTATTTTGACGGATGCTATTTACTGCCCGTCCGTAGGATTTTTACCTTTGTCGCCTCTTAGACACCCGCGGGAGGAGATGGGGTGGTGCTATTCTGGTCAGCCGGCATCACACGGCATCATATACATACATATAATTATTGTAAATGTGAAAGTTGTGAGGGACCCCTGATCCAGGAATCAGAAACAATAGGTACATAATATAAAAATAGAACACCCATGACTCAGGGACAAATACCTTCAAGTATCTTAACACTTTTGACGACAGGTCTGGCCTAGTGGGTAGTGAGTCTCCTATGAAGCCGATGGTCCTGGGTTCAAATCTCAGTAAGGGCATTTATTTGTATGATTAGCACAGATATTTGTTCGTGAGTCATGGGTGTTTTATACATGTATTTAAGTATTTGTATATTATTATATATATATTTTATATATATTGTTGGCTGAGTACCCACAGCACAAGCCTTCTTGAGCTTACCGTGGGACTCAGTCAATTTGTGTAAGAATGTCCAAAACTCAAAACTCAAATTTATTCAGTAAGTAGGCCACAAGGGCACTTTTATATTTCCTGTCCTATAATATGTATTTTTTGTCACACAAATAAATACCTACCTACTGGGATTTAAACCCAGGACCATCGCTTTTACAGGCAGCGTAAGTACCCACTAGGCCGAACCTCTCGTGTTTAGACAATTATGCCCGCCTTCCACTGCAAGCGGAACGGACTCCGTTTAGAGTCCGTTTAACTCGCAATGGCGAATGGCATATAAGTGCTTCCACTGATTAAAAATGAGCGGAGCGGACAAAACGAGTTCAAAGAGTCACAAAAGTGGTCGAAGAGTCGAGCGGATTCCGAGCGGACTCCGCTCGACTCGCAATACTGATTTTCATACAAGTACATCCACCGCGAGCGAGTAAACGGAGCGGACTGAGCGAGTTAAAATGGGTCCGCTGCGTCATGGCGTCGCGCGCTAGTTTTGAACGGACTCCGCTCACCGCCCCGCCCCCTCCAGCCACCGCTACCCCTCACGTCCGATCGAACGGTCTAGTAGCTTTTCGAAAGTTCGTGTCCTGCCTCTGTATATCGTCTTTTATGATTGACAACAATTCTTCAAATTGTTCTCTAGTCACTCTGAAGTAATTTTTGAAATGTTCATCTTGTAGATCGCTAAACATTCGCAATAGATCGCCTTTGAAAGCTCTTTGTCTTATATGGTTGCTCATCCAGAATCTGGGTTTGTTACGCTTCCCTTTTTTCTTCTTATATTTGTAAAGAAGCAAACATTTCATTATTGTTTCATAAAAATCATCATCACTTGAATCGTCCGACATCGTGCACATGACTTGTTTCTATCACGGCTGTCAGTATACTGGCTAGCAGGCCTCCAAGTCCGCTTCTAATGGAAGCATAAAACTCGCTCAGCCTCATTTCCAGCCTCACTCGCTCCGCTAAACTCGCTGGCAGTGGAAGGCAAATGCTGAAACTCTTTTTTAGTGGAAGTGCACAACACATTTCCTCCGCTCCGCTCAGTTCGCTAGGTCCGTTTCCGCTCATTACCCTTTTTTAGTGGATAGCCAGCATTAATATGGACAAAAGAGGTTCAATTATATGTTTACATTCTCTTTTGTAGCAACTTCGTATGTAATATACGATTAACTGTGTGCGCCGCGCACGTTACCCCTCCCCCGCCCCGTCCGCTCGCCGGGCACTTTGTTCCCGTCCACTCGACCCCAAAGCGAGCGTCACTTTTCATTCCCGACGCTTGCAAATGAGAAATTCTTTTTTGGAACACTCAAAAGCGTAAATGAATACACAATGCGCGTAACAAGCGGAGCCTAACGAATCGGCTTAACGGATTGCGAGGCGATGTCCGGTGCCGGCCGGCTGCCGGTCCGGCCGCCGGGCCCGGCCGACTTTACAACGCTTTTTATGGGATGTGCGTCAGAAGGTTTATGATTTGCTGACGCAGCTCAGAAGTTGTCGTCAAACGATCGATTAGAGTTACCTTCTGCGTCAGTTTACTACCAACTGTTTTATATGAAATCTCGATATTTTAGTGTAGTATTTAGATCTTTTCTGGTGACATGTTTTTAATTACTTTTAAACTGATTAGGTATTGGTCTGCTGATCGCGTAGAACATTTGCTAGAAGTCACTTCGTTGTAGATCCGAATTTTTGGTTCCTTGTGCTTTCTCATTTCATACGTACTTTAAGTATTATTTTTGTGTGTCTCTTCCGTACACGGAACAATGGTGTTCCGGACATTTGGGAGGCGTACGCGGAGCCAGATCGAGCCAACGCGCAGAGGCCCTTTCGACAATTTAATGAAATGTAAGGGGTACACTAAGCGGATGTTGCCCCTGTCCGTATCATGGGACGCGCACAGAGACAGCACCCGCCATGGTGTAAGGACTATTGAGTTATAATGGAATCTAGAATGTACTAGGCTATTGGGTGGAAAGGATGGACTAGCTACTGGGCTATTGGATAAAAAACCGGACGTCTGCCTAATAAAATGGTATTCAATTTTATTTCCGGCAGACGGTGACTCGCCCTATGCGAGATGGGCCCCCACAAAAAGCGACATCAAAGATGGCTCAAGGGCAACACCGGTGCATAGGGCTAAGGGTAGAGAGGTGTCACTGGACTTTAAACATATAGCCAACTCGCCACTTAGGTTTCCACATCTACCCTCCAGAACGCAGCTCTCGCGACCCCACTCTGGGCGGCCGGTGAAGGCAAGCCAGAGGCAGGGGACCTGTCCCACCTGTCCGACAGGGCACCCCAGGGGCACTCAGGTACGTGGAGTCGCTACTCTCCAACAGCTCGCCACAAGCTGCCCTGCGTTGACTGATTGCACTGGAGAAAACCAGTGGGCGATGGGGTCGTCACATCCCTACGCCATAAGTATTATTATCCTTATTTCTCTTGTTGTGTACATATATTAAGGTTTAAAATATCAAAAGATTATTTAACTGCATTTAGAAAGAGATGCATGGTTTTTAAAGTTGGAATGTGTGTTCAATACTTTTGGGGAAGGCTGTAGGTTTTTTTGTTTGTTTTGTGTACTTATCTTGTTTCCTGCAGTAGGGCAAACTTTGGCCTATCTTTGATACTTGGTAATTACACGAATCAGAAATTGTTTATTACCTATTAATTTTGTTACATCATTTAATTCCCGTAGGATTGTGTCAGCTAACTTATGTCTAAAAGATCTGTGTAAGCTTTTTTTTTTTATGACATAGGCGGCAAACGAGCAGACGGATTGCCTGGTGGTAAGCAATTACCGTCGCCCATGGGCACCCGCAACATCAGGGGAGTCACAAGCGTGTTGCCGGCCTTTAAGGGGGGTTGGAGCTCTGGGAACCTTACTCACCATCAGGAACACAACCCTACATACCTGAAAGGTAGCAGTGCTATTATGGCTGTGGTCTTCTGTAAGGAGGAGGTACTTCCCCAGTTGGGCTGCCCCAGATTCAAGCGTGATGGTCATCGCTGTGCCCTACCTCTCATAAAAAAGCTGTAGATATTGTGTCACAAGTGTTTCTTAATGATGTTATTTTTATTTTTACCTAATTTAATTTTTTTTTTTTTAAGAGGACGAGGAGCCGCCGCCTCGCGGGGCCAGAGTCTCATGTCTTTATTTGCAATTAGGTTATTTCGCCTATTCTGTGATTTGTGAGAAGTTGATTAAATTCACCGTGAGCTAGGTAAACGTCACCAGGTGTAGTCAGATCTTCTATTCCTAGTGTTGCAATCTTATCCAGCATTTTATTATTTAGATCGGCTCGAAGGTGCCACGCTTCAAGGTCTGCGATATCCCAAAGTGTTACCGTCGGTAAACGTCTTGGAAACTGGCCCGCGATGTTGGGCGCCATTCTGTATTGTCTCTCGATTTTTTGATTTGAATTGCAGTACCTTGATAATAACTGTATAACCCCATAGTCCATTATAGGTAGGATGCAAGCTTGTTTTTACACGCTGAGCTCACAATAGTGAATTGTAAGCAATAAGTTGCTGCCAACCCGACTGCGAGCAACGAAAACTGACAGACTGGCAAACTGTCGTCGATTTTATAACTTGCATTTCTTTATAGCGAGATTTGTGAAAGCCAAGGTTTATCCTAAATGTATAAAGTCCATAACCCGGCACATATTTCTGATCAACATATAAATAATTTGACGACAGGCCTGGTCCTGCCAATGAAGACGACGATCCTTGGTTCTAATCCCAGTAAGGTCATTTATTTGTGTGATGAGCACAGGTATTTATTTGTTCCTGAATCAAGGGTATTTTCTATTTGTATATAACATACTTCATCGTTGTCTGAGTCACAACACAAGCCTTCTTGAGCTTACCATGGGGCTCAGTCAATTTGTGCAAGTCTCCTGTACATTTATTAATATTTAAAATAAAAAATTGCCCTTAGGATTAGATCCAGCCACCTGCTTCATACCTAGTAAACACCGTCTAGACGTCAATAATTAATCATTACGATCATTAGCGTCATACCACTCATTTATCTACTTTAATTCAGTAAATATTTGATAACTTGAAAAAGGAAAGTGTCCGCCTACACAATCACAATTTGCTCCCAACAAATCGAAACGGCAAATTGGTCAGACCCCATTAAACCAGCGAGGTCTCTAATATACACAAAACAATCGCCATTAGCCAGGGCGCGCAAAAACGGGACACAGTAAAGATTATGCTGCCGGCTGGGAATTATACGGACGACGAACTAACGGTGGACCTTATCTCGTAAGGAATAAGGTCGACAATGTGTCAGCGAGGAAACGAAACCTTCGGGGTGCGAGCGAGAGCGTTATGTCTTTATTTTATGACCACATAACGACTTGATTACAGGACTTCCTTACATGTGAGCTTCATATTGTTATTTGGGGATATTTTATTTAAGAGTTATTACGGATTATATATCCAATATAAAGTATGGTAGAGCAAGTTTAGCCAATGCTAACTTGAACAAATATGGAGCCAAGCCCGCCTGGGGAATGCCTTCACCTTGCAGACAACCCTAGCCAAATAGCACTAAACATTTCGGGTTCGTTAGAACCTAAACTCAAATTACCCTATTACATAATGCAACCTAATGTCAAAAACACATATAGTCATATAAACAATAATTCAAAACAACCTGATGTCTAAAATAACCAGAGTCCCAAAATACCCTAAAAACTTAAAACCAAAACCAACATGTCACGATTCATACTTCTACCAAAATCACCTACTCTCATAAAAGCTAAAGATCACTACGAACTATTCCCATATACTAGTCTTGAAATACACCATTATCTTAATACGATAGTCTTGAAACACACGAGTCCTGAAACACCCTAAATGTGTGTAGTTCTCCTGAAAATAAAGCCTATTAGGTTAAGAACCATGGATACAACTGGGAAGCTGACAACTTTAATGCGACAGTGTAGATGTGTTGACCTAGGTGAGGCGTCACTGCGACTAAGTTTCATCTGACTGATGAATATTTACTTAAAAGTTTTCACCGAGAAACTCAGTCCATATTCGGAATGTTTGTCTGACGGTTAGTACAGTTACTAGGGTTCCGCGCCTCAAAACTGTACAGGAACTCTTATAGGGCCACTTGTATCTACAATTCTACACTAACATTATAAAGGCGAAAGTTTGTGAGTGTGTATGTTTGTTACTTTTTCACGACTAAGCGGCTGGAGCGATTTTAATAAAATTTGGTATGGAGTTAGCTGACACCCTTGATTAACACATAGGCTACGTTTTTTTTCTAATAAACCGCGGGTAACACCTTGGGGAACAGCTAGTAAAATATAAAATAAAATATATATAGTATAGTGCATCTTTATACAAATTGACTTAGCCCCATGGTAAGTTGAAGAAGACTTGTATTGTCAGCCAACAATATACGTAATATACAAATAATTAAATACATAGAAAACACCCATTACACCTGTGCTCCTTACACAAAAATGTCGTTACTGGATTTTGTACTCGGAACCATCGGCTACGCAGGCAGAGTCACTAAAGTTTATCACTACAATTTGTAAAAGCTTTAGCTTTACCCACCTATGAACCAGACTATGGTTTCGAAACCTGGGCAGGACATTTGTTTGTGTATTTATCACATATATTTATCGATGGGTTTTGCATAGTCGACGCCAAAGATATGTATACACTTTTTCACCTTAATACTTTGTAATAAAGTTGAAAAGTATAAACATATCTTTGACGTCGACTGTACGTTATCTAGTTTTAAGTGCTGACATGTAGCTGTACGAGTATATAGTATTTGTCATACCGTCTTTGAAACAATCTCGTAACTGACACAGATACTATAAGTTGAAACGCACTAACTCTGTATTCATCCCATACATAGTTACGTAATTTTTCTATTGATTACCAGAATGAGGTACGAGGTATTTTCAAAGTAGTGACGATATACTCGTATACCTACTAT
Source organism: Grapholita molesta (assembly GCA_022674325.2). NCBI lineage: Eukaryota > Metazoa > Arthropoda > Insecta > Lepidoptera > Tortricidae > Grapholita > Grapholita molesta. The sequence continues at coordinate 16,574,776 of CP053136.2, forward strand.
TATACAGCAGCATCAGCAGTTTTGGTTTGGTGGTTTAACAAGATGAGTTGAACGAACCCACAAATATTTTTTTTTATACATTAGGATGTTAATATGAATTTCTATACCGAACCCTAGTTTGTGCTCAAGTCCAACTCGCACTTTACCGGATTTAGTGTTGGCAACCGTTTTGATGAAACAAAATTAAATTTAAGTTTTAATGTAATGCAGCATCTTCATAAAGTTTGGCGTGTCCTTCCAACATACCATATCATATATCGCTAGCCAATTTCAATAAGTAACTAACTATCCCAAGTTGCGGATCCGTCTTAGTAACTGTACTTCTGTTTCCGAGTCTAAATGACTGCAAATACAATTACCCAATGCATTAACCTAGTTTCAGAAAATTGGCACAAGAAAATCTCTCTCTCGCCGTCCGAAAGACTAGGCGTTTCAATCCGCATTTAAGCCCCACTGCCTAGAACTTAGATACATACGTCCAGTATCTGTCACGGACGTCCACTGCTGGGCATAGCTCTCCCCCACAGACTGCCACGGCGACCTTGAGCACACTGCATCTACCGAGTGCCAGTGTACGAGGTCATCGATCCATCTAGTTTCGTGGACATACACGATACTTTCGGTTCTATAGCCAACTGAACTACGGTTCGGTTCTATGCCTATTCAAATATTGACGTCAGTTTCATATTAATTAAATTACAATATATTAACTATACACCTATAAGTTTAATTCATGTTCAATAATTATTTGTTATGTGTGTAAACCACGACTTAATTTTTTGAATGAAATTAGGATTTTAGCACTTGAAGTAGCCAAAAGAAGGTACAAATAATATTGTCTTCGGTTGCCGCGGTAATTACTCATGAAATAAAATTACTACACATGATGAAACCCAATGATGAAACGTCGGGATATAAGTAGTTTAATGACTATACAATATAATCCGTTTGTGTTGCTTTATTTCAAGTTACAAATAGTTATTTAAACTGACTTAAGTCGTAATTGTGAAGAACAACAAAGCCGTGCATCCACTAACCGATAAGAGCTCAGCTAACTTTTAAAAGCCGCGGGAAGATGCTGAACTCTCGCACAACTCTAATTTATAGTTAGCTCGGACAACAGACGCGAAGTGCGCGCTCTTGCTCCTGAACATTTTTGTAAACAAACCAAATACCCATGTATCATACAATGCGAAAATAAAAAAATACATTTAAACTAAGCTTGCCAAGGAATGGGATTCGCTCCCTTCGTCTGTGTTCCCGGAATGATATAATTTGGGTTTTTTCAAGGCAAGAGTGTTACTGAGCCAGCGTGCTACACCCTCGACCTCGTCGACACTTACGACTGAGGTCAGGCGCTGGTCAATCTTGTATAAAAAATACTATTGTCAATTTTAGGTAGTATCTTGTAGGTTTTGGTTATCTACAAGACAGTGTGTGTAGTGTAGTGTAGGACCTATGGTAGTATTTGATCAAAACAACGTTAATTATCTTTTCCTATTTTTTCAATTAATCATGGTCGATCTATGCCTTTTTACATAGGTACGCAGTATGGGAAGCGATGAGATGTCACATTGAGCAGGGTGACAGAATTGTAAGCAAGCATTTTTTTCTACTAATCATCAGAAATAATTACTTGTTATACAAAGGTGCAAAATTGTATTTTAACTGCGAGTGTGGGATTGAAACTCGAGCAAGCGAATGGATTCTATAGTTTAACCACGAGCAAAGCGAGTGGTTTTAAAATAGAATCCTGAGCGTAGCGAGTGTTTCAATACACGAGAAGTAAATTACAATTGCACCAGTGTGTAACACAAAACTTTTCCCCTCACTACAGCGAGGAAAGTGAAACATGCAAAAAAACGTTTTGAAATCGCATTGACTTTTTCTTTGCGTTTAGATACATTCAACATTTTTACAAAAGGTGCCTTTAGCTTGGTTAGCTTGTGGTGGCCAGTAAGATTTTCGAATGTTCTAATTCGATTTTCAACTCCGTGCGTTAGCAAAACTCGACTGCGCCCGCCGCCGCCGCCGCGGGGGCAAGTGAGCTGTACTTCGCGAATTTAGACTTTAAAACCATAGCAATAAGAGCTATGAGAAGTCAACTTACTTTAATCACTAGTGGATAAAATGCATTTTTACCCTCTCGTATTTAAGGATAAACAAGCGCTTTACGAGCTAGTGAGGGGAAAAATGATTAAAATTAAAAAGTAATGTTGAACATAATTAGCTTCACGTATGCTATGTCTTGTTTTCTTGCTGAAACCCACGACCCTGAAATCATCCAGGAAATTTTGAAAGGAACTTCTCGGTACATTCATTAAAAATTCCATACCTTTTTACCATTCCCGGCACATTCGACCTTTCAACTTGACCCGCGATCATTCTAATTCCAAATGGCACATGAAGCGGCGATAACTCCCGCTGAGGAGAAATGTCGGCGGATGTGTCCCGCGCTGTAACGACCGACCCGCTACTAACTCACCTAACCACCACCAAATCGACACATGCACGGTATCCACTGCCGGCTTTACTGAACACTGAGGCAACTTTAGCAGTAATCACCGAGCAGTCGAAGCTGGATAAAGAGAAATAGCCAAAATGATTGTGATTGCTAGGTTTTGAGGGCATACTGCGATCCACTTCGTCCGCTCGTTCGTCTATTTGCCTCTTTATCGCTCGTATATGCGAGAGCAATAGAGAGGGGGCTAGTAAATTTTCTGATTCAGGTTCTTGTGGTAGGTGTTCAGGCATAAGAGTGTATATTTATTTGTCGTCACGATGGATATGTTTTATTAATTAGCGACCCGGCGCCCTCTCGGTTCGCTTCTCCCGTTAATTTGCGAAATTACTTCCTCTCAGCTAAATTTTCATTAATTATTTGCATTAATAATCGTGACGGGGATATATTTGGAGTGTAATGTGGGAGGCTGTTTGTAGCTGTCAGCGGCGGCTGGGACTCGAACTCACGACCGCAGGCGCTGCGGCGCGTCGAGCTGCGATACCCACTTAGTTGTATGTGAACTGTGTAACGAGCGGTTTCAGACAAACACGTAATAAACAATAATCCTATTAATATAATAAATGTGACAGTTTTGTTGTGACATAGCTGAAACGGGAAGATGGCAGCATAGCGTCGACCATAGCAGAGGTTTTAGGCGAGATCGAGAGGTTCTATGGACATTTATACACTTCGGTCGCAAAGCCCGTTGACAGCTTGGCAGGAGATCCAAGAGCCAAGCTGTCCCGACATTATACCGACGACATCCCGGACATCAGTCTGTACAAGATTAGGATGGCCCTAAAACAGCTTAAGAACAACAAGGCGCCGGGCGAAGCAGTGCAGTACTTAAAATCCTCCAGAAGCTCTTTAGCTCCGTTTTGTCCGAGGGCAAAACGCCTGAAACATGGAACAGAGGCGAGGTGGTGCTGTTCTTAAAAAAAGGTGACAACAGCCTATTGAAGAACTACAGACTCAGATGTCTGGATGTTGTGTCTCAGTCACCCAATAACGGCTGAACGGATTTGCATGAAACTTCTGGAAAAAGATCTAGGTTAAGATATAGAATACTCAACATCCCGGTTATGCGTTTCAGATAAAGTCGCGGGCAGAAGCTAGCACTTTCTTATTGGCACAGTATTACACAAACCGACTAAGTCATACAGGCAATAAGTCTATAACACGTGAGAAACACAAATAAATTCCCTGAAGTGGATTCCAACCCAGGACCTCCAGTTTTGTAAGCAGGGCACTACCGACACAGCCTTTGGGGGCCATCCGTCAGCCATCTAAGGAGGGAGTCGGGTCATGCCAGCTGTGACAGTACATGGTAAGACACTGGTCCCACCGTGAGCTAGTAAGCTATGAGCTTTCAGCTATTTCAAGGGACAAAAGATCATCGCTCCCGTGTAAATAAAAGAGAGATATATATATATATTTATAGCTCATCGCCCGGAGATGAACAACGATCGCCCGGCTATGACAATATGTCTCTTTTATATATGAACCTCATTCTGCATTCCCTAGGGAAAACCTCAGGTAGTATGTAGTGTTGTGTTCCCGATGGTGAGTAAGGTTCTCAGAGCTCCAACCCCTTAAAGGCCGGCAACACGGTTGTGACTCCCCTGGTGCCTAAGCGCGACGGTAATTGCTTACATTTTGCCAGGATTTGGCATAGACACTAGTTCTACGAAAGCGACTGTTATCTGACTTTCCAACCTAGAGGGTAAACTAGGGTTTATTGAGATTAGTGGTTTCCTCACGATGTTATCCTTCATCAAGAAGCGACTGGTAAATATCAAATGATATTTCGTACATAAGTTCTGAAAAACCCATAGTAGTACCATTTGGAGTTATGAACCTGCGACCTCCGGGAAGCAAGTCGCTATTACGCTAGGCCACTAGCGCTTGTAGTGACTATTCCAAAGTGCTTGTTGCCAATTGAACATCATTGGTCCACCCTTATGAACGCCTTCTCAGTTCGAGCAATATGTTCTGCCGACCACTTAGCTGGCATCTCTTTTGTACTTAACACCCTTGTTTCTCTTGCAATTCCTTATTGTGATTTACATTTCAGTCGTATACATTCCACTGCTGGACATAGGCCTCCCACAAATATGACTTGATCATCTTGGGGATAGTTGCCATAGTCGCCACGCTTGGCAGCCGGGTTGGCGACCGCAGTAGCTGTAGATCGGGTTTCGACGGACGCTGTTGCCCGTCCGTAGGATTTTTCCTTTGTCGCCTGTTACGATACCCGCGGGAGGAGATGGGGTAGTGCTATTCTAGTCAGCCGGCATCACATGATGCCGATGCGATGTAAAAATGATTGTGATTTAGTCACAATCATTTTTTCAGCAACAGTTTTAACAGTTTTGGTCCCAAATCTCCAAATTATTACCAGTTGATGGTTATACCAAAGAAAACAAGTTCTTTCTTTTCCCAGCGCCGCCCGCGGGATAACCTCAATTCGCCAACTTTGTAAGATTTACGTGTTCTATTTAACTTTCACCACTTAGGAGGCATTCGGCAATTTGCGATCGGATTCAAGTACTCAGATAAACTCGTCAACTTAAGCACCGGGCTAGGTTCTTGCTATTAAAGCAATGTGGTTTCTTATAGTTCAACTTAACTAATTTATTGAAGCAGGTGTTACTTTGAAAATCCATATTATTAACAGGGATACTTTTGGTTTACTATGGACAAAAAAGCGTCCTTCGAAACCCAATCAACAGCTTCTGCGGTCGCCAACCCGCCTGCCAAGCGTGGCGACTATGATTACTGCCCCCCAATATAATACAAGTCGTATTTGGAAGCCTATGTCCAGCAGTGGACGAGTGTGGTGATGATATCGCTATTTACAATTAAATTGTCATCTTTGAACACTACTCTCGCATAATCATTTTCAGTTATTCATGTGTGATGTTGAGTTCAACATTAACGCATTCAAATATACAGCGTATATGTATTTTTGATACAGCCACATACGCTAAGACTTGTTAGTACATAACATAGATCCCAACTTTATTTTAGTATAATCAATTAAAACTCACACCTTTAATAAATAAATAAACAATCTTACACAAATCGACCTAGTCCTACGGTAAGCACAGTAAGGCTTGTGTTCTAGGCACTAGACGACGATATATATAATAGATAGATACATATAAATACTTAAATACATAGGAAACACCCATGACCAAGGAAGAAATATCTGTGCTCATTACACAAATAAATGCCCTGACTGGGAATCGAACCCAGGACCATTGGCTTCGTAGGCAGGGTCACTACCCACTAGGTCAGACCGGTCGTCAATATCCTTATAAAGTATCCTTTATTTCCTTGTAAAATAATTCAGACTATGTAAAATATCTTATTTATTCGCACTCACTTCACAAGTGGTAACCTTAATATAGTGTCAATAAAAACCGACGTGCAATACATTGCTCCTCGAACTTACCAAATTACCAAAAATGAATTACGATCTGGAGTGCTAACGTCGTTTAAAGCTATTTTAACAATTTGTTTCTATATCTGTTTATAGCACTAAAATCTAGTATATTTCTATATCAACAACATATCCTGTATTTTACATATTAATAAGAAATATATCAACTTAAAGCGATAATAGTTTAGCATTCAATCGTCCCGCTTAGTTAGTCCTTCTCCTCATAAAATTGTAACGAATAAACTAACATATGTGATGAACTACATAATCCTTGTTTCTTATTCCTCGTGTGTCAATGGGCGAAGCTTCGTCGATCACGTACTTTCTATAAGACCTTACTGCCTGTACTTAGTTTACGAATAAATTACTTTGACTTTGATTTTGCTTCAGCATAAATGCTTACCTTTTATTTATAGCAGTGCTGATCATCCAAAAATACTAGGAAATGGATTTTCCAGCTGATCCATGGATTGGCTTTTTGCCAGGGTTAAAACAATAGTATCGACATAGGGAGTAAAGGGTGGCCGGCCGAGTATCTGATGGATGAGCACAGCGAAGGCTGGGTTGTTACGAGGCTGGCAACCCCTTTTCACGCCCAGGTATGTTGTGTCTAGGTTATTTTTAGTTTTTCTAAGAATAAAATTGTGTTTTCTTGGGGTTGGTGTTTTTCAGGGTACTGCCTAAAAGGCTGGCGGATGTGTCCGGGGACCGTAGAGCTGGCAGCTTTCTCGCGCAGAATTGGTATTGCCATTTAGCGGAGAAATGCTGCCAGTATCTACGGTACCATACCACGAGGCGAATTTTTGTTTTATTTTAGGTTTTTTTTTTAGTTTGGACCCGGGTATGTCCTTTAACTACGTCCAACAATGAGAGGTAGGGCACAGCGATGACCATCACGCTTGAATCTGGGGCAGCCCAACTGGGGAAGTACCTCCTCCTTACAGAAGACCACAGCCATAATAGCACTGCTACCTTTCAGGTATGCAGTGTTGTGTTCCTGATGGTGACTAAGGTTCTCAGAGCTCCAACCCCCCTTAAAGGCCGGCAACGCGCTTGTGGCTCCTCTGGTGTTACGGGTGCCCATGGGCGACGGTAATTGCTTACCACCAGGCAATCCGTCTGCTCGTTTGCCGCCTATGTCATAAAAAAAAAGTTTAGTTTAATTTGTTATTTTTATTTTATAAGTTTAGTTTATAAGGTTTATTATATTGTGATTTATATTTGTGTAAATAAATATTAACAGAAATAAAGAATATACATCATTTGAGTCTCGTTTCCCCCTCACAAACCGTGGTATACGGGGCTACAGGCAGCCATTGTCCCCGCGTGGGCCATGTCATTAACTTTAGTAACGGTTTTAAATTAACTTCCTGTCATTGGCAACATGTTAACATGTGGACAGGTTGGGACCAGAGAGGTGTGTGTATTACAACACAAAACTGGACTTAAGCGTGTTATTTTGAAATTATTAGTATTAGTAGGATAGTAGGGAGGCAGTTCGGGTAAATTATTTGCATAATAACTAACGAGTATAGGTAGTTCCATGAGATTTGAGGCGAATAGATTACGCACAGAACTATATGAAGTACTGATTGCAAAAAGAGTCAATGAATCGGTGAATGTAAATAAAAACACTTAAAATGTGACCAGTGGCAGTTACTTCCGTCATGTTTTAAAAGGTTCAATAAAAATCTGTATTCACTCAAAGCGCTATTGAACTTGCTATCTGTTGTAATTTCTTATTTCAAAATCTCCCTATCATTATATGAGATATTGTTGTGAGAGTGACTTCAACTCTCGTGAAAATACCTATACCTACATTGTTTTTAAATAGTATTATAAAATGTATAAGAAAGCGTTATATTGTACTAAACGTTTAACTTAGAGCTTATTTTTTGTTTTTAAATCATTCTTGTTGTTCTCATGTAAGTGAATCTGTAATTCTGATGAGAATACATACCTATCTTTAACCGTATAATTTCGGCAAATTTTGAACCGAGCGTTAATTGTAAAACCATACTAATTCATACTAATGTTATTAATGGAAAATTGGGTATTTATGTGTGTCTGTTACCGCACGCTTAATTCGTCATACCTATTCAGTTGAACATTGTGTAGATAGATAGAATTCCTGAAAAAAAACATTGTTTTTAACTCAAAATCTGGCTTTTGGGGGGATGAACAGGAGGGTGTATTTTATGGGGAAGCTTTACAGACAGTTTCCAGGTGTAAAAGATACAGCAGATAGTGTATATAAATGTCCAATGAATGAAAATAAAAAATGAATCACTCTTCATTGGAACCTTTAAATCTAGCAAAAAATACGTGGGTGGTGGGTGCCAACAATATTGAAGTAATTTTTATCTTAGTTCAGTTTGATACTGAAAACAAATAAAATAAATTGGTTTATTTTAAGTGCCTACTCACCATCTAAAAATTTTGCAAACGGATAAAAAAACTGCTTCTATGGCCTCCCCGCCACTGGTGCATAAAAACCAATCTGAAACCAATATGTGTAATTGTCACGAAAGTGTCCCCCGGGTCCCGGGGCAGGTAATGAGGTGTCGAGTTGACACGAGGCGTTCTCGATACTTGTATCTACGACAGAAATAACGAGTGTGTATAGTAAACAACCTTTTGGCTTAATCAACTGTTTTTGTCACTGGTTGCCATGGTTAAGAACCCGAAGTCGCCCAGGAAACCAAGGCTTTTTGATCAAGGCATCTAAATACACAAAACGTGTATTTTGTGGTTTGTTTTACTGAAAGTTTTCCAGTTGAATTAATTATTAATAAAAAAATAGAACTTAGAACTGTGTCTTTTATTTCTAACCGTCCATTACACAGGCCTCCAAAATAACAATACACAAACATAACAAATTAGAAACCCCAAAAAAACAATTGTTAGAAATGTATGAATTACAATTTTCGCGGTCCGCCACAAAGATGGCCGCCGGCGACCGCGGCTCGCTCGGCCATGGCTCCGCTTCACTGTCAGTTGTTATAAATCACACCGAGTGCTGAAAGGATTATGTTTTTATAATGATGTAGCGAACTCTTTGTGTTTACCTACCAGTAGAGGCGGGTCAATGTTATTCTTAGGCGAGACGCAGCTGACATAGCTTTGTTGCTCGTTACCCAAGGCGAACTACTGAACTTTGAGAAGCCGAGTTGAGCTGGCAGGGATCGGATAATAGTACTAGTTATGCGTGTGGCTACCGGCCCCAATGCAAAAGATTTCGTCAAGTCATAGACTGTTAAGTATATATAAATCTTATATCAACTCGTTTTATTTCTAGAAAGGCATCAGCAGTAAACGGTTAATGGGCGTTTTCAAAAAAATGTGCACCCAATTAGTGAAAATTGTTAAGAAAAGTTAAATCACTGTCAGTTTTGTGACGACAATTAAGCATTAAATATCGATAAAAGCTTGGTTTTGATGTTCGTTTTATAAACTGCAATCGATATTACAACATAATATAAGGCAAAAAGTCGATCTTCATAAAGATTTAATGCTTAAATGTCGTCACGAAACACAGTGATTTAACTTTTTTTAATATTTTTCGCTAATTGGGTGTATGTACCAAATTTTGAAAACTCCCGTATCCAATATTATACTCCATAAATAAATACAATGTTGTTTTTACAGTATTGCACAATAAATGCATTATAAAAAAAACCGACATACACTCGTACTAAAGTCAAAAATTTAGTCCACATCAGCATTGCGATACAACGAGGTAATGCTAGCATCCTTGGTACAATGCCTCGAGGGCCTTTCTAAGATTTAATGTAGGAAGTAGGTAGTATACTGTAAAATTATGGTTGTTGTTGTTTTAATGTATGTTAAATGTGTAATCTTAATTTAAGTACTTTATCATGAATAAATTATTTGATTTGATTAGACAAACATAGTTTTGTATTAATAGATAGATTTTTTTTATATTTTATATTCTGTAGTAATCGAAACTACTTTTTTAACTAACTTTTAATATGCATACATGTTATACAATTTGGAATGTACGTATGTTTAATTTATTTATTTCCGATTAATTTCCCTGACAGATGAATGCTTAGAGGTTGTTTATAATTAAAACAAAATCAAACATTCATTACCATACATAAATAAGTATTGGAAAAAAAGTGTTTTTTTGATAAGATGTTAACCTTAAGATGGCCCCACGGCGGTTGGACCTGCGGGAGAAAGTCCGCAACCCGCATCTGGAATTACTTTTTAATTACCCCTCAAAACAAATAAGTAGCCCACATTATTTGAATTATTCGTACTGTAGGTAACGCGTTGCTTTCCACTGAATATTTCAAATACGTATCTCATAATATAACCTTAAGCTCGTCTTTACAAAAACTTTTCGTAGAAAGGGGTCGAATAATGGCCGACTTTATAAACAATTTTACTGATGTACGGTGCCTTATTCTAAATGGAAGTAATTTAGCTCCAATAAAATCGTAATAAATAAATTAATATATAATTAAATGGAAGCGCCTCTATCTTACGCATATGCAAAATGTCATGTCATTGTTTTATTTGCTTTACAACCAAAATTTTCACGCAACTGAAATGAAAAGTAGAGTGTATAACTTAGACATAAAAGTCCATTTTTATCCTCAAGTACATAACATTAACTAATAAGTTTGATTATTCACAGCTCCAAGACTATTTGTCGTTAATATCAGCTCGGTACCCTCGCGTCTGAGAAAAAGGGTCGACAGTTGGACAGACGGACAACAAATTGATCCTATAAAGGTTCCGTTTTTGCCGACCAGGGTCCCGAACCGTAAATGGTACAAGTTTCGTACAAGTTGTTTTGGAGTTATACCGTGTTTTACTACAGCCATTTTGTTTCTTAAAGTATAAATCTGTAAATAAGTCTTAAAACATCTGGTTATAGTCTTATTCGAGTAGGTGCTATTTTTGCATCTCTGAATGTATATATTCTTATCTTTAATGAATATTGTACGACTTGACATTGAATGACAGGCCTAGCTTAGTGACCTTGCTTTTGAAGCCGACGGCTCCGGGTTCAAATTTCAGTAAGGATATTTATTTGTGCGATGCGTAGATATTTGTTCCTGTGTCACGGGTGTTTTCAGCTGCCCGTCCCTTGTTGGTTTCTAGTCACAGTTAGGGACGATATCCAGTTCAAAGTAACACAGTTTGAATACATATATAGTTTGAAATTCGCACATATCGTATCCACTCTGTTTGGCAGTTCCATTGGCCGACACGCACAATAGACCTGCGACTCGCGGGCCCGGGTTCAACTCCACGATCCATTTAACTTCGCTCAACTGTATTAGTGCGCACATGTCACCGGCCCTTGCTAATGATCGAAGTTACATAATTGTGACATTTGTATGCAAATTGGACGCGTGTCCAATTACCAGTTAATGTGGGCGGTGTACGAGTTTAATTTTGAAACCAGGTTTTATCCGGGTTAAGAATTAAGAGAACCCGGGCGTTGTCCCTAAACCCCGTTCAGAAACCCCCGGAGTCCCCAGAGGCGGCGTCTCCAAAGCGGTGGAACATATTGTAATCGCCGACCCACCAAGCGCGGCGGTTATGACATTGAAGCGGAGAGGAGAATAGCCTCTGTTCAGCAGTGGGGTTTAGTGGCGAATAGGGAGAACTAGTTGCCACGGTTCTTCTGGGCCAGTACAAAGTGTGTCCTTTAATAAAATGCTATGTATGACCAGACACCATTGGAGGTCTGGCAGCAGCGTCTCTTAGAATGTAGTTTCGTGGCTCATAGGAAGAACTCATTGCCGCGGTTAGTCTTCTGGACCAGTAAGGATAAGGATTGTGTTCTTGGATAAAATTCATGGACAAAAAGGGATGAGACTGATTACTTACGTGAACTGTACTGACTGAACGTATTCGTGATAAACACACAAAAATAAAGAGCCTTTGACCAGTGTTTGTTCTTACTTATCTTATGATATTACACCGAGACGTGGCTGCTGACAATTGGAGCTCAAGAAAGGGCAGTGGAGAGAGCCATGCTTGAAGTTTTCTGATCGAATTAGAAATCAGGAGATAACAAAGAGAACCAAAGTAACCGACATGTTCCGAGTTTTTAGACTTGTTTTTTTATGACAAAGGTGGCAAACGAGCAGACGGATTGCCTGATAGTAAGCAATTACAGTCGCCCATGGGCACCCGCAACACCAAGGGAGTCACAAGCGCGTTGCCGGTTTTTAAGGGGGGTTGGAGCTCTGGGAACCTTACTCACCATCAGAAACACTACACTACATACCTGAAAGGCAGCAGTGTTATTATGGCTGTGGTTTTCTGTAAGGAGGTGGTACTTCCCCAGTTGGGATTCTCCAGACTGAAGCGTGATGGTACTTCGCTGAGCCCTACCTCTCATGAAAATGAAGTGGGTGGACCAAAAACTACTCCACTGGCGACCACGCAGTGGAGGAAGACGTGGTATGGGTAGACCTCCCACAAGGTGGTCGGACGACCTTGTCAAGGTCGCAGGAGCCCGCTAGGGGCAAACTGCGCAGGAGCGGTTGTTTTGGCAATTTTAGGGCGAGGCATATATCCAGCAGTGGACGTCTTTTGATGACACAAATATATGTCCTTGAGCTCCTGCTTCGTAGACACTAGATCTGACGTTAAGCACGATGGTTGGTAAGACGGGAAGACAAAGGCGGCCATCTTGTATTCCCGCGGCTCACCACGATTGTCAACTAAGCCTGCAACAGGAACTTATGGAAAAGTAAGCCGGCGCCGTATTACCCGCGAGTGTTCCATTACCGCGCGAGATTATGTTGACATTACACACACACCTTGAGATGGCGTCACACATGCACACACGGCTCACCTGGCCAGACTACCACTTATAGAACACGTTTCCTGAGTTTCGCGAGGACTGCTGCCATCCTGCCATGCTATCGTACGCAGTAAGTAACACAACTCAATTAAATCGCACCGGTTAAAACATGATCGATGTTCGATCGAGGTCGAAAATAATCGTTAACAAATGACACAATTTTATAAGAAATTACAGAAAAATTAATCTCAAATTGCTACAATTAATTTGTCCGTTTCCAACGGAGTTATTGTAACCGATGTGACTCAAAACAATCAACCAGATTGAACAATGCAACGTGACATTTGACAGTCAAGCGACCTTACAAAGCAGTAGATTTGGGGTCCAAATTCTGGGCATTTATTTGTGTGTTTCTAGTCAATTATGTGCTCCCTGAGCCGTGAATGACTTATCAAACCTATCAACAGCCAGCTCCATGGAGATGTCTCCAGCATACTGCAGGCACCGACTCAGTTCATCAAGAAAGCGCAGCATCGGATGTCCAACGACTTCATTGTTAGTGTCGACTTCATCACCAAGTTCACCGGAGACTGTAGGACTGACTCCTTTCTGGCCGATCAACATGGCACAGCAGTCCGAGGGTAAAGGCAGCCTGACTTACGGGGACTTATTCAGGGCTCAGACCTCGACACTCTCCGCTAGGTATCTAAATAGTATTCACTAGCTTCAGTTTTAAGAGGTAACAGTACCGAAGCCCTTTCTCAGATTTGAGATTTTTGAACGACTATATCTGTCGCGCTGGCGCGCGAAGTGCCCCGCGGCCCCATCGTGCCTGTGTGTGTGGCTCACGCACACAGACTGAGCCCGCGCACTTCGGCCGCAACAAGCCACTAAGCCACTCGCTATTCTATTCATACCGGCACGCGACGCGAAGATAATGTTTGTTTTAATTTTGACCACGATTCCGTTTATTGATACTCGAGATTTAACTTTATGCAATTAAATTTTAAATCTATACTTTAACATTATAAGCTGCAACATTATCAAAACCTTTCGTAGTTACTTGAGTAAGTAGGTACCGACTCTTTAACACTTGGCCTGGGTATGTTTTATTCGCTTTGCAGGCTGATGTTGCCAATTGATAGAGATAATTATATACCTATATGCAATAATAGTTTTCCGTATGGGATTAGAATTTTTTTTTTATGACATAGGCGGCAAACGAGCAGACGGATTGCCTGGTGGTAAGCAATTACCGTCGCCCATGGGCACCCGCAACACCAGGGGAGTCACAAGCGCGTTGCCGGCCTTTAAGGGGGGTTGGAGCTCTGGGAACCTTACTCACCATCAGGAACACAACACTACATACCTGAAAGGTAGCAGTGCTATTATGGCTGTGGTCTTCTGTAACGAGGAGGTACTTCCCCAGTTGGGCTGCCCCAGATTCAAGCGTGATGGTCATCGCTGTGCCCTACCTCTCATTGTTGGACGTAGTTTAAGGACATACCCGGGTCCGAATTATTTAAGTACTAAATTTCATAATGCAAAAGTAACACCACCCGGTGTTACTGTGCAGTTTAGGTACATTTAGCCCGCGAGCCTATCGGGCAGGCGTATAGCAGCCTGTCGCTTCGAACGTCCCATTAGTACCATGTCAGGGTTTGATGATGGAATACCAGGAAAATGCTTCTTCATATAATTTCTAAAGCTATTGAGACATTTGTCTATGACCATCATCTCATAAAAAAGCGCTTGGCGGCCTAGCGGTAAGAGCGTGTGACTGGCAATCCGGAGGTAGCAGGTTGGAAACTTGGCTTGTACCAATGAGTTTTTCGGAATTTATGTATGAAATATCATTTGATATTTTACCAGTCACTTTTCGGTGAAGAAAAACATCGTAAGGAAACCGGACTATTCCCAATAAGGCCTAGTTTACCCTCTGGGTTGGAAGGTCAGATGGCAGTCGCTTTCGTAAAACTAGTATCTACGACAAATCCTGGGATTAGTTACCAAGTGGACCCCAGGCTCTCATGAGCCGTGGCAAAATGCCTGTTCAATTTGAACTTGCGACCTCCGGATTGCAAGTCGCACTCTCTTACCGCTAGGCTACCAGCGCTCCAAAGATGAAATTTATAGCATTATACAGGGTGTCTCATTCAGATCGGTCAGTATGGGGAAGTCTGGAACTACCTATAAGACATACAAAGATTTGTTCTTAGGAACCATGTCATCGATTTTAGGGACAAGAAAAACTGCATACATAGATAAAAAAAACAAAACTTGTACTCTGTTCGAGAATCGAACCAGGTTATTTTGGAAAAAAAAAATTCTAAATTATTTCCGTTTGGATATGGATTGTATTGGTTATAGGCAGCAAAAGTTACGATGAAACATTATGTGTCAAATGAATAAAATGCATTGTAATTTATCTTTTAATTTTATTTTTAACAACTGGGGTCGCTTCCAAAACTGAACACATTTTTTTAAATCCATTTATGCTGTTTTTCTTGTCCCTAAAATCGATGACATGGTTCCTAAGAACAAATCTTTGTATGTCTTATAGTTCCAGATTTCCCCATACTGGCCGATCAAAATGAGGCATTCTGTATACATATAATTAACTAATTTAAAAAAAAACTTCCAAATAGTAAACCTGTCCGCTACTATGACATGGGCCTCCCCCATAGTCTGTTATAAGCAGCATGAGGGGTTCTGATCGAGTAAATAATAATGTTTCAATAAATAAATATTACTGGACATTCTTACACAAATTGACTGAACTCCACGGTAAGCTCAAAAAGGCCTGTGTTTTGTATGAGTACTCAGCCAACGATATATATAACGATATATGCAAATAATTTACCTATAATAATTGTTCAATGAGAAAATGCATTTTATGTTTGATTTTTTATTGTACTTACTGTCGTGTTATTGGATCTGCTCGTATTAGCATCTATATATATACAGTGGTTCTCATTCAGATCGGTCAGTATGAGGAAATCTGGAACTATAAGACATACAAAGATTTGTTCTTAGAAACCATGTCATCGATTTTAGGACAAGAAAAACTGCATAGATGGATAAAAAAAATGTGTTCAGTTTTGGAATAGACACCAGTTGTTAAAATTAAAATTAAAAGATATTGGATTACATTGCATTTTATTCATTTGAGATATCATGTTTTATGGTAACTTTTGCTGTCTATAACCTACACATTCCATTTATCCAAACGGAAATAATTTAAAGTTTTATTTTCCAAAACAACCTGGTTCGATTCTCGAACAGAGTACAAGCTTTTTATCTATGTTTGCAGTTTTTCTTGTCCCTAAAATCGATGACATGGTTCCTAAGTACAAATCTTTGTATGTCTTATAGGTAGTTCCAGATTTCCCCATACTGACCGATCTGAACGAGACACCCTGTATATAAACGTTAGTCCTGACTGACTGATCGACGCCCTGCTCAAACCGCTTAACGTAGATATCTGATTTATTCATAATAGGTAGTTTATGTATCGCAAGGACTCACTTAGAAGGGATTTTCGGAAATTACACCATTGAGGGAGTAAAAAGGGGGTTGAAAGTTTGTATAGGGATTGTAAAATTTTAAGCGAGAGACTTGAAATTTTGTGTAAACACTCGTTATTTAAATACAAGAAATGACATATCAACGTTTTTTAAAATTCATCCCCTAAGGGGTCAAAAACGGGGGTTAAAAGTTTGTATGTAGAAGGAGTCAAGTGTCAACTGTTACAGGTATTCTTTTGCGCGTGTGAAGCCGCGGGGAAAAGCTAGTATAGTATATTTTATAGACTTCTCATTAGTACATGCAATATAATTGACATTGTTACTTCAGTAACATTTACTTGTTACTGTTCTTCAGAATAGTTATTCCGATGTCATTAACTATACCAAAATTCGGTTTATCGATAACCTATTACATCACTAGATCATCGACATTCAATGTCGACTATTGCTCATGACTATTTGACTGTGTACATATTTAGTAGATTGCCAACCCCTCCAAAAACAGTGCGATAGGGACAACTGCAGCTCAGGCGAAAAATCCCGCGTAAAAATCTCAAAAATCGAGGTTTGGCTCTCGACGTTTTCCTCCTCCAAAACTTAACCAATCTGAATAAAAATTTTGGAACAGAATGATGAAGAGTTATTCTGTGTCGGTACGTTTTGCTTTTTGTGTTTTATGCTATATTATTTGAATAATAAGTGAATGTTTGCGAGATAGTTGAGTGAGCCGTTTTTAGCAATGTTTACATAGCTCTAAATCTTAAAAAAACTAAAAAATCCAAAAAAACGAAACATACCGACACAGATATCGATGATATCAATCTGTGCTGAAAAAATCACTGCTCTAGGGTTAAAAACCAGGGAGGAAACAGTCGAGAGCGTTTGTATGGAAAATTGCATACTACCGTTTCCTCTTAAGCGTTTTGCAGACACGGGTAATGTCCCAAAAGTGCGACAAGAAACTACAGCAGAACTGGCACCAGCATCATTTAGAGCGGTAGAGTATACTGAGATTGCCAACCGGCTTGCTAAGTGCGGCAGCATTTGACGTTCTTCGCTGACAGGTAGGTATATAGTTTTATAGGATTTAACCGATTCGTTGAGTCTTCCATTTTCAACACTTTTATCTGGGGCGGCGAACAATCATTTCATGACGCGGCAGGCGTGCCTTACGCCATAGAATATGATGACTGATGACACTCCTCTCGTGTCATACGCCACACGTTAAACATTGATGACTCACCTGTCGTACCATCCGCACTGAATCGGCTAAGTAGTTTAAGGTATAATTTGACGTTGCACCGTCTAGCGGGCAAGTGGTCCCCGCGGCCGGAGATAATACAGACGCACACCGACGCAGCGCACTTAAGTGGTATTTCCAAAGCAGGCTTTTCGCGTAACAATCTCCTCCGTTTGAACAAGTGAAAAGAATTTAAACGGTAACTGCTTATTCTAACTTGCGGCTGAGAAAATCTTTGAAACAGTATTTAAATATGTATCCTATATTAATTCCTAGTTACCTATAGGGAATGGAGCTACATAGGCAAAGGCGTTGAGATTTATTCCCGGAGTGACGAGTTCGAGTCTCGCCTGAGACACTGGATTTTTCCTTTATTTCTCAGCAACATAGACATTTAGCAGACTTTTTCAACCCCTTATTCATAAACGGATATCAAACCTACATTGGTTAATTTGTACTTTGTCCTTATCTGTCACGTTAACATTTTTTTGTATGATAAAGATAAAACATAAAAATTAACTACTCCGTTTCTTCCTCGCGTTGTCCCGGCATTTTCCACAGCATGACACATGAGAGCCTGTGGTCCGCTTGGCAACTAATCCCGACTGCCATCTGACATTCCAAACTAGAAGGTAAAGTAAACCTTATTGGGATTATTCCAGTTTCCTTAAGATGTCTTTTTTCACTGAAAACTGATATTTCGTATATTAATTCCGAAAAACTCATTCGAACCTGCGACCTTTTGATTGCAAGTCGCAATCCGTCAGGCCACCAGCGTTTTTAAATTTATATATTAACTAGTGTATGTTTAATATAATTCTTATGAATAAAGGGATAACAATTTGACAGTAATTTTGAAATGTTTCAAGTTTCAACTCGTCTTCTCGGACTGTGCGTTACAAACAGCCCTGTAGCTCGTAGCGCTACGACGCGTAGACCGCCGTAGCGCTACGAGCCGCTACGACGACCGTAGGCCGGCTCGCACCGGCGCGGAGCAGAGCGGAGCTATGTGAATAAGACTTTTAAGAAAAATGTTTACCCGTAACTCCGGATACTTTTTTTATACATTTATCTACGTACATATCATTAGTGATCTAAAATGCGTCCAGCAACCGTAGGCAATGACCAGCATTACCAACCGTCAAAAATTAATGGAGATGTAAAGTTAACATTACCTCCTGAAAACAGTAGGTTATGGGTTTAAATTTGGAACAGCTGTCAAATTCAAGTGGGGTGTCTATTCTAGTATCTATATATATTACACAGTCATTTATACGAAACACCAATTTGTTATGTTTTTTTAATATGTATCGAACGACATTTGAATTCGAATGACATTAGAATAGGGAGTTCATTCGCTTGTCTATGGTTTAAAAAAATATTTGACTGAGATACGAAATACGAAACGCTGCCATTCCAAGCTGTCATTTGTTTTGTTCGTTGACTTTTTAATGTTCACAAGTAGCACTAGTAATAATGCAGGTCATTTCCCTACTACGGTTCCTGAACCCATCTTAAAACACTTATAATATGTGTGTAGACAAAGTAGTGTATGCTACTATACATAATTATACATAAACTACTATTCCATCAACTACAAACCCCTATACTAGTTTTGCCATACATTACATAGATTTCTTGTAAGTACCTACCGTATGAGTATGTACGGATGTTTACTACTCTAGTTAGCACGCAAAAAATATTCAATTACATTTTTACATTAATGTAGGTTATACATCAGACCACATAGCACGGTAGCAACACGGTAGCCATTTTTATTTTTCATCTATCGTGCTATTCGTCACTTTCGCACACATTTATTTGTTGGAGCGTGACAGATATTGTGACAAGTGATAAAACATATATATAACGTGCATTAGGCTAGCAGGATAACACAGAGGATATAATTTATTTACCTATTTAACCCTTGAACGCTCAAAAGTCACTGTGGTCGTGCGTTCAAGCCTCCTCGCGGCTCGATTGTCCTAGTGATTCTTGTTAAGAAAAAAATACAAAAAGACGATGTTGCTGGGTGGTCATTTTTACATTGTAATTTTGAAGTTGCCCTATAAAGGGTTAAATTTTATTGCACACAATAAAAACTTAAATTAAAAAGGCGGTGGTAATTCCAAGAGGCACTCTCTACCAGCCAACCTTAAGGCAAAGCAGTAAAGTTGTAGGCTGTGCTTACAAGAGCAAATATATATAAATAGTACAGAACATTCTTACACAAATTGACTGAGCCCCACGGTGAGCTCAAGAAGGCTTGTGTTCTTAACACTCAGCCAAAGATATATATAATATACAAATACTTAAATACATAGAAAACACCCATGACACCTGTGCTCATCTCACAAATAAATGCCCTTACTAGGATTTGAACCCAAGATCGTCGCCTTCATTAGCAGGGTCACTTTTTCTTAAGTATAATCTATTTAAGAAATAAAGAAACAACGTTTATTGCAAAATCACTACAAGCGGCAAAACATAAATTAAAGTTTACACAAAACACTAATACTTAAAATTGACCTTATAGTATACTCCTGTATACTGTCTCATTAATATGGGGACATCTAGAACTATAAGACATACAAAGATTTGTTCTTAGGAACCATGTCATCGATTTTAGGACAAGAAAAACTGCATAAATGGATAATAAAAAATGTGTTCATTTATGGAATCGACCACAGATCTTAATAAAATTAAAAAATATTGAATTACAATGCATTTTATTCATTTGAGACATCATGTTTCATGGTAACTTTTGCTGCCTATAACCAACACAATCCATATCCAAACGAAAATAATTAATTGTTTTATTTTCCAAAATAACCTGGTTCGATTCTCGAATAGAGTACAAGTTTTTTTAAAAATCTATGGATGCAGTTTTTCTTGTCCCTAAAATCGATGACATGGTTCCTAAGAACAAATCTTTGTATGTCTTATAGTTCCAGATTTTCCCATACTGACCGATCTGAACGAGGCATCTGTATAACATGGTGTAAGTCAAAAAAATCAACACAAATTTTGATTTTGAATTGCCATTGTAGCGGCTACTAATGGACACCACTCAGCATATGCCCTGGCATGTAAGACGCCACAGCGCTGGTCTTCCCTGGAGCCCAAGGGCCGAGAGTAGCACGAAGCAGGAAAGAAGGAAAACAAACATAGGAATTTCAATTTGTCATGTATCATGAGGCTTCGTCTTCAGGTTGCCTTTGAATACAACCGAGATGAAATTCCGAAGTAACCTTATAGTTCCTAGTCTCGACTGCTAGAACAGTGTAGTACCGGAATTCCACACAAAAGCATTTTCCGGAAAGCGTACCTTAAAAACTGGACAAGTGTGACTTGGTTTTTTAGATGGTTCCCTACCATTATATTTTTCTTATTGCGATTTTTGAATTTAATTGATTTTAACTAGCGTGACCCGTCTTCATGTGGGTAAAGGTCTCGTCCAAAGATACCCAGTAGTCTTTATGTGTGGCTCATTTATCTATACGAGAGGAAAAATCGGTAAACATATCACTTTTTTGGTATATGAGCCCTCCTTATTTATTCTTTGTATTGTGAATACTTAAAACATATATTTTGCCGATACAATGCTACCTTACAAAAAACGGTAAAAAAATACGTTTGTTGTATGGGGGCCTATCTTGAATATTTATTTTCTTCTGCTGTTAGCATATTTTGTTATAGTGGCAACACAAATGCATTACGTACGAAAATAACTGCCCTCATCGTTCATGAGATACAGTTACAACAACGGAGTCTTAGTAATAGAGTCCCGTTTTAGGGTTCCACATGTCTGTCTGTCAGTTTGTCTGTCCCCTGCATGAACATATTCATTGACCGTTAGTCCTAGAGCTGTAATTTGGTATGAATATGTTAATAAATCATGCGGAAAAATTGATTAAATAAACAATTGATAAAACCCTATACCGGGTGTGGCCTGTAATAGGAGCTTTAACTTTAGGCATCGTTTCTACACCAAAAACGTAGCAACATTTGTTCTACGACTTTAAATAATTCGGTAATTTATTACTTGTGATTTTTTCTAACAAACTAAATAGTATTTTCAATGAACAGCATCCAATAGTCTAGTTGACGTTTACTGTCAGCCTACAAACTTCATAGTTTTGCAATACATTGCTTGCTTGGATAATCTTTTTTTATTAATATTTATTAAACTATAAGTTATTTTCAAAAGTCGTAGAACAAATGTTGCTACGTTTTTGGTGTAGAAACGATGCCTAAAGTTAAAGCTCCTATTACAGGCCACACCCGGTATATAGGTAGTTCCAGGGGAGTTGAGGTGAATGGATTACGCACACAACTATATGAAGTACTGATTGCAAAAAGAGTGAATGAATGTAATGAATGAGTGAATGTAAATAAAAACACTTAAAGTGTCACCAGGGCCAGTTACTTCAGTCATGTTTGAAGAGGTTTAATCAAAAACTTTTTGGTCTGTATTCACTCAATTCGCTGTTGAACTTGCTATCGGTATGAATAAAGAACTGTAATTTAAGAATCTCACAAACACAACATCATGGCTTAACCCTAAAGTGTGACATACCGTTAGATAGGTACTTGAAAAATCATAATTTTCCGAAAACATTTTTGATAAAGTACATATAAAATCAAACAACGGATTTTATTTGCATATAGTAATTTAAACTTCATCCCGACGCGAACCCTCTAGCCGCGTTCGCGTGGCCCACCCAATGACTGGAAATGAGTTACGGATCGAGAACTAAGGACCCTACACTGAGCATTGTCCGACATGTCCGTGGTTGTTTTTTTTACCCTTTGAGTCATCATCATCATATCAGCCAAAGGACGCCCACTGCTGGACATAGGCCTCCCCGATAGGGACCCACAATGACCGGTTTAGCGCCACCCGCATCCAGTAGATTATTTCCAGTAGACAGTAGATCCGGAACCCTAAAAAGCGACGTTCGCGTGGCGGCCGAGCCGCGGGTCGAGCGCGGCCGAGCGCGGACGAGCGCGCGAACGACTTCGCTTGAATTAATTTGTTTGCTGCAAACTAGTTCAGCGTGTTTTTCTGCGCCCAAAATTCTGTCGATTTGTTCCGCCCACAGATCACTCACCAATAGACAGAGGCGGTATCGCAAACATCAAAGTTCGTATATTTCGAGCATCTTTCTCTTTTACTCCAATTAAGACGTCTTGAGAGTGGCAGAGACAATCCGTCCGAAATTGAAAAGCGTAGTCTAGGACACCCTCAGGCAAGGTAGAGTGACAACTTGCGCAAGATGGCTGGCAGGAGCTGGATGCGAACAGCCGAACATCGAACACGATGGCGCGAAATTGGGGAGGCTCATGTCGAGTAGTAGACTGCGATAGGATGTTGATGATGATGATAAGACGCAATCTCGCTGCATAGAGATTGACTATAAAAATGTCATTTGTAAAATGAGTTTCCACAGCAGCATACAGCACATACAGCAGTTCAGTACACAGTAGCTCGAACAGTGAGGAAAGTGAATCAATTGATCTATTTTATCTTTTATATTTTGATGTGTAATAGTTGAACTTCTAATTTGTTGATATCTTAATTTAACAGTTAATGTCAGAGTTAATTTAAGTTTGCTGTAAATGTTAGGGCTGACTAGGATAACACCACCCCATTACTTCCGCGGGTGTCGTAAGAGACAACAAAGGGAAAAAACAGATGAACCCAATCTGCAGCTACTACTAACACATCTGCCAAGCGTGGCATAATGTCAATTACGTTCTAAGAAGATACAAGTCATATTTGAGGGAGGCCTATGTCCAGACTTATGGCTGAAATGATGATGATGATAACATCACGTGATTTTACGTCCATTCTGCGAATAGGCTACATTATTTCGCTTCGGTTGCGTTTCATATATTTTTAAATTTAGTTTTCTAACACAAAAACTTTTACGGTAAACTTGTAGCTTCACTAAACTGCAAAGCAGTTTGTTGGCAGAGTATAAGCGAATGAGATGTCGGACAATCGCGATGCAGAATCTACGCGTAGTAATCTGTGTACTGAAACCTACCCAGTGTCCAATGTTCGGCGGACATTTCAACTTTTATGGACTTGTGCGTCAAAGTTTGATTGAATAGAAGAATGCTACAAACTATTTTATGTTCGGAAAGTTAAATATGAACGCACTCCGGACAGCGCAATGTCGCTCGAAGTTAAACGGAGTATTTGTGAGCGAAATAGTCAGAGAGCGACTTCTGAAATATTGAAAAAGTTGTCACTCGAGATAATATCAATAGGGACTTCGTTTATTGTTATTTACCGTGCACATATAGCTGTGTTTCATATCGCTATTTAACCTTTAAACTTTATTAATCTGTGTTACTTTTAGTTTTTACATTTATTTTGCCATTTATCAGCATTTTGGAAATATAAGGTATTAATTTATTAGTTGCAGATATTTTTACATTATATTGTTGAATACTTATTATATTATTGTTAATGTGATTTAAATTTAGTAGAATAATAAATCAGTTTTGTTTTTATTTTTTGACAGCTAAGTATGTAACATTATAGCTTTTATTTACGTACATATCATAAGTGCTCTACAATGCGTCCAGAAACCGTAGGCAATGACCAGCATTACGAACCATCAGAAATGAATGGAGATGTAATGTTAACATTACCTACTGAAATCAGTAGGTTATGAGTTTAAACTTGGAGCAGCTGTCAAATTCAAGTGGGGTGTCTATTCTAGTATCTATAGATATTAAAACAGTCATTGATACGAAACGCCAATTCGTTGTTTTTTTATATAAATTGAACGACATAAGAACTCGAGTAACAATAGAATAGGGAGTCCATTCGCTTGTCTATGGTTTAAAAAAAATATTTGACTGAGATATGAAATACGCAACGCCGCGCGCCATTCCAAGCTGTCATTTGTTTTGTTCGTTGACTTTTTAATGTTTCAAGTAACACTAGTAATACTGCAGGTCATTTCCCTACGGTTCCTGAACCCATCTTAAAACACTTATGATATGTGTGTAGATAAAGTAGTGTATGTAACTATACATAATTAGGCATTACAACAATCGTGTGATATTATTATAAAACTCGCCTTCGGCTCGTTTCATAAACCCACACTCTGTTGTTATGCCCTTCATTATGCACAAATACATAAACTACTATTACGATATTTTATAATAAAAAAAACTGAAAAACTAATTGTCCACTGATGGACATATGCCTTCCACAAATATGACTTGTATCATCTTGGGGGTAGTTGCCATAGTCGCCACGCTTGGCAGGCGAGTTGGCGACCGCAGTAGCTATAGATTGGGTTTCGATGGACGCTGCTGCCCGTCCGTAGGATTTTTCCCTTTGTCGCCTCTTACGACAGCCGCGGGACGAGATGGGTTGGTGCTATTCTAATCAGCCGGCATCACACGGCAATGTGATTATTATATGAGAACTCATTGAACAGATTTTAGCCGTGGATAAAGTACTGTGATGTTCAATATTATATTATTTTTAGTCTGATTGTGTCGTTGGCACGTCTTGTCTATTATTCTTAGACGAAATCATTTTCTTATTGTTCGGTAAGTGAAAAAATATATAAATGAAAAACCTTATTTTCTATTTAAAGTTAATTGTTTGAAAAGAAAGTATCATCTGTTCATACTGTGTGTAAATCTAATACGGACGAAGAATTAAACCAGACAGGATTTACTA